>ML787052.1:36367-57502 GCA_009831015.1 Picea engelmannii
TTTGGTTCAATTGTAGATAAGAGTGCTAGGTGTGTTTGTTCTGTTGAACGGATTTTTTTCTTCTAGTCTCAACTCCTGCATCTTTGTTTCCAATAATATGATCTGAAGGATGATTCTTCTGTACTCGTTTGCTAGGTGTCTTTGGAGATACTTTTTGAAATTTCTCTTCTTCTTCTGTCTGATTCTCTTCATCGTCATCTTCTTCTTATACTTTTTTTTTCATCTTCTACCTCGAAAATTCATTCCATTGATTTGTTTTTTTCTTCCTTTGATTCTGGTCTGCTTGTTTCATCAATTGTTACGTTGATGCTTTCCACAAATTTGTTTAATATTAGGTTATAACACTTGTATGCTTTCCTTGTACTTGAGTAACCAACATGTATTCCATTATCCATACGAGAGTCAAACTTTTCCATTTATCATTATATTATCAAACTGTACTTCTGCTAACTGATTGCTCTAAATATGTGTTTTCAAACTCTGCAAGCTTCTCGAAGGATGGTTCTTTGGTCTGTCACAACTATCGCATAGACTCCCCCTATCTAATATTCATATTACTTGGGAGTCTCTAAGCCGGATGGATCATAAAAATTCCTTCTCTAATGTGTATTCATCATCATCTTTATTGGTAGATTCATCATCATCTTCATTGGTAGATTCATTATATCTCTCAACTCTGACTTATTTATTTCTATCTATGGATTCATCTTTCACTACAATTTCTAAAAGTACAATCTCTTGAACCTGCTCCTTATTTACCTGTCCTTCCTTTCTTTCAGTTATTTTCCAAACCTTTCTGTATTTGACATCTTTCTTTTTCTCTGTATAATTTTCTTCATATTGTTTTATTGTCAATCTTGTGATCTCTGGTACTTGGTCTTTGTTCACCTGTTCTTCATGTTTTCTTATCCATACTTTCTTATATCTGATATCAGTATTCTCTTTCATGGAAGTATCGATCATGATTCTACAATCACTGGCTATGTGTCCATAGTTATGACATTTGTAACACTCAATGTTATGTGTGACCACATAGGCACGATCTACTTGAACATTTCTTTTATAATCCCTGCAATCTGCAACCTTATTTCCAAAGTCAGTACAATAAAAACAATGACCATACAATAAATTTTCATACCTGGGAGTGAATGATCTTCTTTGTGGCGTAGTCCTTCTGAATTTTTTCTTTGACTGATCATGATCATGATTGAAGCTTCTTTGTGGCTTGAACATGGACAGTATTCTTGAAGATGTATCTTCAATAGTTTTCTTAGATTCTGGTTGGCCATGATTCCTTCCTTTGAGTACTTTTGCATAACTCTTTCTATTTTCTTCATTCTTCTTTTCTAGCAATGTAGAGTGATTCTCTTCATTCTCTACAACTGATGTGGATGTTTCTGTCTCTTCAACTTTCTTGTTGATCTTGATGATTTTGACTTTTAATGTGACAACTTCTTCTTCAAGATTCTCAACCTCTTCTTCTTTCTTCATTATATGAGACTTCATGACCTCTTTTATTCTCTTTGCTTCTTCAAGTTGGATTTTCAATGCAATTATTTCTTTTTCTAGTCTTCTCTCTTCTTGACCAAACTCTTCCTCAAGTTGGTTTAAGTCACTGGTTCTTTCCTTGAGATGATCCATCAATATCTTTTCTCTATTTTCTGCGTCTTCCTTTTGGGCTGCTATGTTGTCTTCTAAACATTTCTTTTGATATTCTAGAGTTTCTTAAATTATCCTGGCCTCTTCTAGTTGAGCTCTTAAATTCTTGATGACCTACTGATCCTTTTTGGAACCTTGAACACTTTGCTTTTGCTTCATCAATTATTTCCCGGATGACTTGTTTTCTTCTCTTTATTTCCTTAGATATTTAATTGCACTGATCAAATTTTCTTTGTAATCAACTTCTGCTTCATCATACGCTTCCTCTTCTGAATTTGTCTGACATAATGAGCATATTTCTTCTTGTTCTGTATCTGCATCTTATTTGGAATTTTTTGAATGTGTGATGGGTGAAGAATATATGTCATGTAACTTATCCCAAAGTTCTTTGGCTGATGAAAATTTACTAACCTTTTCTCTTACCGGTTTAGGTAATCCTTCCGAAATGAAATCCATTTCTATTTTGTTATTCTTCTTCAATTCCTTCTTGGCTACAATCTTTTCCCTTTTTGAACTATCATATCCTGTAACAACTGATAGCCAAATATAATGTCCCTGTGCCTRTAAAAATACTTCCATCCTTCTACTCCACATCTCATACTTAAAACCATTCTGACCATTAAACATTGGTACTCCATTCTCAAAATAATCCATGATCTCCTTCCAGTGGTTAAACTGTTTCCTGAAGGAACCTTGCTCTAATACCAATTTTTGGATTACTGAGAGGGAGGGTGAATCAATAATAAAGAATTTTAATCATTTTTAACCATATAATCCAAGTGTTATATCAATGTAGCATTATCATCCAATAACTGCAGAGTAAATAAGCAATGAACAAATGAACAATCATACACATACAAAGTACACCAGTGTTCTACATGGAAACCCAAATCGGGAGAAAACCACAGAATTATTTTTCTTATATGTCTTGAAGAATTACATTCATTGGAAGCACCAACTTCCTTTGTTTTTTAGCTTCAGCTAGAAGGAGGCTCCAACCCCCTAGTTTCTCAGACTACAACTTGAGGGAAGCTCCAACTCCCCAATTCTCTGGATACAACCAGAAGGAGGCTACAACCCCCTATGTTCTCCGGATACAACCAAAAGGTGGCTACAACCACATGTCCTTGCCCCGTCTTGCCACCCTGAAGTAGAAGTAGAATGATGGAACCATTGTCAACCTGTCACTGTGAGATATACCACTATAAACCTGTACCAATAAATTTGAACCATGCATCAACCTATACCTCAACCTGTAATCAACCTGTACCATAAAATAATGCATCAACCATGCACCAACCTGTACCAAACAACCTGTAATCAACCTGTACCATAAACAAGTGCATCAACCATGCACCAACCTATACCATAAACAAGTGCATCCAACCATGTACCAAGTATGTACCAATCATGTCTCAACTAATCATCAACTATGACTCATCAATGTGTACCAATATCATCAACTATACACCTCATGTATGTGCCAACTCATCAACTACTTGTCTCAACGATGTACGCAACATGTAACTCATCCAAAATCCCTCATCAATTTCATCATCCAAATATGATATATAGCTATGTAATAGACCTAGTGTATATGATCACATTCCTGCAAACCTTCCTTAAATTTAACAACAAGAGACTAACATTTTCATCAAACTTTTCTTTAGTCTCTCATGCCTAGTTTTGGATTAGTCAACAACCCTAACTTGAAGTAATCATAACTTTGTACCTGTAATGTATAAAGATATGAAACTGATACACAATGTTCTTAAGTGTTTTTTATGCAATTCCTCCAAGTGTCACTACTTGAAACCTTTCAGAAAACAAGTTATAGAAAAAATGGCATAGCTTGCTGAATTCTAGCTTATTCTAGAGAGTGACCTTGTAGAGCGTGCCCTGCATGAAATATTTCCTGACCTGATATGAAAATATTACACATCATACTACGGAATGTAATCTAACCAAAACATTTTGTCTCATTGAATTTGGATCTATTATGAAGAAGTTACGACATTTTTACCCGAAACACTTGTTTTTGACTAGTTTCAGGACTAGCCACAAACCCTATTTTCCACGAAGTGTAACTCCAAAAATACAATGAACCACAAGTTGAATTGTTTACCACAGATACTTGGATATGTTTTCTCAATGGAATATCAATTTCATGGTCTGAATCATTATATAAAACAAGTTATAGATAAAATGGTGAGATGACTTGTAAATAACATACCTTAGAAAGCACCATCAAAAGAATTTATCCTTCCTTGCATTTCGGCCTTCTTTTCTTCACCATCACTCAGAATTATGGTTTAGATATCCTTGGTTACCTCAGACACCTATAGATATTCAATATTCTCAAGTGTGTGTTAAATGAGAGAGCCTTGCCTCTTATTTATACTCTCCAAGTAGCTCCCTTAAAAACATCTTCTAGGTCACTTGGCCGACTTTCCTTATTTTAGCGTTAACCCACTTCTAATTTCTCCATTAAAATTATTATTGAAATAATTTATTTTTCATTAAATTTGAATTTTAATACACTCATCACTTCACTTTATTATTTATCCTTTAAAAATCTCTTAAACCACTTTGACTACTTTGACCTTTTGGGTCTTCTAGATGACATATGAGGGTCCTCCAACATCGTAAGGCCATAACTCTCAAACCGTGAGGATTTATGTGACGTTCCACATACCACCAGAAATGGAATTCCATGTACTATCCATATAGAATAGTATTATCTGAAAATATATCATAACTCATACCGTTACCCAAGCCTGGGGTCTCCAACTTCTCATGGACATAACTCTCTAACCATGAGGATTTATGTTACGTTCCACATACCATCAAAAATGGCATAACAAGTACTATCCATATAGGATAGTTTCCCTGACAAATTCACTTTCCTTCATCTCATTATTCCACAATTAAGCATGGTTTCTCTTACTCCACAAAGCGTCTTCCCGTGAGGGATTTCACCATAAGGGGACCACTTTGGAGTTCATTCATATTTACTTCTTATTAACCATGACAAAAAAAGAATGAGTCATATTTACATCAAACAATATTAGGTCCATTACCCAAACCTTTGTGCTATAGGGCTGTCTTCAAGGGTTGACATCAATGACAACCAACCTTAATCAACACCAACATACTCAACTCGAATGTTCTTCTCTGCAACATGTTCTCGTAGAAAATGATACTTGATTGGAATGTGATTTTTCTTGGAGTGAATCACAGGATTCTTTGAGATATTGATGGTTCTTTTATTATCACTATATATCAGAATGGGATCATCATACTCAACCTGTATATCTATTAATTTTTTTTTCATCCATAGAACCCATGTACAACATGTTGTTTCTGCAATATACTCTTCTTGAGTTGTAGACAATGATACATATAATTGTTTCTTGCTTAGCCATGAAAAAAAACACTCACCCAAGTAGAATGTTGCTCCACTTGTACTTCTTTAGTCATCAATGCAACCTTCCCAATCTGCATCTATGTAGGAAATAAGTGATAGATCCTTTCCTTTTGGATAACATAATCACAACTCCTATGTACCCTTGATATATCTAAGATATCTTGTTGCGAAGTATAGTTGAGAAAAGTAAATCAAAGAAAACAAATGTGAACAAAGAGACCAGTAAACCATCATCTGAAAAAGCATCCATGGAATGTAAATAAGATAGTAGATCATCAACTAATACTCAACATATTGTAGAACAAAAAACACATTCTTCTAAGAAGAGAAAATAGTTAGATTATTTAGAAGGTGAACTCAAGAAGATATAAAAACCCTCAACTTTTGATGGGGAGTTGAAAACAAGTGAAGAAGCAGAAGCTTGGCTGCTATATATCAAGGAATACTTTCATATTTACAACTAATCCAGTAACATGAAGGTTAGGATGGCCATTTATAATTTAAAAGGAAAAACTAGTATCTCGTGGCAAGACTTGAAACTGACCAAAAGATTGAAAGAGAAAAAAATGTAATCGTCATATTTCAAAAAGTATTTTAAGAAACAGTACCTGTCGGAAAGCTATTATGAGGGAAAAATTAAGGAATTATATGAATTGCGACTAAGAAAAATGTCTATGGAAGATCTAATCAATATTTTTTTAGATCTATTGTGATTTGTACCTTATATTAAGGAAGATAAAGTAAAAATTTAGAGATTCTTAATATGTCTACCATAGTCTTATAAGGACAGAATTAAATTTGAAAATCCTAAAACATTGAATGAAGTCTTTAGGAAACAAAGAAAGTGTTATGACCACTATAAAAAAAAATTTGAAACTCCTAAGGCATGGAAATATAGGAAACAAGATAAGTTTAATCAATAGAAGAAAGGTTTCAAACCATATCCTTATCGTAGCATGTAAAAGGGATTTCAAAGGAATGGCTATTCAACTAATACACAACAAGCTCAAGGAGGGACTAAACCAGTTAACTTGGGATTCAAAAAGATATCAGATGGCCCTAGAGAACCAATGAAATGATGGGAATGTGGAGAACCCCATTTACGAAGAAAATGTCCATGCTTGAACCCAATAAATAGAAATTCAATTCACAACATACAAGAAGCTACAACAATTGGAGATGTTGGAAAAAATATACACATAATTAATGCTGCTCTAGAAGGGAGACAAGTTGATCATTAGTCTACAGTGGTGTAAATTGAAGGTAAGCTACAAGATAAAAAAATATCCATATTAATAGATATAGGGGCAAGTATGAGTTACATAAATCCATATTTAGTAGAGAATTGTAGGCTAGAAAAAGTGAAATACTCTAAGTCCTGGTTGGTACAATTAGCCACTAGTACAAAAAGAAAAGTAACTGAATATATTGCTAAGTGCAACATAGAAATAAATTATCAAAATACATATGTTAACCTAAATGTGTTACCCCTAGGATCATATGATATTATTATTGGAATAGCTTGGTTGGAATCCCACAAGGTTATGCTAAACTGTTACGAGAAGTCATTTGTGTACAAAGATGAAAATGACATAAACAAAACGTTTCAAGGATTAAGAAAACCAGTTTCGGTAAGATAGATATCAGCTATGAAACTTAAAAAGTGTGTAAGGAAAGGGTGTCAACTATATGCAATTTAGGTAATGAATATACAAGATGATAACAACAAACGAAAATTAGAATATTATGTTGTCTTACAAGAGTTTAAAGATGTATTTGCGGAGGAAATACTAGAATTACCTCCAAGGAGAGAGATAGAATTCTCTATCGACTTATTACTAGGATCTTGCCCAGTGTCAAAGTCACCTTATATGATGAGTATTCCCGAGTTAACAAAATTAAAAATACGGATACAAGAATTGTTAAACAAGGGATATATTGGACCCAATGTTTCACCATGCAGAGCACCTGTTTTGTTTGTGAAAAAGAAATATGGGACACTCAGGTTATGTATTGATTATCGACAGTTAAATAAAATGACAATAAAGAATAAATATCCTCTACCAAGGATTAACGATCTGTTTGATCAAGTGGGGTCAACTAAAATATTCTCTAAACACTGTCTAAGATTAGGTTATCATCATATCACAATTAAGAATGTGGATATTAATAAAATATCTTTTCGAACACATTATGGACACTATGAATTTGTAGTGATTATGTTTGGACTTACAAATGCACCAACAACATTTATGTGTTTAATGAACATCATACTTAGTAAGTATCTAGACAAGTTAGTTTTGATATTTATCAATGATATTTTGGTTTATTCAAAAACTGAAGAAGAACATGAGGAACACCTAAGAATAATGTACAAATGTTATGAGAACATAAATTGTATGCCAAGTTTAACAAGTGTTATTTCTACTAGAGGAAGATGCAATATTTTGGGCATGTTATTTTAGAGGATGGGATACTAGTAGATCCAAAAACGTTAAAGGAAATTTTAGAATGGCCTATACCCACAAACATTGCAGAAATACAATATTTTATGGGTATAACAGGTTATTATAGACGCTTTATTGAAAACATTTCCAAAATCGCTTTCCCTATTACATCCTTACCGAAAAGGGGGTAAAGTTTATTTGGTCACAGGAATGTGAGAAAAATTTTAATAAGTTAAAAGAACGGTTAACTACCACACCAATTCTTAAGGTCGTCGACCCTTACAAATATTTAACTGTTTGCATTGACGCTAGCAAAGAAGGGTTAGGAAGAGTTTTATCACAAGAGGGAGACATGATTTTTTATGGATCACATAAGTTAAAGGATCATGAACTTAATTATGTGACACATGACTTAGAGTTAGAATGATTTATTCATGCATGAGAGATATGGTGTCATTACTTAATTGGAAGTAAATTTTTGATATTAACAGACAACAATGGCGTAAAGTATTTGTTAAATCAACAAGGATTGAACACATGTTAAGTAAGGTGGCTTGCAATCTTAATGGAGATTGATTTTGAAATAAAACATATAAATTGGAAATAAAATAAAGTTGCAGACGCACTTAGTAGAAAAACATGTGCTATTTATGAAATAACAATTAGTAAATATGATAGTGAATTCAATGATAAAATCAGATTTGTAAGTGTAATCGATGACAAATATACAAACATAAAGGAAAGTCTATTGAAAAATGAAGAAAAATCAATCAGAACAAATTTTAAGATCGGCAAAGAATGAATTTTTAGGTTTAAAAACATAATTTACGCATCGAATTTTGTTGATTTAAAGTTGTTGATTCTAAATGAAATCCATAAAAAGCCTTATTCAGGCCATCCTGAGTACCAGAAAATGATTACAACACTATGAAAATAGTTTTATTGGCCTAATATGAAATATGATACAACTGACTACATGTCTAAGTATTTAGAATGTCAATAGGTAAAAGAAGAACACCAACATCCAATTGGTTTGTTACAACCTTTTCCTATACCAGAATGGAAATGGGAGGTCATATCAATGGATTTTATTATAGGTTTTCCAAAAAATCAAAGAAAACATGATTCAATTATGTTAGTAGTTGAAAATTTGAGTAATTTTTTTTCATTTTATACTGGTAACATCCACTTACAAGGCTATGTATATTGTTTAAATTTTCATGAAAGAAATTTTTAGATTACATGGAATACCAAAAAAATGTGATTTCTGATAGGATGTTAAGTTTACTTCAAGTTTTTGGAAGGCCTTGTTTGCAGGTTTAGAAACTCAGTTGAACTTTAGTACCAGTTACCACCCTCAAATAAATGGTCAAACTAAACGTACTAATCAAATTATTGAAGACATGCTAGAAATGTATGTGATGGACAAACCAACGAAATGGAAAGAATACTTACATATAGTAGAATTTTCCTATAACAAGGATTACCAAGCCTCGTCCAAAATGAGTGCATTTGAAATTATTTATGGCATAAAATGTAGTACTCCTATTATCTAGGACAATCTAGTTGATAGAATCATGGTTGGACCAGATATGTTACAGGAAATGGAGTAGATTGTTAAAAAGGCATGACAGAACTTAAAAGTTGCACATGATCGACAAAAAATTTACACATATCATAACAGATTGCATAAATAATTTAATGTTGGAGATCATGTGTATATGAGGGTTAAAGTGAAAAAGATTTCATTGAAACTTGGTAGATGTACAAAAATGACACCAAGGTTTTGCATACCTTTCGAAGTTTTAGCCCGAGTTGGTCTAGTGGTGTATCAACTAGCACTACCAGAAAATTTAAAACTTCATAATGTTTTTCATATATAGTTATTAAAGAAATATGTTCATTATCCTACTCATGTAATTGATTGGAACTTATTGTAGGTGGAACTAGAAGGAGAATTCCTAGTGGAACCTTTTCGCTTTCTAGACAAGAAAGAAATAGTACTACGAAACCGAGTCATCACATAAGTAAAAGTGCAATGGATGCACTTCAGTCTTGGAGAATCTACTTGGGATTTGGAGGATGTTATGAGAAAGACATATGCAACTGTGTTCCAAGGATGATCAGAATAAGAACTGACACCAAGGAGGGTCTTAAATTCAAGGGGGAGAGTATGTAGTATCCCCCAATAAATTATTTAGTATTTTTAATATTTTCCTTAAGTGGAAAATTCAAAATTGTAAGTAGTGAAAGAAAACTGACTACTATTAGTATTATTATTTCGAAAGATATTGACTTGCCAAAAGTCCTTATTTGTTGGACAAATGCAAGAGACGATATTTTTATTTAATTAATAAAGTAGATAGAATGAACAACCAAGTTAAAAAGAGATGGTCATGAATCCATGAGTGGGGAACAAGTTAGAGCTAACCATGGGCATGCAAGGACATGTGTCAGATGTCAATTTTGGTGATTGACATGCCCTCAAAATCAAAGATTTCCAAAGCTACGAAATTCCCAAGGAGGGAAAAGAGATTTAGGAAACTAAGACCTAGGAAAGAACGATAAATACACACGTGTGGGAGGCAAGACATTGCTTATAATGTAGGGAAAGAAAAGGAATTTACAATGGCAAATAATAAAAGGATTGTTGTTGAAATAACAGGGAAAAACCGAGAAAGTTGTTGGGTGAGCACTGAGGTGTTAGGAAACAATTGAAGCAACAAAATTTACTAGAACAAGAGGCTCATTCACCCTTATGGATTCATGACTAGGATTAGGGGTGAATGGATCAAGTAATTTTGTTGATTCATTCTAAGGCTGGGTGGAACTTGGATACTCTTCCTGTTTTCCCAGGTTTTTCTTTAAATTATCTATTAAAATTTAATGGTTGAGTTTAATGTTAATGGTTAAATGGTGTAGTATATTACAATATTGAATGTATATACATGTCCACAATTTTTTTCTTTAAAATCAATCTAGATAGAACGGTATTGTATACTAGTGACAGTCGAAATTATCGAATGATTGCATAAACTGGAATTGTTTAATAGCTAGAGAAATAGACCAAAAACTTTCCAATAACATACATAAAAAAGATGGAATGTATAGTATTATACACAATTTGTATAGAATTATTTGATGCTACCCTTTCCAAATTTAGATACTTGAAATAGAATAGAAAACAACACCAAAATCTATGGAGGAAATTACTAAATCCAAGAATCAGAAATTTTATACATACTTCGATAAGAAAGTGTAAATAGAGTTATAGTTATAATTTATATGTCTGAATTACAGTTGAATGACATATAATATTCTAGGATTTTAAGATTGATTAATGTCAAACAATGGTAAAGTGAATGGCTTCACTGTTCTTTTCCAATTGTTAACTTAGGAAAGGAACCCAAATACCTTTCCTAGTCTTTTGTCTTCAAGTCACACGTACAATGAAAGTATAACATGAGGAGACTATTAAACAAATTAAATTAACAGTATATTCAACCAAGTAAAAAATTAAAATAAAGAGGAATAAAGAATCATAAGATAAGTAAATAATACTTAAAAATGTGCGTACTCGCCAAGTCCAAGTTGCTGACAAATATGTTGCTTCGCAGTGATGATTGACACTTTGTGTAAGGGTGGAGGTGAATGAGTATAACATGATGGTGTTCTTTTCTGCTTTTTGACCCCCTTTGTCATTTTTCTTGGCTTGGTAATTACTTGATTCCAGTTTTGAGTTTCTTATTGGTCGATCCAATACTCTTTTTCTTTTGGTTTGGTAATTTTTTGAGATGGGTCACTTTTTGGGTATCCTTTGGTAAAAATCATTTTTTCCAACTTTTTGCATATAAGTTAGGATTTCATTTCCACTTTCTTCAMCTTGTTGTATTTTTTTCTCTGCCATAGGATCAATCCCACCAAAGTGCGRCATAGAACCTTCCTTGCTTCTCTAGAAGTGTCATGATTAGGTGGTAGAAACTACCTTTACATGGATGCCCTAGGMAGATCCTTGCTGCATTTTGGCATCCATGCTGTTAGTAATGACTATAAGMTCGGGAGTCCTTGTTAGTCCTGTCATGATTAYAGGATAAATCCTCATTTGTTTGATGCATCATCATTATTGGACTTACCCTTGGGACTCCCTAATGAGCACGCTTTGTTTTCTTTCAGGCTCGCTTTAAAATTTGAAAGCAACATTCGAGAAGACTATATTTATTCTTTTCGATATTGTTTGTCTTAACTGAGAAAAGTAGCCCCATGGTGTTTTCTTTAAGCCTTTTTCAGACTCTCTAAAAATGAAAAGATTACCAAGCAATCTTGTTTCCCTTCACACTCGTCAAACTCAAATTTGAAGGCACATTTATCCGATGGTAGTTTACCCCATTTCGGTCCGGATGGCTAATTTTATGAATAAAGGTATGCTCTAGAAACTTTGGTTCACTAGAAGAGTATTCTCAGGTGTAGGTTTAACCCTTTTTCAGGCCTAAGGGACTAAATATTCAAAAAGGGAACATTCTCCTTGGTTTTGGTTTATCACCTTTTTCGGGCCTTGGAGATTACTTATGAAAAAGGAACCCCTCGAAGTCCATAGTTAAGCTCTTTTCAGACTCCCTAAAATTGAAAAGATCATCGAGTGACCTTGTCCCTTCACACTTGTTAAATTGGTCCAGAAGAACATATACTAGAATGAGTTTAACCCTTTTTTCAACTTGCAAATTATAGCGGAAAAAGGTACGCCTCAGGAGATTCGTCTCGCCGGGAGAGTTATCCTCAACTATTTTTATACCTTTTCGAGCTAAGGAGACTAAACTCAGAAAATGGATGTGAGTCCATAATTAATCTCTTTTCAGACTCATTAAAATTGAAAAGATTGTTGAGTGATCTTGTCTTTTTCATACTCGTTAAAATGATTTTGAATAGACGTCTTTTCGGTGCAATTTTAACCTTTTTTCAAACCGACTAGACTATCTTTGAAAAAGGTATTCCCTGGAGTCTTCTTTTACATTTTTTCAGAATCTCTAAATGTGAAAAAACTACCGAGATTACCTTCTCTGGGCTCGTAAAAATTACACAGAATGGGTCTCATTGTGTCTTGCTTAATTGCATTTGTGAGTCTCATCTTTGCTTCTTTGGCCTAATGCCGGCTCCATGTTTCTCTCAACTGAACCTTTGAAGCATGCCTTATACACAATCCTTGTAGCACTTCTTGCCTCTACGACCTGACACCTTGACCCATGGAGGAATTTTCCCCGAGTGTCCTTTTCTTTCACATGTCTCCTTGCTTTGAGCATTAGTATGTTCCTTGCACTTGGAGCTAGTATGTTTGCTTGCGACACTTGTTCCTCCTTGTAACATAGAACTATTTTATTCTTTTTCAAGCTCTTTAAAAATTGAAAAAGACAAAAAAGTCAAATATTCCAAAAGGAGGGGACGAAAAATATTCATTCTTTTTTCAGCAGCACAAAGAGTCGCCCTTGGAAAAATCACATCTTTTTGTTTGTTCTTCAAGAATTGATATCTAGTATGACCTTAGGAAGTTGTTCTTGCTACATAGAGTTGTGTCCTCCTTCATTTGGTTACTCTTCCAAACACATGGAGATCTTGCATTTCCTCATGCATCACAAACTTATGTCAATGTCATGCTGCCTGAGTCTAATCATTTTTCGTACTTTTGTCCAAGGGAATTTTCACTCCATATGAGTTGGCCTTTCTATAGTTTGTCTCTTGACCTTCATGATTTGGCCATCCCGAGAGTCTAGTCAAATCCAGATTCTAAATTGACAATGTTCTCTTCCTGATCATCGAGATCCTCATGTATTTTCCCGACGAGTTGTTGAAAACCTCAGGGTAGTGAGTTATACACTCCCATTATACTCCTCCCTGAGTTTTGAATATTTTGAAGTTGTTTCTTGATCTATGAAGACTTCATATCCAACCATCAGGCATCACTAGCTTCTTGAAGATGAATACTAAAATTGTATATATTCAACTGATTTTGAGATATAGATCCGCTGTGTATTTCTCACGGATACACTTTATATAGTTATTTGACATGGATTTGTAGTGTTTTTTATTGGAATCCATGATTCAGTTCATCCCGAGAATGGGTATTCCCGCCTCAGAGAGATAATTGTTGTTTTGCAGATGGCACCTCTCGAACTCTGGTCCCGGGCTCACTCGATTCTGTGCATTGGTGAAGATATTGTAATGTATTTCGGCCATTATTTTCTCTTATGACCTCACACATTAGGGGGCATATGTTATATCCCTAAAATTCCCTACTCATATATACATGGGATTTGCCTTCTTACTTGCATAGTTTGACAAAGCATTGTGGAGAATCTCTTCTTAAAAAGTCATTTTTTAGAAGATGTACGTGCCCTGTACCATTACATCTTGTGTACACACGTTTTTTTCACCACTACAAACCGCGTACATACACTTTATGCACACTAAACAACCCACGTATATTTTCAAAAGTTGCAAAAATTAAAAAAGTTGTAAGGAATTCATTGAAATTCACGGACTATTGGAAGTTTCCCAACTAATCCACCTGCTATAGCCCATCACCCAACCAAATAACCATCATTTTTTCATATAAAATTAGGTGTTGGGGTCTCATTTCACATCCAAGCATAAGAACATTGAAACTCTGCCCAATTTCACTCCCCTTCATTGCCCAAGATTTTGTTACCTTTTGTGAGATATTGCCTCAACATTCCCTCATCAACCCCTTCTTCCTCCATTCAATCCATTCCCTTCCTTTGAGGTGATTAGAAGATTGAGAAAATAGGCCTATTGAAGGTGCACTTGGAGCATTGCAAAGATGACCCGGACCAAGTTTGTGGAACGTGGTCGAAAAATATTGTAAGTTTCAGTCTTTGTATGATGAATAAAAGAATCACATTTTCTTGTCCCAAATGATGATGTTTTGTGTATTTTCATTGATTTATACTTAGCATTTGATATCAAACCCTAACTCGCGAATAAAATAGCATGATTGTAGTCCTTGTTTTCCTATCTTTGGATGCAGGTCGGCCTTGGGAGGAGATGTGCATTCGTTGGAACTACATAGCTTGAGGAGATCATCACCAGACGCAGGATAAAATATACAATTACCTGATATTCTCTCTTATTGCTTTCTTTTCATTTGCTTTGGTATGTTTGGGGTAGAGTAAAGAATATATTAACTTTTAGACGATCATTCGCTCTGTCTACATCTTAATCCCTAGTGTAGTTAAAGGGGGGATTTTCCCTCTAGCATATGGGTTCCTCACACAAAGAGAGAGAGAGACTCATCATTAGTTTAATGTATTTATAAAGACAATTCTGATAAGAGAAATCAATAATGAATATATAAAGAAAAATTATATACTCTTGTAAATATAAAATACACAAGATGTAAACAGATGCTAGAAAAGTCAAAATATGTTTCCCCGTGGTATAAATGAAGTTTAAATGTGATTCCTATAGGAAAAACACAAAGCCTACGAATTTGTAGAAAAAAACCATTGTGAAAGAAACCCCAAATCTGAATGCATATAATTATATACCCATATATGTACAGACCCAAAATGTGAGGCTGAGATTTGCTTAAGTAATACGATTTCAAATAATAAAAATCGATGACCCAATGTGAATGGTTGATCAACCTAAGAAAACATCTAGCATGAGATCAAAATAAATAAGTGTGAAATCGATATAAAATTGATGGGTAGTCGTCATAAATAGACGTTGATATAAATACATTGGGTTTTCGTTAAATCAATGATAATGTGCAGATAGGGTATTTGCGATATCAATGATTAAATTACACTGATAGGTTTATAAAATCAGAGAGTAAGTTTGAATATGGGGTTTTTTAAATACCATAGGATTGCATTCGAATATGAGTTTTCTTTGTAAAACCAAAGACTAATTAAAACCAGACGAGTACCAACAAAGGTTGGCATTTTAACTTCCAAGTGACAGGTGACTAAGAAAAACTTTGACCTAAATTAATTACGGATGGGTTCTTAGTAAAAAAAGAAAGAAACTAGGGAAAATTTACGAAGGTTATGATTGGAACTTCATTATTTATACCGTCAAAAGTTCTCACCTGGGCGATGGTCACCTGGATTGGTAATGGCACAACTGGGATCGGGGATTAGCTTTTTGGGTGAAAGAGAGAGACAAGGTTATGCGCTCGCTGTAGTTAGTGCATTCGCTTGGGGTACAGAGGGCCATAGGTTCAAATCCTATCACCTTGATCATGAATCATCCCATGCTTACCCATGGAGGATGGCAAGAACAACGAAATTGGTCAATTCACAAGGTGTCAATGAATGAATCGCGCCATTATCTGCTATTTCTGGGTCTTTTCGTTACATTCACTTGCGACAATAAAATTTAGCCCCACTTTTTCCGTCCCCCACCCTATGTCGGTACCAATTCTACTATATAAGGCAGGTGCATGAATCGCAGAGAATAACCGATAAAAACCAATCGATCTCATGCGAATAGTGCATCGTCTATCAGAAACATGCACATTTTCCTCTCCCCTACATTTGAGAGCTTGCTTACGCTTCCTTGCTCTCCTCACCCTTATGGGTGAGCAATAAATAACCTATCATTGAGCAAGCAATAAATTCCTCTCCCTTTGGTCGAGCCTGCTTGCGCATCCTCGGATTAATAATTCCATTCAAATCAAATTGCATTAAATTCATTGAGAGTTACCACTATAGTATCGAATCATGGGATTTATTATTAATCTCGTGATTATGGGAACATTGGTGATACTAGTGTGCAAATATCGATTTTATGTGCACAATAGTTGAATTGCTACGTGTGGAAACACTGATTTTGGCGATACTTACTCACCTATACAGGAGGTAGGTGAGTAAGTATTGCTTAGTATTAATGAAGTATCAGTTATTAATATGATGAGTCTAGACTATAGGTTAGATAAGAAGTACTGACAGTGGATTGTAATAGGTGAACATGAAGTGGATCATCGATCAAAGTGTATGCCCTCGTATATATACTTGCAATTTAATATCACAAGTGAAATATATTATAGACTCTGAATTATATATAACGGTGAGTCTAAACATAAGGTGATAGATGTATATAAATTGAAGATTGAATTAGTGTTAGAATGACGTAAGAATGAACCAATTATATGTTATATATATTCCAACGATTAGAATAGGGTGAAAATCCTCCTTTTTAGAAACTAATGAAGATATATAGGAAAGGGATAAGTATTAGAAATGTATTCTACAAAGTTATAGGGTATGAATTAATAAGCTCATCGAATTAAGAGTGACAATAGCAATAGTTGTTGACGTACCTTGAAATAAAAACATAAACAAATCTTTGAGTAGTCCTTCCTTCCTTCCTTGATAAGAAAGCCAATTTTCCATTTATTTAATTAACATAAGATGTACAATTATGTTGTATGGTTGTAGACAAAGTATAATGACGAAGCTGTTATTAATAAATTGTTTAAAAAATAATTTAATGTTGGAAATTGAGTAAGAGATAATTTATAGTTGGTTAGTAGGTATTTTACATTTCCATGCATGAGTAGCCTCCACTAATCTAACTGAGGTGTAACTAACTTTGAACTGAAGAGGGAAAGAGCCTTGTTTTGTAGGAGCTGCTCTAATTTTAGGGGAATATTATCAAGAGACAATATTTTCATCTATGGAAGAACCCTCAACATTAGATTATCATCCTTAAGAAAATAATTGCCTAGGTGAGTGTGTAAAATCTCCAACACCCTCTTTGAACATTACTAGGGTGTACATGATGAATGGGTCTCGACAACCAAGACCATGTTAGGTACCCATAGTACAATTCATCTAAGAATGAAACAATGAAACAATAGAGGAAATAAGGAAAAACGCATGGGAAAACCACCCCCTCAAATTACAATGCATTGAAATTGAAGAAGGAAGAAAGACAACTGCTAAGCAATTGTGTTCATCAATCCAAGAATATCATGCAAAAGATGGAAATTTTTCTCAGTAAATGTATTAGTGACAATATCTACGGTATTTTCGGTGGATGAACAATACTAAAAATCTATTATCTTGTCATGTACCAACTCTCTAATGTAATGAATATGGATCTTGATGTGTTTGGTCTATTGTCGTTGAGTTGGGTCTCTTCAAAACTTTAGCGTACTCTAATTGTCACACCAAATGATATTTGAATGGTGGAACTAGATTTTCGAGCTTAGTGAGTAAGTTTTGAATCCAAAGTGACTGAATAGTGATGTTGACCTTTTCTCTGTACTCGGTCTCTACCGATGATAGACAAATAGTTGACTTCTTTTTGACCAACATATGGGAACAAAACCCAAACTAAGTGTGTACCAGACATGGAACTGTGATCTATGCTATTACTAACCCAAACAAAATTAGTGAATCCCATGATACACAGTGCAAAACTTGCTACATAGTGGATACCATAACCTGTGGTACCCTGAACCTATATGAAGATGTGCTTGGAAACATTTCAATGTAGCTCATGCGGCTCCTATGTGTACTTGGAAACTTTCCCTACTGCATATGAGAGACTCAGATGAGTGTAGGTGAGATATAGAAGGCTCTCCACAAGTTGTTGATACAAGGTGTTGTCCATCACTGGTGTATCCCCACCATCCTCAAGATGCACCCCAGATAGAAACAATGTGGTTTCCAACTTGTAGTTGGTCATATGGAATCTAACCAAGATATCCCTGACATACTTAATCTTAGATAGCTTGATTCCTGAAGCATGTTGACTAATCTTGAGACCAAGAAAATAGTGAAGTGGACCCATGTCTATCATAGAGAACTTGTCGTGCAAAATGTCTTTGACCGCAACAAGTGTTGAGGTTGAACTTCCTATGATCAGGAGGTCATCATCATAGATAAATAATAATAAAAAGGATTTTGAGGTTCTCAACATGTAGACATTGAGATCTAATTTTCATCTAAAAAAATTCTTAGAAAGAAAGTAGTCATCCATCTTCTCATACCATGCTCTATGCGCCTGCTTAAGGCCATAGAGTGACTTTTTTAGTCGACATACTGAGGATGCATTATGAATGAACCCTCGAGGCTGCTCCATGCAAATCTCCTTTGAGTGATACCCGTGAATAAATGAATTCTTCTAAATATATAACCATACAAAAATTTAGGGAATTCAATTGTTTGATAGTTGTGAGTGCATGAGGAGGATCCTCAAACTGGGACCTCAGCCTTTTTTGATCTAGTGGATCCCCCACATGATCACCTTCTTCCTGTAGGGTCATCTATGCCCATTTGGGCATCTACTATGGCTCATCATTTTCATCGACATGATTATCATCTTCTGAATCAAATTCAAGCGTTAGATATGAAACATGATCTAATGACTAGAATCATCATCACTAATTCTTGGGTGCAGGAAGTGGTAGAGAGGTCTTTGCATGTGGCTCCAATGTTACATGGAAGGGAGTTTCTACAAACTGAACATTGTGCTCAATGATGAGCCTATTAGTAGAGGGATCAAGTAACATGCAACCATTCACACCATATGCATGTACCATGAATATGCATGTGGTACTCTTTGGATATAATTATTTCCTCTTTTCATAGGGTATGTGGGCCCATGCACATGATCCAAATATTCAGAAGTGGGCGACTTCCAGTTTTCTACCACTCCATGCCTCAAAGGGAGTTTGGTCCTTGACATATATGTGAGGAGATATTTTTTGAATGTCGTTATCATATTTAAGTTCATCAACCAAAATATTGGGCGGTAAAGATATTGCATGAAATATGCAAGTGGCCATCTCCTTGAAGGATCTATTCTTCCTCTCAACTACTTCTTTCTGATGTGGAGTGTAAGGTACTATGTGAAGTAATTATATATCTACTTCTGAAAAAAGATGTTTGATATATCCGTTCACATATTCCCCCCCATTTTATTTGCATAGGATTTTAGTCTTTCTCTTTGACTGATTCTCTACCTGTGCTTTGAAGTCTTTGAGATGCTCAAAAACTTCAGACTGCCTGAGAAAATACACCCAAGTGTATTGTGAGAAATCATCAATAAATGTAAGAACATACCTCACTTTGTTGATGGACAAATGAGGAAAGGGTCCCATCATATCACTATGGATGACCTCCAAAGGAGAGGAGGCCCTCTAGGACTTCCCTTTTTCAAACTTCTCTTAAGGACGTTTTCCAATAACACATCCTTGAAAAACTCCTTTGGAAAAGTGTATGTTGGGAAAGTCGGTGACCATTTCCTATTTGCATAGTTGTTGCATGTATTTGAAGTTTAAATGGATGAATATCTCATGCCATAATCCACTATCATCATTGACATGCATCAGTTGTAAAGAACAATCAAATTTAGCAATGAAGTTATTGAAAGTATACAAACGATATTGGTGGTTTACCTCACCAACAACAATTGGGGACTTATCATGCATATAAAATATTATTATCGAAATAGGAGTAAACTCCATCCTTTTTCCTATACCAGAATGTGTTATATGATAAACAAAGAGAAGATTCACAGAGATTTTTGAAACATGCAATACATCCTCAAAACTTTCATTTTGGAGTTCTACTCTCCATTGTATAATTACCTCAACTGGGGTATCATCTCTCATGAGGATGGGAGGACCCATGCATGCAGAAATAGAAGTCAAAATATTTTTTGTTACTTCCATATGATGGGATGCACCTAAATATAAGAGCCATGCATTAGGAGAAGAGTTCATGGAAATCAGTGCATGAGAGTTACCTCTTTTTATAGGTGCTTAATCTTCCAACTTCTTCTTGGAAGATTTGGGAATGTGATCCCTAAGGTTGTTCTTATGAAGTATTTGAGTCATCAAATAAATATGTTTCTTCATGCATGTTGATTAAGGGTGATAACCATGGTTGAAGTAATTTCATTTGGTCTTCCCTTTCTTTCGTTTTCCACCTTTGGACCCTAAGGAATAATCGAAGGGTTTGGAGTACTCTTCCTTGTTTGGATCTACATGAACCTTTCCCTTGTTTTTATTCTTGGTCTTTGAAATGGAAGTACTACTTCTCTCATATATAGGAAGTGAATGTGCATTGGGTCCCTTGATGATTCCCATTTTGATGAAATTATCTTGCTCATTTGTCAAGGCTTCAATAAATTGATCCATTGTCGACATTTTCCAGGTTGCTCCTGAAGTGAATCTATTTGTATGGAAATATGAGACAAAAACAATATAATTTGGACCAATGTTTTTGAAGATAGAAAGGTTCAACTGATTTTGTTGTGTTTATTTATCTATTACATATCCATTTAGATGAATAAGAAGTGAATTGAACTTCATAAAGGAGTATTGGATGTTATCAAAACTCCTCGGATCTAAGAAATTCATCTCTACCTTGAGCACATGGCCTCTCATTTCATCCTATTTTCCAAAGAGATCCTCCAACTTTGTCCAAATCTCATCTAGTGTGGTATAAGCTTCATGTTCGACAACACAGGTATTCCAACAGAGGACGAACACCTTCAGTAACCACTCACATAACCAGATCAAAGATCAACACACTGATGTTTTCACGTGGTAAAACCCCTATGGGGAAACATCCA
>ML787052.1:80500-114164 GCA_009831015.1 Picea engelmannii
TTTCTGGAGGCTTATTTGGTGTAGAAGTTCCCTTTTTGGGTGGCATGTTGGCCAAGTATCACTTTTGAACCTTGATTTTGAGGTGGTTATGCTAGACAATATTTATTTTGTTGTATCTCCAAAGTTTTGGCCCTTATGGGTATGAAACTTTATTTTTTTTAGTTCTCTGATATTTCTTCTCTGAAATTCCACATGTATGATCAAAATTGGATTTTCCAAGTGGAATTTACGGTAACTTCCCCACAACTTGATGATTTTTGGCCTTTATAGGAGATCGCCCTTGTATAGCATGCCCTTCATAAAATAATTGATATACAATTCTGAAACTCGTACCCAAAATACTAAATACTGTACACTATCCAATGAAATTGGTCTCACTCAATTTGGATACTCTACGAAGCATTTATGATAGTTTTACCTGGAACACCTTCTTGAGACTAGTCAATAGGACTAGTCAAATACCCTATCTTCCACATGGTGTATCTACAAATGTAAGACGAAACAAAAGATGAACATTTTACCAGAGGTACCTTACTAATTTTTGTGAATATCCTGTGGAGTTCAGTGTCTGAAACATTACAAAAAAGTTTTATAGAGAAAATTCTGCAATGACTCAGTTTAGGATGATTCCAGAACCCTATCTTACATAGGCTATATCTCTAAAAGTATAAGGCCTCATGAGCTGAAATTTCAACCCAATGTACCTTGATCCGTCTACTAAATATCCTCCAATCTGTTCCATCTAAAACATTGTAGGAAAAACGTTATAGTGAAAATTACACGGTGTCATAGATGTAGGAGCGAAACCCCAAGACCTTGAGCTCTGATACCATATGTTAAGAACCAAATATCAATATAGCATAGAAAAACCTCAGAATAAGTACTCAACGCCTTGAAAAGAGATAAATTTAGATAATAATCCTCTTTGAGGGGGCAACCTCCTTAAGCCCAAATAAATGTACAATTACAAGATGATTCAAAATTTAAATGTCTCCTTGGTATATATAGGAGACTAGGAGGTAAAATTACATCTAATGGAATAAAGCCGACATAAATAAAATAACATTACTAATGTAATATGCCCCAATTACGGGGTAATGAGCCACTATTTAGGGATTAACATGTTTGACTCATGTTTCCATCAATGGCAACTCACTATCAATAATGCCAACAATCTCCCCCTTTGTCATTAAGGGAAACATTTTTGTAAAACAAATACTTTTTCTCCCCCTATCATTGATCTCATTTTCAGGTTGGAGGTTTGACCTTTTACTTATACCAAATAGTGATACCAAATTTATTTTATTTTTTTTCTCCCCCTTTGACACCGATCACAAAGAGTTTAATATTTTACTACTTTTCCCCCTTGTGAATCTGCCAGTTGTTATCTCAATCTCTTGGGTTTTTGTGTTCAAATAGGTAGTCTTATTGATACCAATTTTGTACTGATCAAGTATTTTAAACCTAATCAAATACTTCCTCATTTGATGACCACATTAAATACTCCCCCTAATTTTTTACTGTTTTAGAGGGTTTTACTATATTCTCCTTTGTACTAAAGGACAAGGGTGTGAATCTCACTAATCTTTTGTTTCTTTATTCTTGTTGATATTCTGATATTTCACAAGAATACCATTGATCAGCACCAATTAATTTAATTTCCAATTTTCAACCAATTTAATATCTTGTTTAGAGTCTTTCAACTCTACAGAAACCAATTTCAACTTCAGTCCCTTAGAAATAAGATTGAATTGGTCCTTTCATCCATTTTTGTTTTGTATTTCTTCTTCAAATACTTAAAACATGCTTTAGTTTGTCATGATACTTAGACTATAATCCTCTTCTAACCAGGATGATGCACTTCATATTATTAATCATGTTTTTCCTTCCTTTTATACATATTTTTTGTTGAGGAAAAATTTAGTAGTTCATGAAGATAACATTGGAAAACTTCCAAGATTTTCACTACTCAATTCTTCTGTTTGATATGCTATTGAAGATTCATCTCTATTTTGCGTAAGTAAAACTTCTTTATTTTTAGGTGTCAGATCATATCTCTTGTTTTCTATTTTAGTTTTTCATCTCCATACTTTTTCATTAGATATTTTGTTTGTAGGATATTTAATTTCTAGTTTGTTCTTTAAGACTTTCCATTTCTTCTTTTCTTCCAACGTTCATTAGATTTTCTTCCTGACTAATCTGAATTATTTCTCATGGTTTGACTTCTTGATTTTCTATAGTTTTGGAAGTTTTGACCAAACCTATCATAGTTGTAACATCTCATTGTATGAGAAAACTTTTTTGTTTGACCAACATAATTGCGTCTCCAACATCTCATTGAGTTATTGAACCTTCCTGAATTTTTCTTTTCAGGACTCTTGCATTCCAATGCTTTGTGACCAAAGTTATTACAAGAAAAACAATAACCATCGATGATGCTTCCATACTTGGGTCTGTTGTGATATGAGAAGTTTGTCTTTTGTTATGTCTCTTGTTTTTTACTTTTATAGATTCCTTTCTTGACAAAGTTCATGGTTTGTTTTAAGTTTGTGACTATACCTTTTTCTTTTGAAGAGAATTATCCTTTATCATGTTTTTGAAGGTTCTCCATTTTCCACCTTCTTCTTTTTTATTGTATCCAAGATTGGTTTTATCATCAGTTGGTCTTTGACTGTTCCATATCATATCTAGGATAACTAAGCTATTATGGGATTTAATATTTTCTTTTGTCTTTTCATTCTTATTTTTGAGGTTGACAACTTCCATTTCCATCATGTGACAAGTTTCTTCCTTTTTAGTCAATTGAATCCTCAAGGCTTCTTCTTTTTCCTTAGATCCTTCAAGTTGAGTCTTTAGATTGATGATTATTTCTTTTGTATCATCCAATACTTCCGTGCAGTTATTATTTTTGTCATATGTTTTTAATTCTTCTATATCTCCTTTTATATGAACAACTTCATTCTTCAATCTTTTGATTTCTTCCTTGTTTTCTAGCCGAATCCTTTTTAGGTTGATGGATTCCAATTCCAACATGTGGCATATTTCTTCCTTTTTAGTTAATTGGATCTTATGTTCTTCTTCATTTTTATTATCTTCTTCAATTTGAGTCATTAGACTTGCATTAGTATTTTCATTTATCTTTTTGATGTCAATAATTTCCAATTCCAACATGTGACATGATTCTTCTCTTTGAGTTAATTCGATCTTCTAGGCTTCTTCATTTTTATAAGTTTCTTTAGGTTGAGATTTTAGACATATGACCATTTTTTCTATCCCTTCTATTACTTATTTTCTTTTATTGTCATGTGTCCTTAATTCTTCTATTTCTTCTGTTAGATTAGCAACTTCGGTCTTCAATGTTTTGATTTCTTCTTCTTTGTTTTCTAGATGAATATTTTGTTCATGCTCTTCATGGTTAGATTGATCTAAATGTTGTAGTAGCAACATATATTTCTTTTGAATTTTCTCCAACTCTTCAAAAGTGCACATAATAGTGTATTCAAGCTGGTCAAGAACATCCTTAGTTACTTCAATATGTAGACCATTTGTTGGTTCCATACTAATCACTTCAAATGTAGTTATAACATCATTCTTAAAATGTAATAGTGTTTCTTTAGTGAATACTGAGGTATTCATCAATTCCTTGATGTAGTATTCATCTCTATTGATGACTAGGTTTTTCATCAATTCTTTAATGAAAGTGTCATCTTTTGGGTTTTTTCTTTATTATGATCATAATTCTCTTTATCTATATTTTGTTCTTCAATCTGATTTGATTTCTATGTTTATTTGTTTTGTTCCATAAACTAATTGGAATTCTCCATTTCTTTGTTTTGTTCTATATTTTGATAAGAATTCTCTAGCTAGAGCCATATCACTTTAGCAGAGGTGCAATGTGCCATCTTTTCTTTGACTTGGTCTGACATTCCATTATGGATTTCCTTTAATGTTATTGAATTATTTTTCGTTGCTTCTTTTGTAGATTTGGTTTTGTTCTTTGAGGTAGTTGAGTACCAATGTTTAGATACTACTAAATCCCAAACAACAGATCCTCTTGACTTTAGATACCATTTCATTCCTTCCCTCCATGAAGACTAGTCTGTTCCATCAAAAAAGTGAGATTCATTTGTGGGGAGAGCCATTTGTCCACCCATTTTTTTCAAAATATACCTTCTAGTGTTTAAACTGTGCTGAAGGAACCTGCTCTGATACCAATTGTTGAAATGTACACTTTAAACTGAGAGGGGGTGGTGAGTCAATGTTTGTAACTTGTGGCTACTTTTCACACTTTCATAGATTAACTGAATTAATTGAACAAGATATGCAGTTCAATTAATTATTCATAAACATCTAAAACACAAGATGTATGAAGTAGATACAATATCTTTATTTTATTTATTCAACTTGTATAAATACATATAAAATCAATCCTTTAATATCTTTGACTTCAAATGAACATGAGAGATCCAACTCTTTGATACAAGATCCAACTTGTATATCTCAGATCCAACTGAGAAATGAGGAATCGAACCCTCATAACAAGACCCAACTTCCTGGTCTCAGATCCAACTGAGATGTGAAGAATCTAATCCTCATAACTAGAATCAAATTGTAAACATGAACCAACCTGATAGAATGACAAGTGATTCAATCCATTATATATACATATATATTTAATCCACCAAGACACATTCTTCTCACCATTCTTTCTTGTTTATATTGTCTTCCAACTAGTGTGAATTTGAAACAATGTGTCCTTTTGGAATGAAACATTATACCTTTTCATTTAAATTAATAATAACTTCTATTATTATTATTATTATTAATATTTTGTTAAATAATTAAAATCCCTTGCTAATTGTTTCATCATTTTAACCCATCACTAATTATTTTAGTTGTTTTGGATTTGAATATTTATAGATAAGCACTTCCTTCAAACCATTCTTTTCAAATGACTGGGGGATCGTTACTACAGACTTAATGTCTATTTTTTATTCCTCTATTATTTTTCATACAATATCATGAAAGGGCTAATTATTCATCATATATATGTTGATCAAACTTTTAAAGAGTCGATCACAGGAATGGATCGACTTCGTTATTTCAATCCCACACTTTCGCTATCTGGTGAATTTTCCTGTACCTGGAACGAACATGTGCTAGCTTGTGACTCACTTTAATTTTTAATATGACCAAATTTTTGTGAAAAACAACTAGATACATATGGTGCAAGGCTTGTTTTATGTTTTAGCCCACAAACACTTCATTTCACCAAGTGACCATATATCATGACCAGGTGTTAACCCAGTTGACCTTTTATCTTATCGCCACTTTACATATGACCTTGACCTATGACCGAGGGTGAATACATATGAGGTTTCACACAAATCAATGGTTGAGACTTAATCTGCAGTTGAGTGGATGGTTCTCGTTCTCTTTGGAACTTTGACGTTTTGGGACTCTGCTCTTTGCAGTCTTGTAATTCTTCTAGGGAAAATTCTGTCGGGGTGTGTATCAACACATCCCCGTTTAATATCCTTCACAAGTCTAGGATATAGGACCATGGGATTATAAATTTAAGTGATGTTCCCAATGCCACATACCTTATTGGTTCGTAAATCACGACTAGGAGCTGGAACCTAGTCCTTCAAACTTCGTCCTTTGGGAATTTTCTCGCTTACAAGCATCCAATCTTCTGAATTTTGAAATTACTGAAGTGATTACCTCTCACAATAGTTGATTCGATGGTTATCATGATTCCTAGAGCCAAATCAATGATCTAACTTCTATTTTGACGATATCCTTGCACTGGCTTAATCCAACGACTATGACTTTAATCAAAGGTTGATATGGAAGGCCAGGATTTGTTTCAGAGTTTAAACTTGTGCAAGGGATAAATATTATTCCAACCTCTGAAAAAGAAACTGCATGAGTCCCTTATATCCACGCGTCATACACACATCATTTCAGAGCTTGGAAGGGTGGTATTCCAAACCGCTTTAGTTGAATTATGAAATAGCTTATACTCATTGATATGTATCTCGGATCGACGACTGTGAATGAATCATATCCTCTTCCTTTACCCTTGTTTGATCAACGATCGAGAATGATTTCGGCCTTCGACGCTTTAGGCAGTTGCTGGTGGTAGAAACTAGTTTTCCATGAAGTACATACTCTCAGAGTGGTGTAGCTTACTGACATCACTGCTAAAGTGGCATTGAATGAGTGGCTACCACATGTCACTTATATTTGTGACTCACGTATACCTAAAATTTCAAGTGGACCTTGAAACTTTTCACCAGTTGAATGCACAACGTGTCCTTGCCGACGTGGACTATAATGACATGGGCTATCAATGTGTGTTCCATGTGTCTTACTTCGTGACTTTGGATCTCTGGCCTTCAGGTGAACTCATATGTTCTAAACCTTTTTTCACCGAAGTGGTTAGTTTCGAATTTGAACACAATTGGACCCGCCTATCCTGATCCAACTGTCACCATGCATGTCCAGATCTAAGGACCCTCATTTACTTTAGAAATTTGGGTTTTCTTCCTTCAGGTGAATTCATATATTCTTGGCTTCCTTTTACTGGAGTGGTCAACGTCAGAGTTGACTGCTGCTATGCAACCCTGATCTGACAGCTATCATTGATATCAAAGTGCTCCTTAGATATGATGGATTATTTTTATTTCGTAACTTTGACTTTGGCTAAAATTCCTTCATGAAAATCTCCTTTCATCGATATTATCCGAAGTGGTCAATGTCGATATGACCATGCATACTTAATTTCCATGATCAATGGTCCATGACTCTTAGTAGTCAATCTGATGGTCTAGATTTAATCTAGATCTCATGATCTAAAGCATTCCCAAATATTCAATAGACGACCACGATTCTCCTCTTCTTTACAGTGATTTATGGTTGAGGATTATTTATCTTGATCTGATGGTTGGGATTTAATTCTTCCTAACCTATAAATTCCCCTCAATCTAACGGTCTTGATTTGTCTTGAAAAATACATCAACGGACAAGATTCCTCCTCGATTCTTTTGTATTTTTACTGTGGGGAGTTCAACTCCGATAGCGTTTCTGCAATGTGCTCTCCCTTCTGATCTTTTATTAATGTTTCTTGATTTTGATTTGTTCATCACTATTTCTCTTGATATTTTAATAACTATTTGTTCATTCTTTTATGCATTGATCTTAATTCGTTAACCCTCCTAGTCTCTAAATTCATTGTGCTTCGTTATTCCTTCTTTGCATGGATTATCTTCATTCTACCTCTCCTCATATTTAGAATTATAGTATCATTGTTGATCATATTGTGATCAATAGTGATCACAAATTTATTCTCCCAGTAGGTGATCTTCCTTTTCCCCAAGGTGATCTTTCCTTTTCTCTAAGTATTTTACATGTTTGACTCATGTTTCCATGAATGACAACACATTATCAATAATTCCAACAGTAGTGACTCAAGAAGAGTACTCTTCATGGAGTTAGACACTCAAGAGGAAACTACTGAAAATAATGAAGGAAACTATGAAGAATAAGGAGAAGTTAATCTTTAGGAAGAATTGATCAATGCCTTAAGTTATCTAAGAATGTAAAGGAACAAAAAAAAGTCTCTCAAAGAAGAGTTAAGTAAATTGAAGGAAGGCTTTCAAAACCCTAGAAAAAATTCTGAAAAATCCAAGGAGACTACCATAGATATATGGATTCAGTTGAAAAAATCTAAAATGATTGAAGAAACACTCAATAGGTAACTGGAAGAAAAGAAGAAAATAACAGAGAATCTAGAAGCTGAAATAGTCTCACTAGGGAAGTAACTATAGAAGAAGGAAATCCAGCTAAATTTTGGCAATAACACCAAAATACTCGATGAAATCATCTGCAATAAAAAACCATTCTATGAGAATTCTGTACTTGGATACAAAAAAAATAATACTTATGAGGGTTCAAGATCTATGAAGACAGGAAATGAAGAAGAGAAAGGAAGTTATGCATATACTATCAAGGGTTTCATCAAGAAAGAAGAAATCAAGCATCTAAAGAAGGACATACCGAAACCAAAAATAAAGAAGAAGATCATGCATTCATAGGAACATGGAATTAGAAATCAACAATGAAGAATACCCAAGAAGAAGATCACGATTTCAGAAGAACAACACCAACTAGAAGACCACCCACACTCACGTACAAAAGTATTTGTCTTCTCTTATGTTATTCTTGCAATAATTTTGGGCATAAAGCTATAAATTGCAGAGCCTATGCAAAGGGAGGAAACACCTTGAACAAAAGTAACTATGGAAATCCAAAGAAACATTATGAAGGAAATTATACTATAAATCCTACTGAGGTGTTTTAGATAAATTATAATTGTCTCAGTGCTTTGAGTTATGAAATTGAATGCTACAAATGTAATAATTTTGGACACATATCTAGAATTGTAGAAGTGAATTAATAGGTTCTTCAAGGGAAGCTAGGCATGTTCCTTTCAATCATATAAGGGAACAACAAAGAACTTGGAAAATGAAGCAAGAAGATTTGAAGATTGAGGAATGTAAGGTTTCCTTACAGGCCCAAAATAGAACAAGACATTTGTATATTGAGAGTGGATGCTCAAAGAATATAACTAGAGGAAAAAATATATTTATAACATTAGAAAAAGAAAAAGAGGGGTTTGTCACATTTGATAATGATAACTCAGCCAAAACTATAGGAAAAGGTACAGTTAGTCTTGGAAACAAATATGCTCTAGTAGAAAATTCCCTACTTGTTGAAAATATGAAGAATAATATTCTATGTGTGAGACAAATGTGTGATCAAGGACACACAATTATATTCAATTCAAAATAATGTGAAATAAGGAAAGAAGATCATGGAGACTAGTGAAAATATGACAAGGACTCGACACAACATATACATATTGAATGATATTGAAGAAGAAATATGTTGTTTGGGAAAAGACGATTAATGTTGGATTTGGAATAGGAGAATCGGCCATAGGCACTATTATAATATTGTCAATATCAACAATAATAAAGTTGTAAGAGAAATTCTAGAAATTACAAAGCCAACGAATACTATGTGCAAGCACTATCATCATGGAAAACAAACAAAAGTTTAATTCAAGACAAAGGAATACTCTACAAAAAAACCATTGGAGATTGTAGATATTGATTTATATGGGCCCATGAGAACAAAATGATTATATGGTGAACAATAGTTCATGCTACTCATTGATGACTACACCAGAATGACCTGGGTTTTCTTCCTGAAGAAACATTCAAAATCTTTTGATTGTTTCAAGGTATTCAAGGAACTGCTTGAAAATGAAATTGATTTGAAAATCAATTTCTTAAGAACATATAATGGAGGTGAGTTTACTTGAAATGAATTCACGTATTTCTGTGAAGAACATGGAATACAAATACAATTCTCAACAACTAGAACACCTCAACAAAATGAAGTTGCTAAAAAAAAAAAATATTGTACAAGAAAAGAGACAAGCAAAGAAAAAAAGGAATATTTTTTAAAAAGAAAATCCTCTATTCAAAATATGATAATTCCTCATTCAATGAAGATGACGATAATGATAATGAATCAAGAAGAGTACTCTTCATGGAGTAAGAGACTCAAGAGGAAACTACTGAAAATAATGAAGGAAACTATAAAGAAGAAGGAGAAGTGAATCTTGAGGTAGAATTGATCAATTCCTTTAGTGATCTAAGAAAAGAAAGGAAGAAAAACAAGTCTCTCAAATTTGAGTTAAGTAAAATGAATGAAGGCTTTCAAAACCCTAGCAAATTTTTTGAAGAAAGCAAGGAGACTATCATAGACCTAAGGATTCAGTTGGAAGAAGCAAGAATTATTGAAGAAACATTCAATAGGTAACTCGAAGAAAATAACAGAGAATATAGAAGTTGAAATAGTCTAACTAAAAAAGGAAATATACAAGAAGGAAATCCAACTAAATGTTGGCAATCGCACCAAACTACTGGATGAAATCATCTGCAATAAAAAACCATTCTATGAGAAGTCTGGAATTGGATACAAACAAAATAATACCGATGAGGGTTCAATCTCTATGATGATAGGAAATGAAGTAGAGAAAATAAGTTATGAAGATATTATTGAGGGTTCCATCAAGAAAGAATAATTCGAGCCTCTAAAAGAGGACATACACAAACAAGAAATAAAGAAGAATCAAGAAAAATATCATGCATTCATAGGAACATGGAATCAAAAACCAATGATGAAGGATACCCAAGTAAAATATCATGATTTCATAAGAACAACACCAAATAGAATACCACCCACACTCAGGTACCAAAATATTTTTCTTCACTTGTGTTATTCTTGCAATAATTTTGGGCATAAAGACATAAATTGCAGATCTTCTGCAAAGGGTAGAAACACCTCGAGAAAAAGTAACTATGGAAATCCCAAGAAGCATTGTGAAGGAAGTTATACTGGAAATCCTCGTGAGGTGTTTGACAAAAAATATAATTGTTTTGGTACTCTGGGTTATGAAATTGAATGCTACAAATGTAACAATTTTGGACACATAACCATAAATTGTAGAAGTGAATTGATGACTTCTTCAAGGGAAACTAGGCATGTTCCTTTCAATCATATAGGGGAACAACATAGAACTTGGAAAAGGAAGCAAGAAGATTTGAAGGTTGAGGAATGTGGGTTTTCCTTACAAGCCCAAAATAGAAGAAGATATTGGTATATTGAAAGTGGATGATCAAATCATATAATTGGATAAAAAAATAGATTTGTAACATTAAATAAATAAAAAGAGGGGTCTTCCACATTTGACAATGATAACTCAACCAAAATTATAAGAAAAGACACAATAAGTCTTGGAAAAAAATATGTTGTGGTAGAAAATGCCCTACTTGTTGAAAATATGAAGAATAATTTGCTATATGTTATCCAAATGTGTGATCAAGGAAACACACTTGTATTCAATTCAAAAGAATGTGAAATAAGGAAAGAAGGATCAGGGAGACTAGTGAAAATAACGACAATGACTCCAAACAACATATACATATTGAATGACATTGAAGAAGAAAGATGTTGTTTGGGAAAATGAGATTAATGTTGGATTTGAAATAGGAGAATGGGCCATATACACTTTAATAATATTGTCAATATCTACAACAAGAAAGTTGTAAGAGAAATACTAGAAATTACAAAGCCAATGAATACTATGTGCAAGCACTATCAGCATGGAAAACAAACCGAAGTTTAAATCAAGACAAAGGAATACTCTACAACAAAACCATTGGAGATTTTACACATTGATTTATGTGGGCCCACGAGAACAAAATTATTATATTGTGAACAATAGTTCATGCTACTCATTAATGACTACACTAGAATGACCTGGGTTTGCTTCCTGAAGAAAAATTCAAAAGATTTTGATTGTTTCAGGGTATTCGAGGAACTGGTTGAAAATGAAATTGATTTGAAAATAAAATTATTAAGATCGTATAATGGAGGTGAGTTTACATTAAATGAATTCACGGATTTCTATGAAGAACATGGAATAAAAATACAATTCTCAACAACTAGAACACATCAACTAAATGGAGTTGCTAAAAGGAAAAAAAATGGTACAAGAAATGGCCAAAACCATGTTGAATGACTCCAAACTAAGTGATATATTTTGGGGACAAGCAATGCATACAGGCATTAATATATTGAACAAATGATTGATCATGAGTAATAGGGATAATAATCCATATGAGTTATATTGAACAAAGGATTGATCATGAGTAATAGGGATAATAATCCATATGAGTTATGAAAACAAAGATCATCCAATGTCAATAAATTTAAAGTGTTTGGAAGCAAGTGTTACATAAAAAATGAAGACGAGAAGATTGAAAAATTTGACTCCCGGGTGGATGAAGGAATATTTTTTTGGTACTCATACAAAATAAAAGCATATAAGTGCTACAATCTAAGACTCTAAAATATAGTGGAAAGCATCAAAGTAAAATTTGAACAAATGGACTTGCTAAAGACCAGGAAGGAAAGAAGAAATTAAAACATCTTTGAAAAATGGTAAAATGAAGAACTAAAGGAAGAAGATGAGGAATAATAAGAAGGAGAACAACAAGAATAGAAGAAACGAGAACTAGAACAAGAAGAAAATAACAAACAATATTTTCAGAAACCTTCTAGGACACCTAATTGATGGGTTCAGAAGAATCATCCACGAGAACAAATCATTGGAGATATAAGTGTCGGAGTGGAAATCATAAGAAGAAGGAAATAACACACACTGGAGCAAGGAAATTTTTCATTATTGTCTACATTTGAACCATGTAACTTCGATAAATCCATAAATGATGAACATTGGATCAAGGGTATGGAAGAAGAACTAAATGAAATAGTAAAGAATGAGACATGGCAACTAGTTCCAAGACCAAAGGAAAAAAAATGATTGGGAAAATGGGTCTTCGGAAAGAAGGTAAATGAAGATGGACAGGTAACCAGAGACAAAGTGAGATTAGTGTGTAAAATATATGCTCAAAATGAAGGAATAAATTTCGAAGAAACCTTTTCTCCCATGGCTAGAATGGAAGCAATCAAAATGTTCTTGGATTATGTATGCTCTAAAAGGATCAAAGTGTATCATATGAACATAAAATCATCTTTTCTAAATGGAGAATTAAGAGAAGAAGTCTACATAAAAAAATGAGAAGGGTTTGTACTCTCATAAAAGGAAGACTATTTTGAATATTGAAGAAATATATATATGGACTTAAGCAAGCTCCTAGTGCTTCATACTAAATATTGGACAGGTACTTACAACAAAAATGATACAAAATGAGAAATGGGGATAGTAACCTCTACATAAAAGTGGATCAAGGAAGTATTATTATTATTGAAGTGTATGTTGATGAAATCATCCTTGGAAGTGATGATGATAAATTGAGTCTGAAGTTTTCCAAGGATATGCATAATGAAATTGAAACATCCCTACTTGGGGAGTTGATGTTCTTCTTGGGACTCCATATATCTCAACTAGATGGAGGCATTTTCATTTCCCAAACCAAGTACATCAAGGAAATGTTAAAAATAAGTTCAAAATGGAAGATTGTAAACCTATGAGTACTCCTATGGTTACCGATTGCAATTTGAGCAAAGATTATGAATATAAATAAGTGGATCAAATAATCTATAGATTAATGATGTAATGCAGGTAGTCTAATCTATGTGACATATTCAAGACTAGATGTAATGCAGGAGGTAGTCAAGGTCGCTAGGTTTCAAGAGACACCAAAGGAAACCCATGTTCTAGCAGTGAAAATGATCTTTGGATATATTAGAGGAACCCCATATGTTTGGCTATGGTATCTGAAAGGAAATGAGTTAACTATGGTCTCCTACATAGATGCATCTTGGGAAGGAAGTATTAATCACAGAAGAAGTACATGTGGAGAAAATTTATACTTAAATGACCACTTAGTTTCTTGGTTGAGAAAGAACCAATATTTAGTGTCCTTATCCACCACAGAAGCATAATATATCACAACAACAACATGTTGCACTCAAATTCTTTGGATGAAGCAAACCCTTCAAGAAATATAAGTGAGATATGATGAACCTATTATGATACTTTATGACAACACCAGTTTTATAAACATATCCAGGAATCCATTGATGCATTCTAAGACCAGACATATTCCTATTAAGTTCCACTTTATGTAGGAACAAGTCACATAAATGAATATCAAGTCAGAATACATTGGGACAAAGGAATTGATTTCAAACATCTTCACAAAGTCTCTTCCTAGGGAGACCTTTGAGTATCTTTGACAAAACCTGGGAGTAATTTATACTCCAAATTGATTTCCATAATCTTCTGCAAGAAAATAAAGAGAAATACTATTGGGTGGAGTTACCCTTTTACATTGATCTCAAAGGGGGAGAGAAAACCAGTAAAACTAGAATCATGAAGACATGGGGAGCTAGTAGGAAAACAAGAGGACAATACAATAACTAGGATTATAGCACGATGATAAGGGGAACATTATCATTTTACTAAGTTTCCATCATTTCCAAATGTGGATATTTTTGGAAAAATGGTTGTCATTGATGTCAACCTTATAATAAGCCCTAAATCAAATCCCAAAAGCCACTAAAAGTGATGATGATGTTTCCACTTGAATAAGACTTGAAAAGTATGGAATGAGCCTTGAAATAAATGTATATAACTCCAAAGTGGTTCCCTTATGGCATGACGTTTAAGAATGTCCCTCACAGGAAGAGCTAACATGTGGTTGTTTCCACATACCCACTTTGAATTGTACACAAATGGATCCTTGAAGGAGCTCTAAAACTATGTGAAGAAAGCCCTAAATTCAAGTGAAAAAGCCCCTAAATCCAAGTTAATAAGCTTCTGAAGCGAAAAGAAAAATCCCCTAAAGTAAAGTAAAGAATCTCCTAAGGTCATCCATCCTTAAGGAAGAGGTGCGATCCAAAAGTTGTGACCCTTGGTCACACCCCCTCACATGGAGAAGAATCATCTAAATAAGAGGAGCCTCATTTGGAATTTAGAGCACACCAATTTGAGCTAGCCAAGGAATATGAGTGAATTTCATCCTAGAGTAGTGAATTTCATGCTAGAGGAGACAATTTCCAAGGGAATATGAAGTGAAGAAGGCGGAAATTCCAAGGGAAGATGAAGTTCTCTGATGATTTGTTCTAGGGTTTTCTTTGAAGTTCATGTTGGAATTTTTGATATAAATTTTTTTCTAGAATGATTCAGATATCAAAACTTAGAGATGTCTTAGAAGAGATAGTGAAGAATTTTGGGTTTGAATTTCAGGTCTTGAATCATTACAACTTTGGAGTTATACTCGTGGAAATCGAGGTTTTTAAAACTACGATTTTCTTCTTCAAAACAAGTCATCTTTCCATTTGTGGTGTAACGTTTTTTTTTTTGGGATGATTCAAGGATCAAAACTTAGGAGTAATTTTAGAGAAATATTTGTAACAACCTTGTTTACTACTCAAGTAAATGACGATTTATTTATTTTTTATTTTTTTATTTATGCCCGGTCAGGACTTTTAAAAATCCTAGACCCTTTTGTTCTTCAATGTGAAAACTTATGGCATAACCCAGACGAATTTTGTATATAGTAAGGTTTAAATTAAACAGAGGTTGTTATTCGTTGAGGGTTTAATTAGTGACCTCACAATGGTTCCAATACTTCTCATAAAAATGAACAATTTTATCAATTAATTAACTATTGTATCCTTTAATTTATTCTTAGTGAGAAATACTCTTAAACTATAAATAGTGCATAAGTTGATTATAGTTTCTAATAGTGAATTCGAGTAGTTCAAGTAATTAAAATACAAAATTCAACTATCTATTGAAAATAAAAAGATATTCCGATCCTAACTTTGGCTTAGATCTAAGAATATTGAGTACTTGGAATTGAACGCAAATTGTAAATCACTCATTTACATTTAAGAAAAGTCTGGAAACCATCCTCTTAATAACCATTGTATCTATAGTCAATCACAATGGAATTTCGAGGGTACTTTAAATATGTATCTTTTTTTTTGAAAGAAGTAAAACCGGGTTAAATCAGTTTGCACTAAGGTTCACCCCAAGAGTAAGGATAAGACAATAAGTTGTTGCACCTTAAGGTTTCCCTTATTACAGATGTAAATAGAGTTTCAGTGATATGCGTTTGGTCACAATATTTCATCAAAATTCTTCTTGAATGGCATTACGAGAGGCCTTATACTTTCAACATTACGATAAAAACATTATCTCCAAGATTCAAGTCAACCAAGCTAAGGAAAAAACAAAGATCAATGAGTTACGAATTGTAGACTCTCAATGAACTCGATATTTGTTTTTCACCTAAGATTTTGTGGAAACAAGAAAGAGATAAGGAAATCGTTATAGTAGGGTAAAGATCATTGGAGTTGAAATACATATATACTAATAAAATATTGCTATAGAATTTTAAGGGTTCAACATATAAACAAGAGTTGTATGGCAACTTAGTCCCTACAAGGTAATGCATTATATATATCTAATGCAGGACATATATCTATTGGATATCGCAGAAGATGGAAAGTGTAACGGAATGTGTTCATACTACCTATAATCCACCTCAGATTTCTGAGGCTGTCAGACCCGATTTTTAATCTATGCATCTCGTTTTTAATTATTAAAATTTATGGTGTGAGATTTTCTTCTCGGGAGCAATAATAACATAAATCAATAGACAAGACGTTTGCAAACCGCAAACCGAGATCAGGAAAAAAGTGATGGAAAGGTACACCTCTACAAAGGGGTTCAATTTTTTCAGCAATCATAATTTAAAAAAATAATTTAATTTAAAAAAAAATTAAAATATTCAATATAACAATGTTATACTTTGAAAAACTGTTTAAATTTATAGTCAAACTGCTTAGTCAATGGAATTAATGTCAAATAAATACCAAACTCATTGCTATAGTCTTGCTTTGATGAGAACTAATAAGTTTAGCAACTCTTCCAACCTACCTTAAATTAATTAAAGTTGAATTTCGATACAGGTTTTGAAATTGATAAAGTTAACATTTGATATTTGTGGGTGGAACGCTCAATCTCTTGTGTTGATTTTGTATACAAAATGCTTGTATAATTGAACCATGAAACTCGTGTTGGCAATGAGAATTGTGAAACTCAACGAACTTTTTATTCATCACGAAATCTCCACATGTTTAATGAAATATTTCACTATGGCCTGCACGTAACATTCACTAGTTGAATGCAACACTGATTTGCCGGTCCAAACAAGAATAAAAATATGAACAATTCAATAAATAATGGATACCAATTCAATAGAATCTGCCCAAATGCTAAAAGTAGGAATAGGAAACCAATTGGAGAGCAACAATAGTTCCAGAGAGCAACAATAGTTCTGGTGGTATATGTGCATAAAATTGTTCATGTTTGGAAATCTTAGTAGAATGCTTTTGGTCATTAGATTTGAGTGATATATCATCATATTCCAGCAAAAAAAATTCTTGACATAGTTATAGAACCCTAAAACTTTGTAAATATGTAAAGTTTTTTTAAAAACTATTATTCCAATGATACTGACAACATATATTGACATAAATTTCACTGTGTCCTTCCACACCTATACTACCATCATATTGCAGTAAATACTCTACTGTTGATAGGCTTGACAAGGAAAATGCCATGGCAGATCAACTCAGCCAATTGGAGGAGGCCCCACTTGCTGAGTATCTTATAAAAAAAAATAGTTTAAAGCTGCCAAGAATTTAGACATGCATTAGCGGGTCTCCATTCTCCCATATTGGGAGATGATGAATTGAACCCTATGTTAGCTTCGTTCTTGACATCCAAAGGGCTTCCATTGTATTTATCACAGGTGATCTAGATGTCTGCGTCTTCTGCCAGCCTTCCCAAGGGATTTCGCAGCCACATTATGTCATCTTCTTGCACAACAAAACATGGAAATATATGATATACTTTCTGCAGAAGAAAACAGGGAAACCTCAATATCCCATTCAAACAAAACCCTTCTTTGTTTAGATTACAATTATACAAACAAAGAGATTTAATGCAACGCATCTGGATTTCTTTGTTATAATTAAAAGTAAATAAATAAAAAGGGAAGACTAATTAAACATAATGCATCAAAGGAAGAAGGCTCCAACAAAAGTTATGACAGAAAATCGGGCATTAGAAGATTTAGGAAACAATTGAGTGGCACCTTGACAACTTCCTTCTAACTGTTGTATAAGTAGTAAAGAGATTCCTCAACATAATATATTCAGTCCATATCAGTTGGGAACTTCGGGAATGTATAAATATGGGTCGATAATGCGAGAAGTTGAAAGCTAGTCTAACTACAAAAACTTCATGTAGCCATTAACGCTAGTATCGATTCGGGTGTGTATCATAAATCAATAGATGTTGCAGACAGATATTAAGAAAAAAGTGATGGAAAGGTGTACCTCTGCAATAAGGGGTTAAAGTTTTTCACCAATCATAATTTTAAAAAATAGTTTAATTTAAAAAAAAAAATTCAATATAACAATGTTATAGTTTAGAAAACTGCTTAAATTTATAGTCAAACTGCTTAGTCAATAAAATTAATGTGAAATCAATAGCAAACTCATTGCTATAGTTCTTCTTTGACCCGGACTAATAAGACCAAGATAATTTTCAATGGGATTCCAAATAAAATAAAATAAAAATAGTTCCAAGTTGATCGACTGAAAAAAAACAAAAACAAAGATCCAATCCAATGAAATAGAGTGAAATTTGTGTGTTGATTAAATGAAAAAACTCTATCGCTATCTCATCTTAAACATCGACATGATCGACTATTCAATTAATTTCTCTGTCACCACTTTGTTCGTAAACCATTCTGAAACTATCCTTCTAATTAAATAACTTCTACAACCATTCAAATCTTAAAAAATGATAATTTAAAAACTAAACTAATTTAACATCACTTATACGATTAAAACATATCCTTCCGTAAAATTGTTTTGTGCCTATGTTAATTTGTACATAGCTCACAAATTAATATACAACTAATATAAACTAGATGGTTGTCTCCGAGCCATAACTGTTTAGTCGTAATTGTTTCATCCTTCCAATAAATTATTTCTCAATATAAAATTTATAACACTATGCATAGAATTCCATATTATATACAAGAACTATCCTAACTTACAGCAACTTCTAGAGTAAAATCTAATTTGCAAAATAAATACAACAATTCCTTTTTTTTTGGTTTTATCCTTCCTTTCTTATGTAAGGTATTCTAATGACAACAAGAATGATTATCCATGAAAATATAATATCAATAAGATCGCTGACTAAATGCTATACATAAAAATCAACAACTATTTTTGGCAGCATATTGATATATACAAGTTTTTTCTGTTCAATAAAAATTCTATATCAATCATTAATTGATTTCACATAATTTATTTACTGTAAGATTTAATACACTAGAGTTAACAATATACACATAAAATATTGTTTCTAAGATGATTGAAGGATGATGATGATTCCACTTGAACATGAATCTAMGCAAGAATCTACGCAATTGCCTCYTTATGCTTGCTAACTGAATACTACTTCACTGGTACCTCCCAGAATGCTAGGGGCACTCTTCTTTCTCCTTAGACTCCTGAGCCACAAAGAGRCCACACAAATAAAACCAAAATCAATAGCGTCACATAACAGTACTAAGAAAAGTGAGATCATTTTCCCCTCTTCTCTAATTCCATATTATATACAAGAACTATCCTAACTTACAACAACTTCTAGAGTAAAATCTAATTTGCAAAATAAATACAACAATTCCTTTTTTTTTGGTTTTATCCTTCCTTTCTTATGTAAGGTATTCTAATGACAACAAGAATGATTATCCATGAAAATATAATATCAATAAGATCGCTGACTAAATGTTATCCATAAAAATCAACAACTATTTTTGGCAGCATATTGATATATACAAGTTTTTTCTGTTCAATAAAAATTCTATATCAATCATTAATTGATTTCACATAATTTCTTTAGTGTAAGATCTAATACACTAGAGTTAACAATATACACATAAAATATTGTTTCCAAGATGATTGAAGGATGATGATGATTCCACTTGAATATGAATCTACGCAATTGCCTCCTTAAACTTGCTAACTGAATACTTCACTGGTACCTCCCAGAATGCTAGGGGCACTCTTCTTTCCCCTTAGACCTCTCAGCCACAAAGAGGCCACAAAAAAAAACCAGAATCAATAGCGTCACATAACAGTACTAAGAAAAGTGAGATCATTTTCCCCTCTTCTCTAATTCCTTTATAGAAAAATCTCCAATGACACATGTCCTCCTACACAAATAATTAACTTTTTACTTAATTTAATTATGATTATTCACCCACACACTTGTCAAACTCTCCCCAAATTGCATAAACAATAACCATTTTTATTTTATTTAAAAAATAATTTCCCCTCTCATTCCTCAATGTATTCCTATTTTTGCTCTTAAATGTCTCTTAGTTCCCAAAATTTTCATTTAATGATTGTCCCCTAACTAGATCTTAGTTTGAGTTGGTTTAGGAGTCCTCTTTTAGTTATATTTAGTGGTAGATTGAATCAAGATACCATTCTATGTCTACACCTATTCTCTCACGTTTTATTTCTTTCTATTTTACAAATCCTTTTTCTTATTTTCATGCACACATGTGCAATTTTCCCAACCTTTAAATTTTTATTCCCTTTTTTCCTAGAGTTTGATTTTATCTAAAAGTTTTTAACTTATTTCATATTTTATTTAGTCCTTTATTTAAATTTAAACTTAGACATAGTGTTGATTTAGGCTTAGACACTCGTTAGTCTTCTAAGTTTATAATTTACTGATTAATTAATACCCTTTCCTATCAAGGTCTAAGCATTTTATTAATTTTCTAGGCCATCTAGATTTATTGACTCAATTTTAATTATGCGACATGCCCTTTGAGACACACCTCTGTGTTCCAACGGTGCCACTCACCTTTGACTATTTTTGGAAGTTGTCTGATCCTTGGAGTCAACACTCCATTCGGTTGGCGTTGTAAAAGACTAATGGCTTCTAATAAATAAGGATTTTGCCTTATTTCACGCCCCTTAGAAATCTTCATGAGAAAATGTCTCAGTCTGCTCACATGCTATCGTGAACCTCTCAAAATAGGTAATCTTTAACCTACAATTTAGGTCACGAAGGGAGTGTTAGTAGAATGTGACAGGGACATTGGTACACCTCTCCCTCAACTGTCTGGTTTTTGTCCATGACCCATTTACTCCTTATGTGAGTCGGATTAGCAAGAATCGTCAAGTCTGCAACCACTCACAAATTATTGTCAATAATCCATATGCATACTTCATATTGTAATCAATCATATATCTCTTGTGCGTAAAATGAAATACTCAAAGAAAATTCAATCCACTCCTTGACTCAATCCCGAGAATCCACAATGTGTCATCTGTCCTACACACTGAGGAGAACTCGTCAACAATATATGTCAATACATATACATTTGAAAGTAACAATAAATCACAATACATCATCATCATCATATATAACTCATAATCGAAACAAAATCATAATGTATCATAACCAGATCACTTGCACACAAGTGTCCTCAAAGAATAAATCAATATAAGTGTGATCAATAGAATTGGATGTTACAATATTGAAGAATATTGGGTACAAGTTTCATATACTAATCCATTACAAGTACGAAGTTATACATATTGGAATTTAGGGTTTGTGACTATTCCACGAACTAGTCCCAAACAAGTGTTCGACATAAAATGGTTATATCTAAATATTGGTAGGTCCAAATTGAATTCCACTTGTTTAATTAGAAGGATAACAAACCCTAATATTGAAGGTCCGAGTTTTATAATCTAAAATGGAAAATTGATTTAAAATATTCCAAGTGGATTGGTGTCTCCTTCTAGTACGTGTTGGAAAACTCACATAGTGGGTGCTTTCTTCAATTTGGTGCTTGTAAAATCTTGAAACTACTTAAGAAACAATTTTTGGTTTTCTCCTAGTTGGGTTTTCAAGTAAAAATATGTGTGCAATGTGTATGATTTTATGTGATGCTGAATGAAATGATTAATGGTTAATTTCTATGTAGTTTTTGAAGGCAAAAATTATTGAAATAACTCGATATATTAATTCACTATTTTGAATGAGGTGTAACTGATTCTAAACTAAAGAGGGAAGGCACCCTATTTTTTAGTAGGCTCCCTAATTTGTAGGGGAATATTCTCAAGAGAGAATATTCACATTTATGGAAGTGCCCTCAACATTGGACTATCAACCTTAGAAAAAGAATTACCTAGGTCAGCGTGTAATACCTCCAACACTTTTTTCATCACATTAAAAATACTAGTAGTTATATTATTGATAAATAGAATTTCTAAAATGTATAAATAGGTCAACATTCAAATTTTATTTGTTATTTTTAGAATCTATCTTTGTCACCAATTTTTTAGTTAATGTCATATAAAGAACCTTATAAAAAATAAAGTTTGTTTGCTTCTTCTTTATTCAAACAACTCTAAAAATATCTATTTGAGAAGAGTAAAATGAATGTTCATACAGTCTTCAAGTCATGATCTACTAGAGTGTTAATGGTCACAATTGACCATATCCAACATTAAGGAGATCACTCGGTTAGGGTTTCAATTAGACCCTTATCCATTTAGTGTAGTGTGGTTATTGTAACTAGTTAAATGGGTCCAATTACCCTTTTCCTAGAACTAATTTAAACTAAATTTTAATCTAATCTAAAATAATCTTGCCTACCTATTTGTTTGCTGATGTTTAATAACACGTTATGCTACTAACAAACCAAAGAGAGGACTTGTCTTTTTGTAGGTGATTGAAAATGAAATCTTTGGTATTAGCTAAAATGAAGGCTCAACCAAGCCACTGAAAAATATTGCTCCTACGAAAGGAGATTTTCATTGAAGCTCTTCTAATGTAGAATGAAGAAAATGAAAGAACTAATATAACTCTATTGTAAAGCTAAACTATCCTAACTCAGATATAGAGTTAGTTTGTAATCTCTCAATTATGAGCAAGAAGATTAACACAAACTTGAGCATGAGATAAAAGTAAGCCATTAAGCTATAGATGTAGTTCATATAACCTAATAATGATTAAAATAAACACACATCAATCTTAACTCAGTAAATAGTTACTAAAGAAAGATTAAATATGTATGCTCACACTCAAAATGGAGGATTAAAAGATATTAAACATGAGATAAGAAAAATTTCTAGCTAATGAAACAATTCACATAGAAAGACAATGATTAAAGAAAATGCATACGAATAGTGAACCTAGTAAATAGTTACCAAACAACTACACATATACATACTCATATTCAATAATTCAATTTTGTGAAATTAAAACCAATCATGAAAAACAACTTATCAATGATTTTAAATAAACATGAATTCACATAAATGACAATAATTCACATTATATGAGCTCATACTCATTAAGAATGAATTTATCAAATAGAATGTATTTTATTAAACTCAAAACATGATAACAATATCAAATTCTAAATATAATTAAAAGGCTTGAGAGTCTTCTATCAGTTCACAAAACTCGAGAGTAGTGCACCGGTTCTATAACTGATTTGTAACTCAAAATACAAAATATTTCAAGAAAGAGATTGTGATATCACAAGTCTCTCATTTCCTAAGATTATCCTTTCACTATTCTTTCATCCTCCAACCTCTGTTTCTCATTTGAATCTCTCATCCTTTTATATCCCCTTTGAATTTGTTTGTCTTCATGATTTTATGCCTTCAAATCCTCTACCATGATCAATATCACTTGATCTTCTCAACTTTCAAAGATTGCAATCCAAACCATAGACTATTTAGAAACCAATATACTTTAAAAGGAAAAAAAACTAAAACTAATAATATAAGAAACTAAATCTCAAATTATATTAAAAATTAAAGAAATTATATCAAAATCTAATAATTAATGAAAATAAAAACAAAATAAATTAAATCTAAATTAAATGTGAAATAAATTAAAATCTAATAATCTAATAATAATAAAGTATTTATTTTAAAATAATAATAAAATGAATTTAAAACTAATTTAAAGAAAATACAAATAACAAAGTAAAAACTATATACAATTTAACTAAACTAAACAATTAAACTAAAACTAATATTAAACACAAACTAATTTCCTTAAAAAAGATGGCTAAGCTATTCTAAATCAACCAAATTAGAATTAAAGTAAAGGTTTAAAACCAAAATATAAAATCAAAAACAAATAAAACTAAACTAAATTAATTTTAATCAATCTAAAAACTACACTGAAGTTAAAACTAAAATAATAAAAACTAAAACTAAATTAAAACTAAACTAAAACTAAACTAAAGTAATAAATAAAATAACATTATTAAATGCAATAAAATTGTTTATGATACCTTTGTATATGACAATAACAACTTGGAGGAAGTGATTTCATACAAATATCTTGGAATTGATATTCACCACAAGTTAATTTGGAATTATAACATTGAGAAAATGATTATTGGGGTTGGAAATCTTATTATAGGCTTGAAAACAATTGTAAATCAACTTATCTTTGGAGTTGGATAAGAAAAAACTCCTTTTTGAGACTCTTGTTACACTTGTTATTCTCTATGGATGTGAAGTCTAGGGTTGTAGTATTTCTACTGAAACTTGGTGAAACGTGGAGAAAGAGAAAGATAAAGCAAATGCAAAATAATTTTATAACCTATAATCTCAAAATTAAAGCAAATACGCCCTATCCCATCCTCATCTTAGAAGGAAGCCTCTCCCCCATTGGGAGCATGGCTATGACTAGATACCTAATGTATAAGAACAAGTTAAACAACATGGAAGACAAGAGGTTACCTAAAATTGCTTCAAAATCAAGTCATAACCACCATCGACTCAAGCGAGGACCCCGTCTTGGCTAAACTATAGGGGAATCATGGAAGAAACCATTTTGCAGAATAAATATACTATTAAAAAAAAGTCAAATCAAAATTTAAGGAGAAAATGTGGTGTGATAAAGAGTTAGAGGAAAAGATAAAATTAAGGTATTATAAAGATGTAATCAACCCTAATTTAGAAGATCAAAATTATCTATTTGTTTTTCCAAGTGTAAAGAAAAAAATAAACATTGCTAAGATAAGAACAAATTCTCATGAGCTCTATAGTGAAACTGGGCATTGGTTAATTCCTAAAATGCCATGGGATGAAAGAGTGTGTCACCTTTGTGACACTAAGAAGATTGAAGATGAAAAACACTTTCTCTTAGATTGTCCAGCCTATACCCATATGAGATCTCATTTTCAAAATATTTATCACACTACCAACCTTCCTAACCTCTTAAATCAAGAAAAGTATGGTGATCTTGGAAAGCTTCTCTTAATGCTTTTTGAGCACAAAAACAAAATTTTAAAGAATCACAAGTAATCACTTACCCTCTTAAGATTTGATAGACCAATTCAATCTTAGTGGACTTTAATCATTATCATCATCATTAAAATTACATTATAACTAAACTATAATTAAAATAACAAAATTCAAAACCATAAAAATAACATTAGAAAAACCATATGGTGTAATTCTTATTGTGCCTTCCTCCTAACGCCTCGTTAATAATTTACAATGTCGTGGTAATTTTGTTCATGGTCTGGAGATATGGAGATGATAAAAATGTGACTGTGATCTCGTGTTATCTTCTGCTGCATTCTCCTTCGTTACTCCTCATGTCAACAGCCTGGCCAAACCAACCTGTGATCTCAGGCATATTGTTGGCAAAAAAAAATCAACCCTCTTATTTGTTGAAGGCTTGGATATAAATTTGGAAGGAGGAGAAATAGCTGGAAACATAACCAGTAGTAAAAACAAAGCAAGCAACCAACCGAGGTTAGAGCATAATAATTTGTTTTCTTAGGTTACTACGCCATATTTCTTTCTCTTCGATGTCGGGTTGAGTAAAATGATCCAAGATTAACTCGGTAATTGCATTTTAGTTATTATTATTCAGCACATTTCTGGCATATCTGCGATTTTGGTATTCGGAACTTTCTTTTATGCAATATCTATTTGATTCTAGACACTACAAAGTTGTTCCATTTTTCTTGTGATTTGGTAGCATATTCCGGCGAACATCAACGTGACACCTTTTACATTTCACTCGTGGCACATAAGATTATTTTCACTGCGTTCTTGTGGAATGTTTACACATCAAAACCATTCAATCGGATCTTGCGACTGTCGCGATCTCGGGAACCGGTGTGGCATCTTTTCCTGCAAAATAATTGTGATATCTCTTTTCCAGATTCTCCTTGTTCAAAACCATGAACAAAAGGCTCGGCGAAAATGCATTGGTTCAATGATCTGGTGATCTGATCAGATGATGACGTGGTGACCTTATGTAATCTCCAACACATCCATTTATTCCAATCTTGTTTTAAATTCTGGACTATGTATTTGAAAAAATGGATCCCGCTATATTACGCTTTTAAGTCACCTTCATTTGATGGAATCTATCCGCATGTATAAATAATCAACAGTCAATAAACATTTATTGAAGTAATATGATTGAATAGTTATTGTATAGAGAGATCTTACAAATAGGGTGAATTAATGAAGCAGAGCTAAGAGGCTAGAATAATGGTAAAAATAAATAAATGCCTGAAATCTTAAAATGCGATATAAAATTTTGATTAAGAATCATATTAAGAAAAAGGGATAATCAAATTGATCAATGCTCAAAACAATATGCAAAATATTATTTATTACATTAAAGTAAGCCCTTAAGGAAAATTGAGTGAATATTATTATTTACATTAAAGTAAGCACTTAAAGAAGATTGATGTTTCACTGAAATTTAAGAGGAACAAATTTTTTCCATTCTCTAGTAATCTTTCTTTTTAGGCTTAAAAATAATGAATCTAAGAAATCTTTAATTGAATTATTTTGATTTTTCAAAGAAAAATAACATTTGAAAATGTATGATTTTTAGACAAAACTTTAAGATTTATAAAAATAACGTATCATGCAAATCCAAAAACGTTGACAAATAATTTTCTAACACTAATTTCAAAATATAACTTTCAATTAATTTATTTTAATCCACCAAAATGTCCATTCAATTCATTAAATCAAAATTTGATAAAACCAACAAACAAAGGAAACATTATAATAAGCCAAATTTACACAAACCAAGACATGAAACCATCAATTTATTTCAATCCACCAAAATGTCCATTCAATTCATTAAATCAAAATTTGATAAAACCGACCAACAAAGAAAACATCATGATAAACCAAATTTACACAAACCAAAGGAAACATCATGATAAGCCAAATTTACACAAACCAAGACATGAAACCATCTTAGGTAAGTTCATATGAGAATGTACATGATATGAACACAAATATATTCAAATGACACGTTTCAAAAATGTGCTTGGAAAAAAGCACTGAAATGACAGATAAATATGACGTAAGAACCCTACCACCCAAAACCTAATCATTAGACAAGGTGTATGCATGAAGACTCACTAACGATTGAGTTGAACAACTTATATCACCAAAAAGACAACAGAATCAATACAAATAAGAACATGAAACCAAATAGAAAAGAAGCAAGATCATTAAATCAAGACCCTCAAACCAAATAAAAGAAAATCAAATGTGACTAGAAAAACAGTGTTTTTTTTAAAATTCAAATGGGGCGTTCTTAATTTTTCAAAATTAGGGGAGTTGTTGAGGCCTCAAGAATTGACGACATGTTAGAAGAACCAATTATATTTGTTCATGAAAAATAAGAGAAAGAAGGTTAGATCACATAAAGAAGAAAATCCATCTATTTGGAATATCAATGATAAATCCCTTATGACTAATTTAAAAGATAAGAAAAATACATTTGTACTCATACTTATTCACTTTGTCTTTGAAGAGGGAAAGGGATTGAATTAATTTTAGTTAAATATAAATGAGAGAATAAGATTTTGATTTGACTACTAAGCAAAGTTTATTTACGATGAGTAAGCGCAATCAGACGCATCTTTCTGTTACCCGACATTGCTTCACTGCCAACGAGCATCCATAGCTTCGACAAAGTTTCCTTGATACCATGTATACATTGCCCCACTGCCAATGAGTGTCCATAGCCCCAACAAGTTTATATACGCTTCCCACACCTTTTGGTGCTTTCAACGTCTTATGTATTATAATTTATTAATCGCCCTTTGACAAAAATGTTTAAGATTGCAATTTGCAATGGTGAATAGGAAGTGGGTTGATATTTGAAAGTTTATTTGATATATTGCACTTCATGGGGTAAAACTAAGATTTTTGCCTTAAGATAAATTCTATTCCCATTTTCTTGATTTCAATTGTAAAAGAAAAAATTATCTCTAAAAATACATCGCTTTCAATTACTTTCCGAAGTAAATTTTCTTGGAAAGAATGAATCTATCATAAAGGAACTGTTATCATGATAAAATAATATAGATGATAAATTTTATGTCTTCATGTAATCCAATAATAATGATTCTCTTTCATTAAGTATGCATAAACAAGAGATATATTGTACACAACATGTCTCTCATTGTTATTAACAAAAGCGATAAAAATATTTTCCATCTTTAAAGACATCACAAAATTCAAATCAAAACCAAGAATTAAGTAAAACAAATAATTGTACAAGACTGCAAACATAAGGTCCTACACAAATGTTTGCAATAATAAAGTCCAAAGCAATTTTTTTTTTTAAATTTACAAACTATCTAATAACAAAGATTGCAAATCCAAAAGAAAAAATAAAAATAAGCCATTAATACATGAAAACCCAAGCAAAACTAAAAATATGTCAACATGAAGACAAAAAATAAAGCTAATATGTGCATTTTCATTTAAGTTGAGATCATGATTAATCATGTCTTGCATGGTTATTGTTGATGAGGCTTTATTGCAAAAGTAAAATTCTAACTAAAGTGTGGTTATGACTATAATTTTATTCATCTGAATTCGACTAAGGTGTTTCTCTTTTATCATTTCTTTCTTTATGAAAGAACAAATAAGTTTTAATGATGGGTTTTAAGAGTAAAGATTAAAACAAAAATTTAATGAAAAAGAGGATAATTAAGATGATAAGAAAGAAAAAAGTAAAGTGATTACCTTGGTGATAGTTCAATCATAATCCAAATCTTCACAATTACCTTATTCATATGAAAAATAATAAAATAAACTAAACTTAATTACTAATGAAGTCATCAAAGACTTGCATTAGTATAGTTAAGAAAAAGAAAGAAGACAATCTAAGATCTAAATCTAATCGTATTCCTAATCTACTCTAATATACATGAATAAATGTGACTAAATATAGTCATATTTCGAGTGGAGTGAGTCAAATTCTTTAATTCCTACAATCATATTTACAAAAATTATTAGAAGCAATAATTGAATTATTACTAAACTATCATAAGAAAACCTATTATTTACATCTATTTCTAATAAGCATTATAAAATAAACCTATTTACATGAAACTTATTAATATAAGACTGGTATAACCATAACTCAATTATATCTTGATATGTACATTTGAGAGAATTGGTAAGGGCACCATGGACAATTTGAATACGATCTGTTTTGAATGACTCAATAAAATCAAGAGAAATTACTTTAGACCCCGAAATTTTAAAGAAGCTAACTTCGTCCCATGGAAGATACTATAAAATATGTGTTAGCAAAGAAGAAGTGTGATTCTCTAAGGTGATTGTCATATGTACACAATCATCTAATTTACTAAACCTAAAATTAGTAACGCAACTCGTGGATCAATGATCACTTATAAGGATTGAATTAAGGATTGAATTACCACTAGAGAAGAGTTCCAACAAAATTTTATCAATGGAAGATTCCAATTGAATATTAGAATGAGTGTTGTTGGAAACTTGAAATTAATTATAAGAATAAAAATTAAACACATCCAAATTTTTATAAATAGATTTATGCTTAGAAAAAGGCAATAAAGAAAAAACATGTGAATATGTTGATCCTAAGTTTGCATGTATTTCACTTTGCAATGAATGTGATTCTATGCCATCGAGATAAAAATACTCATTAAATATTATTCTCTTGCAAATCACATGACAAATTTAAATCAACAACAATCTGAAAAGGATAAGCAAGAGATTCAAAATTAATATCGATAGACAAATTATCATCATTTAGAAAAGTTTATTTCTCCAACAAATTTGAACTAGTTGAAGAAAAAAGTTTCAACAAAAGAATTAGTAGAATGATGATATGTATCTAGATTATAAAATAAATATGGATACAAAACATAATGATTTATAGAGTACAATAAATTAGATTAGTTTAAAATATTTTCATCATATTTATTTTAACCATCAATGATAAGATTAGAACTCTCACCTCATAATAAATTTTTTGTTGAATAAATAGGAACTGGTCCTAGATTTACCTTTGAAGAATAAAGATCAATTTGTTCATTAGTTAAATATTGAGTTTGATTGATTTCTATTGAACCTTCTTTGTAATGACCAAAACCACTAGGAGATGTTTCAGTGTATTTTCAAATTTCAAAATTAAATTTGTATTATCATTTTTTAGAATTTGAAAATATGTGAAGGAAAATCGCAATGTGTGTGACTATGATACAATTTCAAATTCATTTGTGGATTCAATAAAATTAGATGTGGAATCAAAATTAACTAATGAATCTAACACATCTTGTTCATCCTCATTTTTTTTTTTATGTTCATTGGCATAAAGAACAAGATCTAAGTAAAACATTCAATTAGGTCTTATGTTGAAGGTAATTCGTCCAAATGAAATCTAAAACAAAGTGACATGAATATGATATTCAATTTCTAAACACAATTCATCATAGTTATAGTTCTGATGGGACAATCAAAAAACATCCATAAAATGGTTCCATGAATGTATAGACTTAGTTGGTAACACTTTGTACCATTGTTGAATCTGTCCTTGGAATGTGAGAGTAAACTGCCTGAAAATTGCATGTCCTTGGAATGTGAGAGTAAACTGCCTGAAAATTGCATTATCATCACTGATGTTAAAAATTTTACATTTATAAATAAATTGATAAATATGATCTAAAGTGAAAATTCTTATCTCACCATCAAACTTCAAATTAGACAAGGATTTAAGATTCTTTTGGGAATGTTTTGGTAGGTCTGCATGAACTAAAAGAATGACTTAAAGTAGGAATGTAGACAATGATCATGATTAGTTAAAAATATTTAAAATAAGATTCTACACAAATAATCTATTTGTGGCCCTCTTTCTAGCACCAAAAAAGTTGATGGCCATAATTGACCATAACCAACATTAAGGAGATCACCCAGTGAGGGTTCCAATTAGACCCTTATCCATTTGGTGTGGTGATTCTGACTAATTAAATGGATCGAGTTACTCTTTTCCCAAAATAAATTTAAACTGAATGTTAATCTAATCTAAACTAATCTAACTTACCTCTTTGCCTATTAATGTATAATAACACTTTATGCAACTAATAAGAAAAAGAGAAGACTTGCATTTTTTCATGTGCTTGAAAAGACAATGTTTGGGATTAGATGAAATGAGGGCTAATTTAATCATAGAAAGACAATGATTAAAGAAAATGCATAACACTAGTGAACCTACCAAGAAACTACAAATATACATACTCATATTCAATAATTCAATTTTGTCAAATTCAAACCAATCACGAAAAACAAGTTATCAATGATTTTAAATAAAAATGAATTCGCATAACTGAGAACAGTGCACAATATATGAACTCATACTCATTGAGAATGAAATTTCTCAAATGAAATATCTTTTATTAAACTCAAAACATGATAATAGTAGAAAATTCAAAATACAATTAGTCTTTTATGAGTTCACAAAACTGGACAATAGTGTACGAGTTCTATAACTGATTTCTAACTCAAAATACAAAAGATTTTTAAAAAGATATTGTGATATCACAAGTTTCTCCTTTCCTAGGTTCATCATTTCACTATTCTTTCATCCTCCAACCTCGTTTTCTCACATTGAATCTCTCATCCTTTTATAGCCTCTTTGAGTTTGTTTTTCTTCATGATTTTATGCCTTCAAATCCTCTACCATGATCCATTTCACTTGTTCTTCTATTTAAAGACTGCAATCAAAACCATAGACTATTAATGAAACCGATATGATTTAAAAAGAAAAAAAACTAAATCTAATAATATAAGAAAATAAAGCTAAAATTAAATTAAAAATTAACAAAATTATATAAAAATCTAATAAATAACCAAAAATAAATAAATAAAATTAAATATAAATTAAATATGAAATATGAAATAAACTAAAATCTAATAATAATAATTTATATTAAAATAAAAATAAACTAAATTAAAAAAAATAAAAGTAACCAAATAAAAACTATATACAATTTAACTAAACTAAACAATTAAACTAAAAGTAAATAAAAGTAATATTAAACACAAACTAATTATCTTAAAATAAAATGGATACAAAATGAATAAAACTAAACTAAACTAATTTAAATCAATCTAAAAACTAGAGTGAAGTTAAAACTAAAATGAACAAAAACTAAAATAATTTATTTCTTATTGTCTTATTAATTTAGAATGCTTTGGTAATTTTTTTCATGGTCTGGAGATATGGAGATGATAAAATGGTGACTGCAATCTGGTGTTATCTTCTTCTGCATTCTCCTTTGTGATTCCTCATGTGAACAACTTGGTAGAACCAACCTGCGATCTTGGGAATATCGTTGGAAAAAAAAAATTGCCCCTCTCATTTGCTGAATGCTCGGATATGAATTTGAAAGGAGAAGAAATAGATGGCAACATAACCAGTAGTAAAAACAAAGTAAGCAACCGAGGTTAGAGCATAATAATTTTTTTTCTCAGGTTAATATGCCATATTTCTTTCTCTTCGATGTCAGGTTTCGATCTATGTATGTCTACTACCTTAGAAATCGTACATCAAACAAAGTGAGTAAAATGATCCAAGATTAACTCCGTAATCTCATTTCCATTTATTATTATTCAACGCATTTCTGGTAGATCTGCGATTTTGGTATTGAGAACTTTTTTTTACGCAGTATCTACGATTTGATTCTAAATGCTACCAAGTTGTTTCATTTTTGTTGTGATTTTGTAGAATATTCCAGCGAACATGGCATTCCGGTAACATGACACCTTTTACATTTCACTCATGGCAGATAAGAGTCTTTTCATCGTGTTCTTGTGCAATGTTTACACACAAAAACCCTTCGATTAGATGTTGCAACCATCGCGATATCGAGAACCTTTGTGGCATCTTTTTCTGCAAAGTAATTGTGAACAAAAGGCTCGACGATAATGCATTGGTTCGATGACCCGGTGATCTGATAAAATGATGACGTGGTGACCCTATGTAATCTCCAGCACATACATTATTCCAATCTTGTTTTAAATTCTAGACTATGTATTTGAAAAAATGGATCTTGCGATCTCATGCTTTTAAGTTTAATGAAATAATATGATTGAATGGTTATTGTGTATTGGAATAATATGATTTAATGGTTATTGTATAGGAGATATTACAAATAGGGTGAATTAATCAAGGAGAGCCAAGAGGCTAGAATAATGGTAAAAATGAATAAATGTCTTTTTATGAGATCTTAAAATGTCACATAAAAGTGAAAAGTTTGATAAAGAAACATCTTAATAAAGAGGGATAATCAAATTGATGAATGATCAAAACAATCCAAAATATTATTTATTACAGGGAAGTAAGAGATTAAGGAAAACTGAAGACTATCAACTTGTTCCCCTTTTCTAATAATATTTATTTTAAGGCCCAAAATTAATGATTCCAAAAACAGTTGATTGAATTATTTTTATTTGCTAAAGAAATAATTTTTTTGAAAAAGTATGATTTTTAGAAAAAAATTTAAAATCCATAAAAATAAAGCATCATGCAAATTTGAAAACTGTCGGTTCATCTCTATTCTTTGACAAATACTTAAATTTT
>ML787052.1:121661-146761 GCA_009831015.1 Picea engelmannii
ATATAACTACTATAGTTACATTAGAGCATATGTACATATATATAGTGTTTAGTAATTAGTTAGTTATTTCTCTCTTTTATTTGTTTCTTTTAGGATTCTTAGATTGGCTAACGGAGCCATTAAACCCGTCAGAATGAGTTACATCTAATGGCTTGGGTTATTTAGACAACCCTGGACCGGACTCGCTCTTCCACTTGACGGACGGTCAATTTCTCCCATCAACACTAGTTCAGTTTAAATTAGAAAGTTCTTAAATGATAGATACCTTACTAAGTTGGACTAACTTCTTTTTTCCTAGTGTTTCCCCTTTCTTTTATGGTTCCCTCTTTTTCCTAGTTTCCTAATTATTTTAGATTTCCCCTTTTTCCCTTTTTAATTAAACTCAAAAAGGCATGTGCAGAAACATACCCTTTTTCCCCTTTTCCCTTTTTATTTTTTATTTTTTTATGAATAATTTTTTTAATTAGAATAATATAGTAAAACAATTATTTCCCTTTTTAGATTTTGTCCAAAAAGATTTTTATAAATCCATTTAATTGGTTACCCCCTTCTTGTAACAAGATTAATCATTATTAATTATATATATATATATATATATATATATATTGATAAATAGATAAAAAATTTATCACAAGTGTAATTTAGACCTATACTTTATTTTCCTAGGCTGGGCAACATTTTATTAGGCGAAAAGTTTTAAATCATCCTTAACACATTATTCGTCCTAAATCCATCTAGGTTTATCCAATTACTAAATAACAATGCGACGTGCCCTTCAGGACGCACTAGGTGCTCCAAGGGTGCCACTCGCCTCTTTTTGTTTTTCTTGCACGACATGCCCTTTAGGATGTACTACGTGCTCTAAGGGTGCCACTCATCTCTTTCCATTTTTATTGCGCGACGTGCCCTTTTGGATGCACCGCGTGCTCCAAGTATGCCACTCGCCTTTTGACTGACTTGGTAGACATAAAAAACCCTTGGAGTCAATAATCCGCCAGGTGATCTTGTGGGAGACTAAGGTCCTCTAAGGAATAAGGCCCCTACCTTATTGCACACCCCTTAGAATCATCATGAGCGACTATCGCAATCTGCCTTCACGACATCATGGGTCCTCTCGAACTAGGTAATCGTTAACCTACAGTTTGAGCCAGGACGAGAGTGCTAGTAGGCTGTGGTAGGGATGTTGTCCACACCTGTTCCTCAACATCTCTGTTAGTCGAGCGTGACCCCTCTACTCCACATGTGAGTCTGGTCGGCAAGCTATCGTCAACCTGCATAATCAACGAATCATGTCAGAAATATATCCATATCATGTCCTCTAATGAGATGCACTAATATCACATATAAAAAAATTAAACCCCATTAGGTCACTCCCCAACTCGTTTCAGAGTCCAAGGGGTTCCATCGATGCCTATGCATCCTCGAGGTACGAAATCTTGTACACTTAGTAAAACTGAGTCAATAACACTTATCTATGTTAATGCAGCAAAACAACATGACATCAACTCATAATGCCTCATAATATAAATCAAATGTTTTAATAGCATAATAATATGGATCACTTGTGAGCAAGTGTCCTCAAAGAATAAGTTCGCTCAGTGCACAAGAGAGGGATGTTACATACACCCCCTCTTAGTCTAAACTTTGTTCGAAGTTTCACAGTATAAGTGTCGAAATAATGTGTATCATAGTATCATGAGTCTATTTATCAAACAAAAATGGAAACTTTTGGCGCATATCATATGCATCCTCCCAGGTCGTCGAGTGTGGACTATAGTTGTCCCACTGGACGTTGACTTGATCTACCATTCGACGTTGTAGTTGTCGGATGCGATGATCCAAGATGCAGATCGGCTGAGCCATGAGCTCCCCCTCATCCGATAGCTGCAAGAAACTCATGTCAATAACATGTGTAGGATCACTAATATAATGTCTCAAAATAGATACGTGAAAAACATAGTGCATACGCCTCAAGGAATCAGGCAAGGCTAGTCGATAGGCCATGGGCTCCTTTCTTTCCACTATCTTGAAAGGTCCCACAAACCTAGGAGAGAGTTTAGCTCCCTTTCCAAACTTGATCAAGATATTATGCGATTTAACCCTTAAGAGGACTCGATCACCAACCTCGTAACTATGGTCAACACGGTGAGCATCGACATAACTCTTTTTCTGATCCTTCACTTCTTTAATCCTTTGTCTTATTGTTTGCATTTTTTCTTTCGTTTCTTGGATTGCTTATAGTCCCACAAAGACCCTATCTGTGATTCGATCCCAACTCAAAGGTGTCCGATATGGTTTCCTGTAAAGAAACTCGAAAGGCACCATTTTAATGATTCTCTAGTAACTGTTGTTATAAGCGAATTCCACCAGTGGAAAGAATTATTCCCAGTGCTTTTTTTGGTCCATCATGTACATGCGCAACATGTCCTCCAAGGTTTGTTTCATTCGTTCAGTTTGCCCGTCATTCTCCGAGTGGTACGCATTACTGAAGTTAAATTGGGTTCCCAAGGCCTCTTGGAAACTCGTCCAAAATCGTCCAGTGAACACCGATCCTCAATCAGATGTAATCCTCTTAGGCACACCATACAACCCCATAATATTACTGATGAAAACTCTAGCTATGCCAGGTTCCTGATATGTCATATGCACAGTAATAAAGTGAGAACTCTTCATAAGAGTGTATACTACTACGAAAATCGATTCGTGCCTCCTCACTGTCAGTGGCAATCCAACAATAAAATCCATCTAAATAATCTCCCATTTCAATTTCGGAATAGCATGTGGCTATAGAAATCCTGTTGGGTGTCTATGTCCATCCTTTATCTACTGACATTCTAGGCACCTGGCCATGTAGTTGACTATATCTGCCTTCATTCCCTTCCAGAAGAATAGGGTTTAAGGTCTTCCCTCATCTTCATTACTCCTAGGTGAGCCACGAACACTTCTCTATGAGCCTCGTTTAGGATCAAACTCCTCAACTCGTCGTTTGGTGGTACGTAAATATTATTTTTAAAACTCAAAAATCCATCATTGTCAAACGTAAATCCTTCAAATCTTTGTACCATCATTGTGTTTTGTCTGATGAAACGCTCGACCTCTTTGTACCAGTCATCATCACGATGTTAAGTTAGAATCTTTTCACATAGATTCGTCTAAATATGTAACACCAAAAAGATGCGTGGTCTCCGACTCAACACATTTTCCACTCAGTTCAATGTTTCTTTTATGTAAGTAATCTCAAGGTCGTACTCGTTAAGTAATTTTGACCAACACCATTGTCATGCTTTCTAGTCGCTTTGCGTAAAGATGTGTTGTAGTCCACAGTGGTCAGTCTTTAGTTAAAATTTTCATCCAACAAGGTAGTGTCTTCAAACCTTCAAGGCATATACAATGGCTAACAAATCCAAATCATGCATCGCATAGTTCTCCTCATGACTTATTAGTTTCCTTGAGATGTAAGCGATTGCTTGACTGTCTTGCATAAAGACTCTGCCTAAGCCTTCCTTGGATGTGTCAGTGCATACCAAGAAGTTCACATCCATGTGAGGGACCTTTATTATCGATGTTGTTGTCAACAACTCCTTGAGCCTATGAAATGCTTCCATGCATTTCTCGATCCAAACAAACTTCTTGTTTTTCTTTTATAATTCCGTGATCAGATTTGCTATCTTCGAAAATTCCTCGATGAACCGTCGATAGTATCCTGCTAAACCCATGAAGCTATGTACTTCTAGGACATTCGTTGGCATAGGCCATTCCATAATAGCCTCAACCTTTGCTGGATCCACGCTGATACGTTAGCCGGAGATGACATGCCCCAAGTAGTGAATCCTTGATTGATAAAATGAGCATTTGGACAACTTCCCATACAACTTGTTCTCTCGCAAACACTGTAGTACCAAGAATAAGTGATCATCATGCTCCTCCATCATCCGAGAGTAAATCAAAATATCGTCAATGAATACTTGGACGACCTTGTCCAAGTACTAGCGGAACACCCCATTCATCAAACTCATAAATACCCCTGGGGAGTTTGTCATTCCAAACGGTATAACAGTAAAATCATAATGTCCAAACCTCGTCTTAAAGGCGGTCTTAGGGACATCATCCTCCTTGATCCATAACTGGTGATACCTTGATTGAAAATCGATCTTTAAGAACACCATCGCACCCTTCATATGATCAAACAAATCATCTATCCTCAACAACGAATATTGATTCTTGATCGTTTCCTTGTTCAATTGACGGTAGTCAATGCAGAGCCTCCATGACCCATCCTTCTTTCATATGAAAATAACATGCACACCCCACGGTGACACACTTGGATGTATCAATCCCATGTCCAACAATTCCTTCAGCTGCATTCTCAACTCTTGTAACTTTGGGGTCGACATCCAATAAGGCATTCTAGCTATTGGTTCAGTCTTCGGTTTTAAGTCTATAGTTAACTCCAATTCCCTCTCCGGTGACATCCCCAGTAACTCCTCCAGAAAGACATATGAAAACTCTCTCACCACTGGGAGGTGTTCTAGACCTTCCGCTACTCCCTTCTCATTTAACTCGAGGATCTCTTAAAGCTTACACCCCTTACACATGCTCTTTTGTAGCTGCAAGGAAGAGATGAACCTCAAGGAAACTCCCTGGTTCCGACCTACAGTCATGTGTCTTTGTCCCTCATCATTGACCAAGATCAATCGTTTCATCTTGTAGTTGAGTATCGCCTCATGCGATTCCAACCAGTCCATACCAATCAAGATATCATCAGATCCTAAGATCATGACGTACAGGTTGGCCACGGTGACAAAATACCCTAGGTTAAGGGTATAGCCCGTAACCTTTATCCAACCTTCTATTTAGCTCTTGAAGCCATCTCTACGAAGCTAAACTCATCCTGTTTGACTTCCTTTACCTTAATCCTTTTTAGCACTGAACCTGAAATGAAACTCTCAGTAGCACTGTGATCTATCAAAATTCTAAAGGTCTGGTCAGCGACAGTACCTGACATCTCGAGCACAGTTGACTAGTGCTCTGCCTAGCATTTATTCATCGATGCATGAATTCGATGGGCCTTGCGCATATCTCCCATGGTAGTGGGTCTGGCTGATCTAGATGGTCTAGTCCTCTCCATAGGGCAGTTGTGTTGGTAGTGTGGCTCCCCACACATCCAATACCCCTTCTTCGGTCTAGCACTCCTGGTACTCGAAGTAGAAGATGACGGCCCACTGGCCTACAATCCTATTCTATTATTCTAAATAAGCCTAAACTATTGTTGTTGCGGTCGACGATGATGCTGATGTTGCAGTCCCCTATAAGGTTTTTTCTACAGAGGCGTCGATCGCCAAGGTGTAGTGAAAGTGGATCCCCTCTAGAAGCCACCATATCTTGGCATATGTGTGGCTAGTGTCTGATATTGTTGTGCACCAAATGACACCTGCCCTACTAGTCTCACTAGAGATCTACTCCGACCCCCGCTAATAAGATCCTCCTCTGCTATGAGGGCCTTATGGACGACATTATCCAAGGTCTGAAGCATAATAATCCTAACCTTTTCACATAGGCTGCCATTAAGGCCGAACACGATCCTGTTGACCTTAAGTTTCTTTGTATTAAGATGCGGAGCATACCAAAGCAACTCCATAAAATGAGCCTCGTACTCGGGCACCATACGGCCGCCCTGTCGTAAGGCATTGAACTCATTGAGCTGACACTCAATGAATTCCTCTAATAGGCACCTCTCTCGAAACCGTTCCTCAAACAGTTCCCATGACACGTCTTCGACGACCATGTTTAGTTGTGGCAAGAGCGTCTTCCACCATAGAAAAGCACTTCCGTTCAGTTGAAAGACCACCATGCGGACCTTCATGTTGGAGGTATAGTCGTGAAGTCAAAAGCACATTTCCATATTCTCCAACCATGCCTCAGTGACTGTGACATCCGGGACACCAAATAACTCGAGACATTTGACCTTCTCGAGTTCATGGTGAATGCTACCCGTACCCACCAGAGCGTGTGGTGGACCCTCCGGGGGTGTTGGCACCCTGATGTCATCTCTGTCCAAACAACTGATCAGTGCCTCAGAGATCCACTGAAAATACCTCATTAGTCGAACCACATCACCCACCGCTATCTTCTCCTGCCCGACAATCTATTTGTCTCCCTAGGGGTTGGACCCCTTCGGTGTGGATGTTGTTGGAGGTGTCACACCTCCTCCCCTAGCACCCCGTTGTCTGCCTCTCTGGCGTCCTCTAACCATGATTACCTGCACGGATACAAGTCAACTCAATTAGCAACATTATAATAAAATCATAAAAACAAAAGTCGTAGTGATCCCAATTCGCGGGCTGAACCTCACTCTAATACCATATGTAACGACCCCATCGTTTAAGAAAACAAGCAAAGCAAAAGTGTTTTTTTTTTTTTTCTAGACAAGAAGGCGATGACGACAACAGTTTAAGCACACCAATGTCCATGAACGCAAGCATGCAGTCCAAGCAATAGGCTACTATGGCACCACACACAAGCACAAGGGAAACTGGGCAAAACATGCACATAATAACAAGGAGGAACGACTACCCACCCGACACAAACACGATCATGCCTACAAGATAAGGGACAACATCCCCATCTCGACACAATGGCCTAGATGAACAAAGAGTAGAACCTCAAGGCCCACGAACCAAACGCCTGAAGGCGTTCAAACCATGCGCTAAAAGCAACTTGCAACGCTCGAAAACTCTCACACCAAACGCACCTACTCTAGCCAAGATATCATTTTCCACTATCCCACAGGGATTGCCATGATCCCCTCATCAGGAATCATGTTGTTCCTAGGTAATATACGTGTCAATAACCTTGGCGCAAACATAAGCTATCTAAACCAAGGACTCTATATAATCCGATGCGCTAGGAACCAAATACTGATAAGAAACCACGCACAAACCCCAACAATAGGTCGACGAGACACTAGGGAATGACTACCAAGGAAGACACGAGCCAAGACATGACTTCATCAACCACTCAAGCCAATCCTCAAGTCTAAACTAGTCAATAGTTACAATTTGTTTTGACATTGATTATCCATCTAATTTTAGCAAGTCTAAATTATAAATTAGCCTTTAACTTATCATCATATTAACATTAAAATACAATCCAATCGACCATTCTACATTATACCTTAGTCATTAAATTCAATCAAATAATATCAATTATGAATCAATTCAGCAAGTTTGCATCACAATTTAATCATTAATTTCAATCTAAATAAGATCAACTACGAATGAATTCGACAATTATGCATTACAATTTAATCATTAACCACAATTTAATTTAGCAAGTTTAATCTCTACTTTGGTCATTACTCACTAATCTCATTTAATCATTAATCACAGTCTAATTGGGAAATTTCTGAATTAATCCCAAATTACAATCTAACTATCAATTAACAATATATAACCACATTCTCCATATCAATGGCGAATGCTACAATTATAACACTTGCAAACAATTAAATTACACAAGTCTTCTATCTAGCAACCTTACCCCAAAATAACTAGTTGTCTACTAACATTAAGAAGGTAATTGTTGCCTATAACATCGTTGTAGCAATTAACATCATCATTAACATAACTACTGACCATTAACATCGTTGTGGCAGTTAAAAGTAAGAAGGAAACTGTTGAACATTAACATCACTGTAGCAATTGTTCTGGCAATTAGTATGGCAAGTAATATAGAATTTATCATTGCAATTAACATGGTAATTAACATGGACGGTAACATCGTTGTGGTAATTAAAGTTTGGTAGTGAGAATGGTGGGTATACATTCAATGTGAAGAAGAATAAAAAGGATAAAACAAAACTGCAGAAGGATCAAGTCATGGTCATTCAACAACCAAATCAGTCAACAATTAAGGCAGACTCATGCCCATTCCAGCAAACGCAGTCATCATTCTAATTAGAAAATTCATTTCCCTTCAACAATGAACTCGGTCAATCATTTTAATGGGAAAATCGTGGTCATTTAATCAACAAACTCAGACACGTTTTGAATGGAAATTCCTTATCATATAAAATATTTGCAAAATCGAAGCTATACAAGAAATCAATGAAAATTTGCTACTGCTCATGATCTAGAGGGTGGCGGTCAGGGTAAAATGGTGACATCAAATTCATGACCATCGGAATCATTGTCAAGTATGGATTATAAAAGAACTGAGGTAAATACAAAAACAACGCAGAGAGGGATACATAAAACATGGTTTCCCTTTTTCATTGCCAGGATTCCAAATGCAAACAAATACAAGAATAACCAAAAACGTTTTTCCCTTAAGAGGATACCAATTATAAAGACACAGACAGGGAAATTAAATCATTTTTCTATTTCCAGGATACCAATACAATGCAGACAGGAATAAGAAAAAAAATGTTTTTCCATTTCCAAGATACCAAATATAAAAATGCAGACATGAACATAAATCGTTTCTTCATTTCTAGGATACCAATACAACACAGACAGGAATAACAAAAAAAAACGTTTTTCCATTTCTAGGATACCAAATATAAAAATGCAGACAGGAAATTAAATAGTTTTTCCATTGCCAGGATACCAATACAACATAGACAGGAATAACAAAAAAAACATTTTTTTTCCATTTCCAGGATACCAAATATAAAAACGTAGACAAGAAATTAAATCATTTTTCAATGAATTAAAGCATGGATCAAATCACATCCGAAGAAAAGTTAAGGACCGACAAAATGAGGGAAACGAAGGCAAAATCCTTCTCAAATAAATTAGGTGCAGAAGCAAACTGTAGGGAACGAAGAATTACAAGGAACAGGGTAAACGTTCGTTGAAAATACCATGACCATAGTCAATAGGAACAACCAATATGGGTAGACGACTGGTAGGAACATCCATCACTCATCATCCACGCACATAAAAGTAGGGCGTTGAGATCCATAGGTCTATTAACACCGAAGCGACGACAGCAGATCAGTCTCCTGGCCGACTATTCAGGCGAGGACTGATGAGCTAGGGACTATAGGCAAAAACAATCGCATTCATCATGAATCAATATACTATAGGACAGTCAAGACATGCAGGGTCTAAATCCATGGGAAATCAGTCAACATCGAGCTATAGGATATGAGGAAAATTTCAGTCATCAAATAGAATGCTAATACAATCATTTTCCTTACCCATTTAAATATATAGAACTAAAGCATAAATCATACTAACAACCTACCATGCAAAAATAAAGGAATCATACTGTTTTCTAATCGCCCGCTCTGAGTTGATGTACCGTGTGATCCGTGCAACTCCTGCTTGTTGACTGATGAGACTTCATCGGTATCTCCTAGCCAATGCTAGGGGCACTCTTCTTCCCCCTTAGCCCTCGATCTGCAAAGGGGCCATGTACAGTATCCAAAGAATCAACTAGCTCCCATCTCGCCTCACAAGGCCGAGCTACCACTCCTCACCGAGTTGCGTATCCCAACTCCCACAAGCTAAGTCAATAAAGTATAGATTTATGCAGTGTAACGTTAAGCAAATAGAAAAGATCCCACATCATTTTCCTCCCTCCATTATATAGAGTTTCAAAGTCTTTTACTTTCCCAAAATCCCATTTTATTTAATGTTTAATAAATCAATTCATAAAAACCCTCCTCGTACATGTGTCACCCTTCCCCTTCATTCCTCCATAAATTAATTTCATTAATTAATTAATTACCCCTATTTCCGTCACCCACTTAGAGTCACTCCTAGAATCGCTCCTAGGTGTCCCCAAATTCCCTTACAGGTTTTAATGACTTTCCCCATTATTAATTTGTTAGTTCAGTTTAAATTAGAAAGTTCTTAAATGGTAGATACCTTACTAAGTTGGACTCACTACTTTTTCCCTAGCGTTTCCCCTTTCTTTTATGGTTCCCTCTTTTTCCTAGTTTCCTAATTATTTTGGATTTCCCCTTTTTCCCTCTTTAATTAAACTCAAAAAGGCATGTGCATAAACTTACCCTTTTTCCCCTTTTCCCTTTTTTTTAATGAATAATTTTTTTAATTAACATAATATAGTAAAACAAATATTTCCCTTTCTAGATTTTGTCCCAAAAGATTTTTATAAATCCATTTAATTGGTTACCCCCTTCTTGTCACATGATTAATCATTGTTAATTATTTTATTTTATGTAACCAGGATGATGTATCTCAGACAATAAGAAAAGCTATGTCACAGGTGCCAACTCAAACTAACAACCTACATTCCCTCATTCCCCACGTGCATGCCCACCCCAGGAAGTGTTTCCCTTCTCTTCTCGACAATCCTTCGGCTTCCCCACTTCCTTTTCGTGGCATCAACAACAAGTTGAACATGAAGTCTCAGAGTCATGTAGTTGTAGTTTGGCACCTTCAAGAAATCAATTCCCATCAGTTCTCTCCCCTAAAGAGAATTGCTCACGGACCTAACAACCTACTTCTTCAGTCCAACTCCTAAGCTAGCCAGGTATAGGTCCTGGTATAGGTACGGGTATAGTGATAGGAAGGTACATATGATAGTTGAATGAGTGAGTGAATGATGATGGAATGATTGGAAAATGAGCTAAGTCCAAACTATACATATGCATGTTCGCAACTTGACACTTGTCATGTTGAGAACTACTTTGGCCCATTTGTCCCCATCCTTAGAACTTAAGATAAAATAATTATCCATCCTTTATAATTTAAGAAATATTAATATAATATTTCATTTTGTTTTAATCTCCCTAACTTAGCCTTATCCTTAACTTTTAGCCCCCTTTCCCTAACTAGTGGAGTTTAGGTCCCCATACTCTTTTACATGGTTGGTCTTCTGCAATGATGTCTTTTTCATTAATATTTGTGTGTGATTACATTTACATTTACATATATATTGTCCTTTCTACATACTGGCTCACCAGCCTCAAAACACAACATATACACAAAGGATCTCTGGCCTCGAAATCGCTCACACTTAAGTTTGTTGTGCATGGTATCCTTGAATGTGCACACTTCATCATTTTAGTGTGCACTACATGTGTGCACTATACCATGGAAGATGCATGCAAAAATGATATCAAACAACTCACCAGATTAAGTACATTTGTATTTACATTTACAGTTGAGATTCAGTCTAGTGGTATTACATTCCCCTGCCCCTTATTTATTCATTGTCCTTAGTGAAATATATACATATACAACCAAAATTTCAAAAATCCTAAAAAGGATGTGGGTATTATGCCTGCATAGAATCCTTGTGCTCCCAAGTTGCATATTAGGGATCGTACCAGGTCCGTTGGACCTTTACTAGATCTATGGCTCAATTCTAGAGCTGCTTGATCTTTCATTCAAATATGCACACTGAATGCACTTGAAAGACACCTTCTTTCTCCACCTGAATCACATTCCAATCAATGACATGATTAGCATCATGTATATAAGTTTTGAGCAATGATACATGTAATAAATTATGAATAGACATTGATGCAGGAAAGGAAAGCATGTATGCTACATGCCCAATCCTCTCTTGGATTTCAAATGGCCCACAATAGTGTGCTTCCAACTTTGAAAAAATTCCCAATTTCAAGGAAATTATGTTGGCCTTTACTTTCAAGATTACATGGTCACCTACTTTAAATTCCCTATGAGTTATGCCCTTATTAGCAAAGTTTTTCTACCGGTCTTGGGAAGACTTTAAATTTTGTTTTATTTTCAACATTTTATCTTCCATTTCCCTAAGTAATTATGTCCCAACTACTACTCTATCTATTGGGTTGTACCATCTTACCGGTTTGTTGCACCTTCTACCATAAAGTGCCTCAAATGGGCTCATCTTTAGACATGTTTGGTACCCATTGTTATAAGAAAAATATACTAAGTGTAGGTAGTCTTCCCATTTTGATGGTTTATCCATCACATACATCCTCAACATATCCTCAATCACTTGATTCACCCTCTCTATTTCTCCATCTCATTATGGATGATAAGTTGTTCTAAAATACAAATTTGTTCCAAATCCCTTGAATAATCCCTTCCAAAAATTTGACGTAAATTTTGTAACTTTGTCACACACAATTGTCTTGGGTATACCATGTAATCAAGAAATTTATCTCATATAAATATCAACAATGTTGGATTCCTTGTGATTGAGATTTACTGGAATAAAATGAGTAGCTTTAGTAAGCTTATCCACCACTACCATGATATAATCATGTTTCTTGTTTGTTCTAGCCAGATTGGTGATGAAATCCATTGTTACAACTTCCCATTTCCACTCAGGAATGGGTAATGGCTGTAGAAAACCAGTTGGATGTCTATGCTCAACCTTTACCTTTTGACACTCCAAACATTTGGCAATAAAATCAACAAGTTTTGTCTTCATGCTTAGCCAATAATATTGTTTCTTGGCAGTTGCAATAGTTTTCTGATAACATGGGTGCCCAACATAAGGTACACTATTCATTTCTCTCAATATCATATTTTTCAATTCCTAGGAATTTGGTACATAATTGCTTTCCCTGTATATGAGAATTTCATCATTTTCTAGCTTATAGTCTTCAATTATCTGCTGCAAAATACCTTGCTGTAATTTTTTCACTAATTCGTTGTATTGCAAATATGATTTTGTAGCCTCTAATATTTTTCCTTTCAAATATGATTGGTAAATGATAATGGATGTAGCATGCAACTCATGCACCCTTCTTCTAAGTGCATCAACCACCTTGTTCTCTTTCACTTTGATATGTTTTATATCAAAGTCATATTCACTTATTTGCGTGACATTTAGAGTTGGAAGTCCAAATAAATATTCCAGTCCACTATAGTCTGTCATAAACTCAAACATGTTTCCCCTGAGGTAGTGCGTCCACATATTCAAGGCATGCACTATGGTTTCCAACTCCAAATCATGAGTAGGATAGTTCTTTTCATGCTCCTTCAACTTCCTTGATTCATCGCATAAAACATACACATTTTGATTGAGGAATCCACCGATCCATTCTTTACATGCATCAATGCATACAATGAAGTCTTCATTTGGATCAACAATCCTTAGTATTGGAGAACTTGTTAATAAATTCTTCTAGTGTTGGAAACTCTTTTCACAATCCAATGTCCACTGAAACTTCACACCTTCATTTTGCAAGGAAGTGATTGGGTGTACAATCTTTGAGAATCCTTCAATAAATCTCTTATAGTATCATGAAATGCCCATGAATGATCTAACCTCTTTCACATTCTTTGGAATTGACCATACTTTATTGGATTCTATCTTTTCAAGATCCACTGCTATCCCTTCCTATGAAACGATATGCCCTATATAATGAATTTTCTTCTGATTAAATAAACACTTTTTCAATTTGTCATACAATTGATGCTCCCTTAATACTTGTAATACCATCCTAAAGTGTTTTTCATGCTCTTCCTCCGACTTAGAATATATAATAAGTTCATCTAAAAATACAATGACAAACTTATCTAAGTATTCTCTAAAAATACCATTCATTAAACACATGAAGACAACTGGTGCACTTGATAACCCAAATGGAATCACTGTGACCTCATAATGACCATACCTTGTTCTGAAAGCAGTATTTCTGATGTATTCTTCTTTAATTCTTACCTAATGATAACCTAACCTGAGATCAATCTTGGAGAATATTTTTGGATATTTCAACTGATCAAAGATGTCATCGATCCTTGGCAAAGGATAATTATTCTTCACAATTACTTTGTTCAACTTCCTGAAGTCAATGAAAAGTCTCAATGTTCCATCCTTTTTCTTCACAAATAATACTAGAGCACCCCAAGGTGACACAGTTGGGTGTATATACCCCTTCTTCAGGAGATCTTCAAGTTGCATTTGCAACTCCTTCAGTTCTAGTGTACTCATCATGTAGCGATTCTTGGATACTGGAGTTGCTCCAGGCATCATATTGATGGAGAAATCAATGTCTCTTTTAGGCGGTAATCCTGGTAGTTATTTAATTACCTCTTCAAACTCTTTTAGGACTGTATAATCTTCAATATTTGACACTCTATCTTTAGGTGTTTCTTCCATATGAGCTACAAATATTTGAAATCATTTTCTATAACATTTATTCAACTGCAATGCTGAAATTTCTCTGACAATTACTTCCCTAAAAACTCCTTATATTGTCCTTAGGTTCCCTTCCCCATCCAGGAAAGTAAATGCCTTGTTATGAATGTCTAGGATAGCATGATGTTGGTCCAACCAATCCATCCCAATTATACATTCATAGGAACCTAAAGGAAATATGTTTAAATTTTCCCTTTTGTTTAGTCCATTCATGTTCATAGAACATGACTTAACCATATCACTAATGTTTCTTTTGGCTCTGGTATCCAACTGCACCAACCAATATTTTTTATGATTTCTTATTGGAAAATGAAATCTTTCAACCATATTAGGATCTATATAACTATGACTAGCTCCTAAATCAATTAAAATAGAAATGGTTTGGTTGTTGATCATACCTTCCACTTCAATCATATGTGATTGATACTCTTATTTCTTGTTGTCCAGGGCTACATATATCCTTGGTACACTTCTTCCCATGTCCTCCACTATTTCATCTTGATGTACATTGTGAACAATCCTCACTTTTTCACCTCTATGAGGACAATATCTATACATATGATCTCCTGTACAACCCCAACATTGAAAAGGTGGTTGCCTTGTCCTTTCCCCCCCTCTCTCAATCATTCTGGGTTCTCTAGAAACCGCTTCTCCCTGAGGACTATTTTTGTAGAATTTTGGCTTAGTCCCCTTCTTCCTATGATCCATCTTGAATTTGTTCTTTTCTTCATGTAATACCCCCAGGCTAAAACCAAACTGTAAATGTAAATAAAAATGTGCTTAAGTTGGTGCATTGTTTGATATCATTTTGCATGCACATTCCAAGATACCACATGGAACAAACTTAAGTGCACGCGATTTTGAGGCCATAGAGACTTTGTGTATATGTTGTATTTTGAGGCTAGTGAGACGGGATGCAGAAAAAAAATTATATATGTAATGTAAATGTAAATGTAATCACATGCAAATATTAATGAAAAGCACATCACTGTAGCAGACCTACCATGTAAAAGAGTATTGGGGACTAAACTCCACTAGTTAGGGAAAGGGGGATAGAAGTTAAGGATAAGGTATAAGTTAGGGAGATTAAGCCAAAAATGAATATTATATTAATATTCCTTAAAGTATAAAGTATGGATAATTATTTTATCCTAAGTTCTAAGGATGGGGACAAGTAGGCCAAATTAGTTCTCAACATGACAAGTGTCAAGTTGGGAACATGCATACATATAGTTTGGACTTAGTTCATTTTCCAATAATTACATCATCATGAACTCACTCATTCAGTTGTCCTCTGTACCTTCTTGTCACTGTACTTGTACCTGTACCCATACATGTACCTGTATCTGGTTATTTTAGGATATGAACTAAAGAAGCGGGTTGTCAGTCCCATGAGCAATTCTCTCTAGGTGAGAGAATTGTTGGGAATTGATTTCCCAAAGGTGAAAAACTATAGCTACAGGGCTCAAATACTTCATATCTAGCCTATTGTTGAAGTCCCATAAAGGGAGTGCAAAAGTTGAAAGATTGTTGAGCAGAGAAGGGGTACACTTCTTGGGGTGTGAGAAGCATGTAAGGAATGAGGGACTGTAGGCTGCTAGTTCGAGTTGGCACCTATGATGGATTTTTTTCCTATTGTGTGAGATACAACAACCTAGTTAGGAATCCATTTACCTAGGTGGAGTTTAGTCCCATCTCAGGGGTTACCCACTGTTGAGATTTTTGAGAAGTGTGGTCTAAAGCTGGGAGGAACATGGAAGGTCTGCACACAATTGGTGATATTTTTAACAAGACAAGTGTCAATTGTGTGTTAAATTACATGTTGCATTATTATTTATGTATTTATTTTTATGAGTTTTTCTAGTGTGTGTTGCATGTGTATTTTTACTATCATTCTGTATGAATATGTTCATTTGCAGAGTTTCTATATGTTTTAATTTTGTATACAGTTCGAAATTTTTATGTGTAAATGCCCAGTTGGATGTTGGGGATGCTACAATATGGTATCAAAGCTCTAGGTTTCAACATTGATCCTCTATGGGCCGAGCATGTTGAATTGAAGTGAAATTTCAAAGAGAATTGATTTCAAAATGGCCAAATTTCAATTTATAGTGCCTCCATGTTAAAAATTAGAAGCAATTGTGTGGAATTGGGAAAAGCCCCAATTTTTGTTGTTAAATTCATGGGAAAATTGAGAAATTTGGCCAAGTGGTGAGATATTCCTAATTTAATATATATTCTAGCAAATTCAGACCTGGAATTGGTCGAATTTCAAGTTATGGGGAAGCCTTCATGGATGGAGCGATATTAGTTTATTAAAATTCTCAACTCATGAATTGAGTTTGGGAAACATTTCATTCCATGAATGTCAACCAACAACGATTTGTTGGTGTAGAGCTTGAATTGTTGTTGACAGAGTGAAATTGAAAAAAATTTATAGTTGCAGAATAACCACGGTGAAAATTGGGAAAAGTTTGGCAAACACCCCAATTTCTGCAGCGGAATTCATGAGGAATTGATGCGCAGAAAAATGAAGGTGTGTAGGTGTGCACACTAAAAATGCATGATATGCAGTGAAAATCATGTGAAGTGTGGAAAATAAAGGTGCATGGTTGCGCACACTAAAATTTTGTGTCGTGGAATACAAGTTGGGATGCGTGGAAAAGTATTGGTGTGCAGGTGTGCGCACTTAAATTTGGAGTTGTATGGTGCAGAGTCGAAATGTGCAAAAAATAAGAGTGTGCGGGTGTGTGCACTTAGATTTAGCGTTGTGCGGTGGAGAATTGGTAATCCGCAAAAAATAACAGTGCATGGGTAATCCTGGTATTTTTTTAAATACCTCTTCAAAATATTTTAGGACTGCATAATTTTCAATATTTGACACTCTATATTTAAGTGTTTCTTCCATATGAGCTACAAATATTTGACATCCTTTTTCTATAACATTTCTGTAACAACCCTGGTTAAATAGATGCATAGGGATTATTAAGTAAAATTAATTAGATAATTAATTGTCCTAATATGGTTTTAGTTAAAAAATGATTAGTATTAATAATATTATTTATTTATTTATTAATCGTTTATAACTTTTGATTGATTAATTAATTAATTAATTAATTAAATAACACATTCAATGATTTGGGTAATAAATTAAGGGGCTTAATAACTTTAATTTAATCCTTTTGAAAATTTACGTATGACAGGTTAAGGATAAGATAATAAAGGAGGGGATAAGATAATAAAGGAGGGGATAATGTAATTAATGGAGGGGAGGAGAGTCGGTGAAGGGGGAGATATGACAGGGAAGAGTCCTACGGGGAGACAACATTATTATCATTATTATTATTATTTTTTGGGGGAGGAAGCATTTTGGAGGAGGGAATGGATTTTTGTTTGGGATATGTTTCTGGTGTGGGGAGTTTGATATTTGGAGTTTTGGTGAACCATTGCAGGGGGCACTGGGCTGCTAGGGGTTTTGGGCACGGGGTCTAGGATTCCTTACGGTATCCTGGAGCTAGGGAGCTAGATAGGCTGCTCTTAGCTGGCTGGGTGGTTAGTCGGTTTTGGGCAGAGTTTAGCACAGTTTCAACTTCAGCTTGGACAAATAGAGATCGGGGTTAGCATCAGGAAGAGGTATTTTATTTAAAAATTTTCTGAGTTATGTGATGACTATGTAAATTATTAGCATGTTGTTCGTAAATTTAATTCATGTTGTGGATAAATTAAATTTTCTGTTGAAAATTCTATGCTTATACGATGATTATTGAACTACTTAGGCAATGAAAGAAATTTATGTTTAATTGTATGAAATTTTTAGGCTTACATAAATTTAGATTCCTACACATGGTATTAGAGCGGTAGTTTGAAATCTAGGGCCATGGGCCTACCTACCCACCCATCATCTTGACTGAAAGCTATGTCATATATCCTGTGAACAACCCTGAAAACCTGAGCATGCAACTTGAAACCCTTAATTTAAGGCCCTTGAAGGCTAGGAATAATGAAAAAATATTGCAAAAAGAAAATGACACCTAAAACCCTAGAAAATAACAATAAATGACTCATAAACCCTAAGAGAACCCCTTAGATGAATCCTGAAAAAGAGATCCTACACCTGTAGAAGCCACATGTCAACCTGCTCAAACCATTTGATTATCAGTAAGAGTCCTTTCCTACAACCAAAACATAAAGTTAAGAAGGTGAGGGCCTTTAACATAAAAATAAAATAAAAAATAGGATAACAAAATTTAATATATATACACAAGAATAAACCTAAGATTTAATTTCCTCTATAAAGGAAATAAATAGAATAAAGATAGATAAAACATTTAAAAAATAAAAATAAAAGTACATATATAATTAAATAGAGAAACCAGATACAAAAAAAAATGATATCAATAATGATGCCATTACCAAAAACAACCTCAGTTAATGCATGCATGTCAAACCAAATACTAATCTAGAAATCAAGAAGGAAAAATCTAAATATTCCTCCCTTAATAGTTCTCTAATGATACCTCATACGCTAGTATATCCTTCCAAATAGCTATGATACAAAACAAACCAACATCCTTCCCAATGATAGAAAGGAGGTGAGCCAGCTTCATAATTTCCCAAAAGATCCTCATTGTACTTCTTTAAGAGCTATTGCTAGCCGAATGCCTTTCAAAACCTATTCTCAACCAACCACCTTACGTTATCATAAACGGGAAACATGAAACTAAAAGAAACTAAATGGAAATTAGGAACGTGAAATTGATGATAATTACACTAACAACCAAGTCCATGAGCCAAGACGTAACACAAATCCCAATGCCCAACCACATGGAGGGCAAGCCCACAAGGGCATTTTTCATTGCTCAACGTGTCTGGTATAGGGCGTTGGTTGGACGACCTCTGCCAAGTTTTATTGAGTCCATGGGGTTCAAACCCTGGACCTCCCCATAGGCACACCAGAGTGAGATTACTCCTTCAAATTTAGTTATCCAACATTTTTCTGAACAAATATTGGAGGCCATTCATGCCTATTCTGAGGGTTCCTTATTGTGTTCCGGGAGCATCCTGGTTGTAGCAAGATCTGTCTTTAACACGTAGGTAATGTCAGATGTACAGAAACTGTTCTATATCATTATACTAGATGAAAATTCACAGGTTTAATGGAAAGGAGAAGAATCACCTTCTCTGTTTTTCCAAAAATCAAATCATTATTTTCGATATACAATGCCCAAGAGGAGGCCTTTGTGCAAAACAAGGAGGCCTGTGTGAACAACGCGATTTAACACCACAATGCAAATCAAATTCAGGACCAAGGCCAAGCCACGAAGAAGCCCATGGGCCTGTTTCTTGCACCACGTGTCCGACATTTAACACACAGCCCGAACTCAGCGCCCAACCACAGCCGAGGAGCCACAAGATGCACAAACAGAAAGAATTATTTTTTTATTAATAAACAGTTCTCACTCTCGTACAACTTTGAAAGCTCATGTATGTCTAAAAGCTTTGACAGCATGAACTTGGATTTCCCCAAAACTCAACATATGAAGACTTAAATTACAAGCCCATAAACTTCAGTCCCCGTCTCTTAGCCTCTACAGCCTCCCAAGATTCAATAAAAACTTTCTTGGAACTTTGGAAATTACAATTTCGATCTTAGATTTTGATCACCTAATTCCAGTCGACAATGTTGACAGTGACCACCATCAGTTTACAAGGACTGTACACCTAATATCAACATAAAAGCAACAAAATTATGGTACAAGACATAATTAAGAAACAACAAAACACCAAAACAACAAAACACCAATGCGACATGTATGTGCCTTGGAGAAAAATTAATTAAATTAATTGGAAGGATTAATTAAATTAGTGATTAATTAATTAGTACTAATAATAATATTAATTTACTGGATTTACTAAATGCATTGATTAAGGCGACTCAAACTTAGGCTTTGTTGATTAAGTTTAGTCTAGATTATTAGTTTTTAATAATTAATAAACATTAGGCTGGAAGTCACATTAATTAGTTGCAAACGAAAAGTTTAAAGAACTTAGACTAGGACAAGCGGGAGGAGGCTTCATACGTACTAGGCAAGTAAGCTAGAGGAATTGGTGAGTATAGTGTAAATCTACCATAGCTACTGAGCGAGAGGGTCAATATTTTTCTTAGGCAGTGACACCAAGCTTAGACACTTAACCCTAACCTAGCCAATCCCCTAAAGAGAGTAACGTCTGTTTACAGAAAAGTAAAGAAAAACTTATGCCTAACCCTGTTTTCTAGTTAATTTGCACAAATCATAAACGACCTTGAACTCACCCTAACAACTTTGGTTGATGTAGGTTAAATCATACAGGATGGTTAGGATTCGAGGGAATCGAGACCGAGGAGCATCGTTGCAGGCACCGCCAACACCGCCAGCACTACCGCCACCATCGCCCGAACTAGCTCTCATACTGCGCTCTTTGGAGGCCATAAATGAGACTTTAAAGGGGCAACAACCAGCAGGGACCGAAGTGTAACCCCCACCATATGGAACGGGTAATCCAGAAGCGTCGAGGGATTCAGGGGGATGACCTCCACCCAAAGACATCACTCGAGAACTGAAAAAGATCAAACTTTCGTAGTTTGTCAGGGGTCATGCCAGTGAACACGTAGAAGCATGGTTGGAAGGCATGACAAGGTGTTTTGCCTTAAGGGACTATGCGTCCACCTCAAAGGCGAAGATAAAAAATTTTTAGTTAAGAAACAACACCTTGAATTGGTGGGGCAACCTAGAAAGACAACTGCATCTTACCTCAGACACAGTATCTTGGGAACTTTTCGAGGAGAGGTTCCGAAGGAAATATCTGCCAGCTTACTATGAGGAACAACAGGTAGGAGCATTTCATGCCTTAGTACAAGGAAACAAGACCGTAGAGGAATATGAGATTAGGTTTATGGAATTGGTCAAGTATGTCTTATATATGGATAATGACCAACGACAGGCATAACGCTTTATCTATGTATTGAACCCTAAGATAAGGGCTATGGTGCAGATGTGGAAACTGTCTTCGATAGCAGAAGTTGTGGAAAATGCACGTTATGTGGAGGAACACATGAACTTAACTGGAGGTACGAGACCTTCCTTTCTGCATCATCCTGGATTCGTAGGGAAGGCCCCTAGGACATTTCCCAGGGGAGGGGGCTCAAGGCCATCTCCATATGGTAATAGAGTCACACCAAGTACAGCAGCCGGAGGGATTTCAATGGCACCAAGTGTAGCATCTCGTTCATCACCAACAACGTAGGCAGGTCCACGACCATCTCAGGGAACAACTAGTAGGGGCAGGGGTTCCAAGGGAAGGAACTCATTTCATAGACATTCACATAACAATGCGCAGGTTCAATCCTATGTTACCTATTGGGGATGTGGAGGACCCCATTACCAGCGTGACTACCCAAAGTTACAATCAAGATTTGTGCATAGAGAAGGAAAGGCCCCGATGGGAAGAGCAAGTTGCAGCCACCATATTTACGCAGCGATTAATAATCTCTAGGACGGACATCAATCCACAGTGGTGGAGTCATAAAGTATGCTAAATCATATCAACATTAAGATTTTATTTGATTCTGGTGAGACAGATAGTTTCATTTCACCATCTACATTAGAAAAGAGTGGGTTGGTAGCCTACGAACACGATGACTTTAAACAAGTCGATATGTCTTCAGGGGAAAAACAAGCAGTAGGACCTAGTGTTGATAATTGTATAGTAGACTTGGGAGTGTGTACTACCAGGTTGAAGGTATACGTCACTGCTCTCGGGGCGTATGACCTAATCATTGGAATGGATTGGTTAGAAGCTTATCGATCTTTGATAGATTGTTTCACAAAAGGGGTTCTCTATTTAGATAACAAAGGAAGGCCAGTGGAGATACAAGGTGTACAGAGAAAGGTGTCATTACGCTTTATCTCAACTATGAAGGTTAAGCGATGCTTGAGGAAAGGGTGTCGACTATATGTAGTGGAAGCGGTGAATAAAAGGAAGGGACCCTCATTAGATCAGTACCCGGTATTGTCATAATTTAAGGATGTTTTTCCGAATGAATTATCAGGGTTACCTCCTGAGAGGGAGCTTGATTTTAATATTGAGCTAAAACTTGGTGCAGAGCCAATTTCCAAGACTCTGTATCGGATGACAGCGTTGGAACTTTGTGAATTCAAAATGCACTTGAAAGAGTTACTGGACTTAGGGCTAATAAGGCCTAGTGTTTCACCTTGGGGTGCACCAGTAATTTTTGTAAAGAAGAAGGATGGATCCTTACGACTGTGTATAGACTACAGAGACTTGAACCATGATACAATGAAAAATAGGTACCCAATGCTGTGGATAGATGACCTCTTCAATCATATGAAAGGAGCAGCGGTATTCTCAAAGATCGATTTGTGATCATGGTATCATTAGTTAAGGATTAAAGAAGGCGACATCCCAAAAACTGCCTTTCGAACTCGGTTTGGACATTACGAGTTTGTCATAGTACCTTTAGGATTGACCAATGCACTAGCAGTATTCATGAGCCTCATGAACGGCGTATTCTGAAAGTACTTAGACCGTTTTGTACAAGTCTTTCTAGATGACATCCTCATCTATTCCAAAAATGAAAGAGAACATGAGGAACACTTACGAGTGGTGTTGTCCTGCCTTAGGGAGAACAAATTGTATGGGAAGTTGTCGAAGTGTTCCTTCTTCCAGAAAGAAATTCATTATTTAGGTCATATCATTTCTGGTGAAGGAATCTCTGTGGACCCATAAAAGGTAAAGGCCATTATGGAGTGGCCAGTGCCGAAAAATTCCCATGAGGTGAGAAGCTTCATGGGGCTAGCAGGTTATTATCGGAGATTTGTGGAAGGATTCTAAAAAATAGTGAAACCCATCACCACTTTACAGCGCAAGGGGGTCAGGTATGAATGGATAGAAGAATGTGATAGTGCATTCATTGAGCTTAAGAGGTTACTAACTAGTGCACCAATTCTACGAGTGTCAGATATGGAAAAGGACTTCACAGTCTACACGGATACCTCGAAGCAAGGGTTGGGGGCCGTGCTAATGTAGGATGGAGGAGTGATAGCTTATGCATCAAGGAAGTTGAAGAAACATGAAAAGCTTTACGCTACTCATGATTTAGAGTTGGCAATTGTAATGCTAGCTCTAAAACTTTGGAGGCACTATCTAGTGGGGTGAAACTTTGAGCTCAAAATGGACCATCAAAGTTTAAAACATCTCTTCACTCAAAGGGATCTGAATGTTAGGAAAAGGAGATGGAGTGAGTTTATAAGTGAGTATGATTTTGGTATTTCGTACATCAAGGGGAAGGAAAATGTGGTTGCAGATACCTTGAGCAGGAGACCACGTGTCTTCTCCTTGATACCCTTAAAAGTCAATCTGAGGGAACATGTGTTGACACAACTCCAAGGAGACAGTTGGTATTTAAAGGTTACTTCAAACCTCCAGAGTGGGAGGTAGTTAGATCCAAATTATGAAGGATATAGTCTGGAAGTAGACGGACTATTGAGATATCGAGGAAGGATGTACATCCCTGAAGATGGGGATACTCGAAGCATCATACTGAAGGAAGCCCATAGAGAACTTTATTGTGCACATCCAGGTGTGAAGAAGATGTATGCAGACATGAGGAAGCTCTTCTTCTGGGTAGGAATGAAGCACGATGTAGTCCATTTCATCGCCAAATGCCTAGAGTGTCAACAAGTGAAAGCCGACCACCATCACCCGGCAGGCCTCCTACAACCACATGCTGTTCCTATGTCCAAGTGGGAAGTCATCTCTATGGATTTTGTTGTGGGGTTACCGCTCACATCTCATAGACACAATGCCATTCTTGTGATAGTTGATAAGTTAACCAAGAGTGCTCATTTTATTCCAGTTAGAGACACTTACAATGTCACTGATGTGGCACGTGTGTTTGTAAGTGAGGTTATCCATTTGCACGAGATACCTAAGAAGATTATTTCAGATCGGGACTCCAGATTCACTTCTAGGTTTTGGACAAGTTTGCAGTCAGCATTGGGGACTCAGTTGAACTTAAGCACAACTTATCATCCTGAAACAAATGGGAAAATTGAGAGAGTAAATCAAGTCACGGAAGAAATGCTTATGATGTATGTCATGGATAATCAAACCTAGTGGGAGAAGTTCCTACCTTTGGTATAGTTTGCCTACAATAACAATTTTCATAGCTCCATCGGAATGCCACCCTATGAAGCTCTGTATGGAAGGCCATGCAGAACACCATTGAGTTGGGATAGACTAGAAGTCCGAGTAATAGTTGGGCCAGAATTGATTCAAGAGATGCAGGAACAGGTGATTCAAATTAGGCAGAGACTAAAGGAAGCACAGGATAGGCAGAAAAGTTATGCGGATGCACACAGGATCGACTGAAGTTATGAAGTGGGAGACCAGGTTTTCATTCGTATCAGGCCTAATAAGAGTGCCATACGGTTCAGGAAGGGGACAAAGTTGTCACCTTGATTTATAGGACCGTTCATAATCCAAGAGAAAATTGGACCCGTTGCCTATCATCTCGTACTACCACCCCACTTTCATAAAACTCATAATGTTTTTCACGTATCTATTCTACGTCATTATGTTGCTGATGAATCACATAAACTAAATTGGAAGGAATTGCAGGTATCGGACGTGGGAACCCTCACGGTAAAACCGTTATGCATATTGGACCGTAGATTTTGACAGCTCAAGAACCGTCTGGTAGACCAAGTTAAGGTCCAATGGGACAAGTATAGTCTAGGATTTGTTACTTGGGAAGATGTCGAGACATTACGACGAGACTATCCATCACTTTTTTGACCACCTCGAGAATATGTTTCTCGAAGGTTGGGTGTATGTAACACCACCTTTTGACTTAGACAGCCAGGATTACTTGAGGCCTACTTATATTATTTTCTATTCACAGTGAAACTATTAAATGATACACTTAA
>ML787052.1:172085-202575 GCA_009831015.1 Picea engelmannii
TGGCCCATGGTAGTAACGAAGGGTCACATCGGTGTAGGGAAATAGAGGGGATAGCATGTGCTAGTCTCCTGTTGGGATTTCAGAAGTCAGGAGAGTCAGATTGACTCACATGGAAGGGCCTGATACACGAAGTCGCGACATGCATTTCGATTAGGCGATTGGTCACAACATTAGTGACATAAAGGGAGGGCTTAACGAGGAGAGATAGTGTCTAAATACGCTGAAGCTTAAAGGCATTAAGGAGAAAGCCGTGGGTTTGATATAACTGTGCTTTAAGGGAAAGAGGGCATGTTAAGAAAATTTGAGGTTCTTGAGGGTCAAAGAGTAAATCAAACTCAATTTCTTGATCGATCCTAGACCGAGACGTTGTGAAGTCCTTAGGAGAGAAGGGGGTTCTGCATCAAAATCCAATGCTCAAACTTAGATATAGAGTTCACCATTGAATTCCTTGCGAAATTATGAGAAAAATGAGTATAAAGTCCACCATATTTTGAACTCACTCAATTTTACCCTCTTTACATGCCAAATGTTTCACTATGGCGCTCATTAATGGAAATTTGGACTAAGAATTTCTTAAACAACATATTAGAACAAAAATAATATAACCATCATACTCCTCTTGAGAAAACAAGAAAAATGAGTATAAAAATTCCTATGTTTGGACAAAGTACCTCATGGCATGCAAGTCTATACAACACATAAACTTAGCTTCTCTTGACATGCACTTTGATACACTTTGTACTGTACCTCCTCCTCAGGATCCATGCCATCTAGGGATATGTGTTGGTCTTGGGATTTGTATTTGACCTCGAGATGTGTGTTAGGATTTGGAAATTTGTGCCCATTAAATAGGGTGTGGGATAAAACCTCCCACTCAAACTCAATGGCACACATTAAATCTTTATTGGTTGGCATATCGTAACATGAGGCACCCTTGGCATAATGTTTAAGGTGTTTGGAATATGTGGAGGAGGTCACGGGTTTGATCCCCATGAACCTAGGAATAGTCATATTTGTTATAACATAAGGTTAAATATATAGTATGTTGGTTTGGATATATGTGTGTGTGTTTGTGTGGTGGAATATAAGGTATTATCCTCCATGAATCTTGTGGAATGGTCATATTAAAAACCACATATATCAAGGGTCCAGGGCTTAGCCCTCGACCCTTTTTTCATCCCACATAAATATCACGCCCAATATAGTTAAGTCAAAAACACGTGAGGTAATGGTAGTTCGTTAGAGTGTTAGGTGGGAGACCCATTTTTTACCCTCCAAACTCCCCCAAAAAACTTTAAACAACCTCATCCCTAGTATACCAATGAGAGGATAACACATGGAAGCCTCTCATTATCCCCTTGCCGCCACGTGTCAACTTATAATTAGTCCACTTGTTGGTATGGATTCCATTTGACTTTCCCAGTTAGGAATACAGTGTGCAATGTGGTGCTTCATGGTGTTGCGATGTCATAACTATATGGATGTACAGTTGTTCCATGTGTCACTCTTTTAGCAGTGAAACATTTCAACTTTGGAATTTTGACTTTGAATTTTTCCCTATTTGAATTGAACGTTGACCAGCCATAATTTTTCATACGAACTCTGTTTGAGACGATTTTTGTGTTGTTGGATAGATATCAACGAGTTCTATTCCATGAAGTCCTTTTAGAAAGAATTTGAGACGGTTTAATTTTAATACTTATTGTATCTTGCTAGACCTCTATGTACATTTTGGATCCTCTTGGATCTTCTGTTAGCATTTCAGATCCTCCTCGATCACACCTTCCCACTAAAGAACTTTTTTTCGTCCAAAAGTATGAATATTTGAAAACAAATTCGTAATGATAAGTATAACTCACTCTTCCACCTTATTAAAATCCCCGTATTCAATAAATTAGTGATGATGAAGCTTATTTCACTCTTCCACCTTGTTGAATATTTTGGGACTAAATTTTCATCTTGTATCTTGGATTTTGGATACTGGATTAGTTTACTTATTTCTGCTTCTAAAATATGGCTCTGGCTCTGGCTCTGGCTCTTTGGAAACTGGCATTAGTTCAAATCTAGTTATGGTTCTTTCTCATAGATTCCTTCATAACAAAAGTTTTGTTCATTGAATCTCTACAATATCTGAATATGAATCATGTACTCAACATCCACTCCCATATTCTTCTATGCTGGACATAGTCTATCTTGAAAATCATGAAACCAAGTCAAATGTTGATCTATGCCTCATTGGTCTTGTACTGTTGATGTATATGTAGGAGTCTCTGAATGAATTCCTTGTCCATTTCTTCTCTCCTTCCCTGAAACAAACTCTAAACATATGTTATGTGTTTTTCAACCTGCTTCTTTTCAAGGTATACATCTTCACGAACATGACATAATATCTTGGAGATGATATAAAAATAACATACAACTTTAAAAGTTTGTACATATGATCTTTACCATCTCTAGGAAGATTTGCATTACTATGATGCTCTTCCTACTCTTGATATACATGCTCTAACTATTTGCATCATTTTGTTCCTTCGTATTTGGTACTTCATAATAATAATTTTAAATTAGAAAATTTGATCCATATGTAGTTCTTAGTTGTAACACCTTGTTTTCCCAAGTCTGTTTTCCCTAGTCTGTAAATATAACTATATTGGCTAGGGAACTATGGGAAACTCAAAGGTGTGAATGTTTGATTTGATGGACCTTTGTATAAGAGGTCGATGAATGTAATTTAGTTCTGAATATTTGTTGCATGACTGCTGGGAAGGGGATGTGCTAAAAGAGACCACAATTGCTAATGAAAAGGTGGTGGAAGGGGCCCGAAGTGGTTGCATCAACTTCCACCGAGCCAGTACTATGTTGGTTTTAACTGCTGAAGATCAGAACAACCCTCTGATATGAAATGAATTACAGTCAGCCTGGTAGGTGGGAAGACCTCCTCAATACTTAATGAGGCGATGGGGAATACCTCCCATCTGTAAGGCTTCTGGACCTGACCATGGACTGGGAATTTGAGACACAAACAATCTTGTTGAGGAAGGAAATAAATAAAATGTGGTGCGGGAAGAGAGGATCGATGAAGAATGCAGAGACGAGAGTGGAAACATCTCGAGTACGAGGAAGGATTGAGAGCGAAAAGTGAGTTGGGATCACAGAGAAGAGAGTTCAATTCAGAAGAAGGAGAGTAACCTTTGTTCTCATCTATTTTGATATAGGTAGAAGGAGAGTAGCCTTCATCCTCGTCTATTTCGGTATAGGGAGAAGGAGAGTAACCTTCATCCCTAACTTCCGTTGAACTGGAAGTAAGAGATTGAATCTCAAAGCATCGTGGCCTAAGCTCGAGGGTGGCCAGTGATAAATCCATTGGGAATAACTGAGCCTATGGTTGGGTGGAAACAATCACCCCTCTCAACAGTCGCATCACACCTTGTGGTTCTGATAAGTGTTTTATGCCTTGTATTTTGAATTGAATATCAGGGATACATGTTTATTTCTATACGCCCATAAATGGTTTTTATGTCGAATGATTGCCTGGTGTTTTAGATTGGAAGTAATGGATGCATGTGTATACTTATATGTTATAGTTGGTTTTTGTATAAAATGATTAAGTCTGGTGCATGAGTCCGTTGCACTGAGGATCATCCCATCTTCTTCATTCTCATGATGTTCTAATTTAATTCCTCAAAAGCACCTTCCCCAGGGAATTGCATCATATCCCAAAGTCAAAGTAAGCTCCTTGGTATGGCTACCGCGATGGTAAACCCACAAGTTTACCTTGCCCCGGTGTCATAGATCCTAACTCGGTGAGTTAGGAAGGCACTTCATTCAGGTCAGTAGCCTAGGGACTTTGAAATGCACCCGAGCCCTTATCTAGAAACCCGACTAATAGTAGGGATACTTTTCCCAAGAATCATATAAAGGTTCAGGTGACCTGGGTCTAGGAACCCTATGCAAGAAGGAGTTAGTTTTCGAATGTTTTGGAGCCACGAAAGCTCAAATATCTAAGAGGTTGAATTTCATTGCCCAAGTTCAGAAAGGACACTGAGTTCAAATAACAAAAGGGAATATCCTTTTGTTTGGGAGATGAATGGACAAGATCCTTTGAGAAGGATCTAAGGTCTATCACAACCATTAGATTTGAAGAGGGAGCACATGCATTAATGCCTTGACTACTTCAGTATTCTCAAGTAGCGATGAAATCTAGAATGTATATCCAAGGATCTATCAGGACCCTCCCTGACAGTCCATCATAAGAAGACACATGGAGAGATATCAACATTTCACTGACTCTACTGAAAGAAGTCAAAGGGTAGAGTTTTTTGAACTCACGAGACACAAACTCGCGATTTGATCTGAATAGTCAGATCACAGGAGATCCATGATCGTTGATCTAGGTGAGGGGATATTGAGAGTTTGGGGATCGAGGATTTCGAAATATAGGCGTTGGGTTTTGTTTCAACTTTGTGAAATGCAAAGTCTCGACGATTTCGGAGAATAATCCCTAGGTCATGGTGAATGGTCGTATGGGTGGAATATTAAGGGAGGAGCTAATGGAGATCAGGATTTTGGGGAAACAAGAATCAGGATTGACTTGCATGCAGATGTCTTGAAGTCTTGAAATGAGAAATTCCTTTCTATAGGCATGCAGTCAAAACCTGTGGTCGCATAGGGAAAGCCTGTGCCTTGTGCATGTTCACGCTGGTGGGGTTTTTAATAGGGCCTGTGGATCAAATAGTGGGATTTCAGCAGGAAATCGAAGAGCTAATCCGTCTCATGAATGAAATTTTTTATTTATTTCTCGCACAAAGAATGCGGGTGTTTGTTTCGGCCTATTTGTGCTCATGGATGAGCACATTAAAAGAAGACATCTTACCTTACTCCCTTCCTAAAAAAGTTGGTTAATACCTTATTATAGAAAGAATGACAACTTACTACTGTGTGTGTATTCATTACTATTATGTGTGTAGGTATTTAAGAAATGTGAATTAGGTGATGGTTATGAATGAATATAATGTTGGATAACAACAAGTTTTTTGTCTGCACGCAAGCCGATGATTGACCGTGGGAAACTACAAACGTATAGAGTGGTGACGTGCCAAGAAGTGGGGGATGGCTCCCACAATAGAGATGAAGAGTCTGACAAATAGAGGGCATTAGATACCCTTTCGGATCTCGCTGAGACTGTGAGGAGTCTCACGGTCGAAATACAAATATGCAAGGATGATAAAAAGAGGTTGATAAAAGAGTAAGAGAAGCAAACGAAAATTAATTCAGTCTTGTTGAACATTTTATCCAACATACAAAGACAACTGCAACATGGCCCTGACACTAGTCTCTTGGATCGATGATAGAAAAAGAGGAGTCGAAGTCCACCTGAGATATGGAAACGTGGTATTTTAAGTGGCCACACTGGGAGGAGCACCTCGAGAAAGGTACACCCCAGAGATAGTGGAAAAGCATCAGATGATTCCTCTGGAAAAGAAACTAGAAACTCAGAGGGATATTCTAGTAGCATAAATATTTCACATTCTTGAAGAAAATGGAAGAAACAAAATCATTACAAAATTCATAATCTCGAAGAATTCAAGAAGGCCAAACCACCCTCTTTTGACAATGAGATCAAGAAGGGAGAGGAAGCAAAGGCCTGGTTGCTTGGAGTAAAGAAGTATTTCAGAGTCCATGACTTCTTAGAAAACTTGAAGGCCCGAGTAGCCACTTTCAACTTGAATGGAAAGGCTTCCATTTGGTGGGAAGACCTTAAGAATGTGAAAGGGATTCATGAAGAATACCTATCTTGGGAATGGTTTGAAAAATAATTCAGGAAGAAGTATCTATCGGAAAAGTATTTCAACAAAAATACTAAAGAATTCTATGAACTCATGCTGGGGCAACTCACTATAGAGGAATATGTCAGCAGATTCCTTGAATTGCTGAGGTACGTACCCTACATAAAAGAAGAAAAGGACAAGGTGTAACGATTCATCAGTGAGATACCTAAGGACTATCTAAACAAGATTGAGTTTGATGAGCCAAGGACCCTAGAAGACACTATCCGAAAGGAAATATATTGTTATGGATAGTTTGGGGTTCATCCAAAACTTCGTGAAGGCTGGAAGCAGAAGAATAGTTCAAGATTCCATAAAAAGGGATTTAAATCCCCAAGATTTAAAAACTATAAGAAGGATTCAAGGATGAGATTTTCGACTCGAAGTGTACACCAGAAAAAATTTCCTTTCCCAGAGCATAAATAAACCTCTTTGATCAACCCCAGGAAAGACTGATAACCCAAATAAAGAACCCTTGAAATGTTGGGGTTGTGGAGAAGAACATCTACTGAGGAACTGTCCGCACAGACAACAAAACAATAGGAGAATTTACAACTTCAAGGAAGCTACCACCATCAATGATGTGGCTAGGAGTATGCCACGAATTTATACATCCATGGAAAATAAACAAGTCGACCACCAAGCTTCAGTGGTGGAGATGGAAGGTATGATCACTAACCATCTAGTATCTCTTTGTTTATTTTAATGACCCTGGTTCAAATTTGAGTTATATGGCCCCTCGGGCCATTGGTAAGTGTAAATTACAACCACATAAACATGCCAAGCCATGGTTGGTACAGTTAGTGACTGGCACCAAAAGAAGGTAGAGGGGGTCATACTAGCCTGCCAATTCACTATGGATGGATTTTACACCCAAGCTACCCTTAACATAATACCCCTAGGATCATATGACTTGTTGATTGGTATGGACTGGCTAGATGCATATAAAACTAAGTTGGATTGTTACCATAAAACCTTAGAATGTGTAAATGAAGAAGGGAGAAAGATAACCCTTCAAGGGATCCAGAAACCTGTCTTGGTGAGACGAATATCATCTCTTCAAATGAGAAAGTATAGTAGAAAGGGATGTCCTCTATATGCGATACAAGTGTTGAAATCGGTTGAGGATGACAGACCAAGCCTAGAAGACCACCCCATAGTAAGAGAGTATAGAGATGTGTTTCTGGAAGAGGTATCGGGTCTACCTCTGAGAAGGGACATCGACTTCTCAATAGAACTTGCAGCAGGAGTAGTGCCAGTGTCTAGGACACCCTATAGGATGAGCACCCCCAAGCTAGTCGAGCTTAAACTACAACTAAAATAAATGATAGACAAAGGCTATATCCGGCCCAGCGTGTCTCCATGGGGAGAACCAGTCATGTTTGTGAAGAAGAAGGATGGTACACTTCGACTATGGATAGATTATAAGCAACTCAATAAGGTAACCATAAAGAAAAAGTACCCCTTACCCAGAATTGATGACTTGTTCGATCAATTTTGAGGTGCTTCCATATTCTCAAAGATTGATTTGAGATCTGGATACCATCAACTCTGAATCAAGGGTGAAGACATCCACAAAACTGCCTTCAGGACGATATATGGTCACTATGAATTTTTGGTAGTACCATTTGTATTAACCAATGCCCCTGCCACTTTTATATGCTTGATGAACAATGTACTCAGAAAATTCCTAGACAAATTTGTACTAGTTTTTATTGACGATATTTTAATTTACTCCAAGAATGGAGAGGAACATGAGGAACATCTTAGACTTGTGCTTCAAGTGCTAAGAGAACATCAACTCTATGCCAAATTTAGAAAGTGTGACTTTTTCCAGAAGCAAATACATTACTTGGGCCATGTCATATCTGAAGAAGGGGTGGCAGTAGAGCCTGACAAGATCAGGTCTATCATGGAATGGCCTAGCCCAAAGGATGTTTCGGATATCAGATTCTTTATGGGCTTAGGAGGATACTATAGGAGATTTATAAAAGGATTCTCCAAGATCGGTTGTCCAATCACTGCCCTCCAGAAGAAGGGGTCTAAATTCATTTGGACACCACAATGTGAAGAAAGGTTTCAGTCCCTAAAATGCCTTCTGACCCATGCTCCTATTTTGATGATTGTCGATCCCAAAAATGACTTCCTGATGTGCACAGATGCCTGCAAGGAAGGACTCGGAGGAGTCCTTATGCAATAAGGAAGTGTATTTTGTTATGAATCCTGGAAATTGAATGAGCACGAAGTCAACTATGTGACCCATGATCTAGAGTTGGCCTCCATAGTGCAGGCCTTGAAAATGTGGAGGCATTACGTCCTGGGTAGGAAATTTGTACTTATGATAGACCACTATGGATTGCAACACCTGTTTGACCAACCAAAACTCAATGCTAGAAAATCTAGGTGGATGGCCCTCCTTAGCGAGTTTGATTTCGAAATCAAACATATCAAAGGAAAGGAAAATAAGGTGGTTTATGCCCTTAGTAGAAGTATGAAAACAATTCACCTGTTAGTGGTGATCATGTGCAAGACAAATGTCAAGGAAAGAGTCAGGAATGCACAAGAAACAGACGCATTCTTCTAGACCTTGACCTTGTTCCTGGAGAAAGAACTCGCAGGGATAAAGTATGAAGGCTACCAAATTCTAGATGGAGATCTGCTAACTTACAGAAACATATTGTATATTCCAAACTGTGATGAATTGAAGAGGTTCATAATGGATGAACTACATAAACGACCATATAATGGTCACCCACGATACCATAAGATGATCACGGCTACCAGGAAACAATTCTATTGGCATGGACTGAAGAAAAACATAGTTGAGTACTTGTCTAAATGTCTAGAATGCCAGTAGGTTAAATCATAACACCGGCACCCAGTTGGGTTATTACAACCTCTACTGATCCCAAAATGGAAATGGGAGACCATATCCATGTATTTCATCACTGGATTACCATCATCGGTCAGACAGAATGATGCCATCATGGTAGTTGTGGACAAATTAAGAAATTATTCTCACTTTATTCATGTCAAATCGACTTGCAAGGTAATAGATATTGCCAACATATCCATGAAGGAGATATTCAGACTACACAACATGCCTAAGGAAATCGTGTCTGACATAGACATGAAATTTTCTTCAAACTTTTGGAAATCCTTGATGATTGGTCGAGAGACCAAATTATTGTTTAGCACAACCTATCATCCTCAAACCGATGGAGAGATGGAAAGAGAGAACCATATATTAGAAGGCATGCTAAGGATGCATGTAATGCATCAACCTAAAAAGTGGGAATATTACCATCCATTGGTGGAATTTTCCTACAACAACGACTACCAAGAATCACTAAAGATAAGTCCTTTCGAAGTCCTCTATGGTAGGTCATGCAACACTCCAGTCAGTTGGAGTAATCCCATGAACAAAATTACGATTGGACCCAACATATTGAAATAAATGGAACAAAAAGTGATTCAAATAAAGCGAAATATGAAAATATCTCAGAATAGATAGAAACATTATGCCAACAGAAAGAGAACCCCCATAGAATTCAAGATGGGAGACCACATCTATCTCAGAGTTAGGCCAATGAAGAGTTCCCTGAGGATGGGAGGTTGTGCTAAGTTGGCACCTCGGTATTGTGGACCCTTTGAAGTCTTAGATCGAGTTGAACCGGTAGCCTATAGAATATCACTACCTCCCACAGTAAAGGCACATAATGTTTTCCATGTTTCCTTATTAAAGAAATATATACATGATGCTAATCATATAATTGACGGGTCTATGATCCAGGTGGAACTGGAGGGAGATTTCCTTCCAAAACCCCAATGCATACTAGACAGGAAGGAAACCTCACTTGAGAACTGAACCATTGCACAGGTCAAGGTGCAGTAGAAACACTTTGGCCCAGATGAGGCTACGTGGGAAATGGAAGATGCCATGAAACAAACATATTCGATTTTGTTTACTTCTGTATATACATGTCATGTTGATAGATAGAACATAGAGGACAATGTTCCTTTAAGTGAGAGGGAATTGTAACACCCTATTTTCCCTAGTCTATAAATATAACTATATTGGCTAGGGAACTATGGAAAACTCAAAGGTGTGAATGTTTGATTTGATGGACCTTTGTATAAAAGGTTGATGAATGTAAACTGGTCCGAAATATGTGTTGCATGACTACTAGGAAGGGGGTGTGCTAAAAGAGATCACTATTTCTAATGAAAAGGTGGTGGAAGGGGCCCAGAGTAGTTGCATTAACTTCCACCAAGCCAGTACTATGTTGGTTTTAATTGGTCAAGATAAGAACAACCCTATGACCCAAAATAAATTACAGTTAGGCTAGTAGGTGGGAAGACCTCCTCAAGAGTTAATGAGGGGATGGGGTAGACCACCCATCTGTAAGGCTTCCTGACCTGACCATGGATTGGGAATTCGAGCTATACACAATATTGTTGAGGAAGGAAATAAAGGAAGTGTGGTGTGGGCATAGAGGACCAACAAAGAATGCAGAGACGAGAGTGGAAAACTCTCTGGTCCAAGGAAGGATTGAGAGAGAAAAGTGAGTTGGGATCACAAAGAAGAGATATTGAGTCAAGACAAGGAGAGTAACCTTCATCCTCATCTATTTCGGTATAGGGTGAAGGAGATTAACCTTCGTCCCTAACTTCTGCTGAGCTAGAAGTAAGAGATTGAATCTCAAAGCATCGTGGCCTATTCTCGGGGGTAGCCAATGATAAATCCATTGGGAGTGACTGAGCCTATGGTTGGGTGGAAACGATCACCCCTCTTAGCAGTCACATCATGCCTTGTGGTTTTGATAAGTGTTTTATTCCTTGTATTTTGAATTGAATATTATGGATACATGCTCATGTCTATACGCCCATAAATGGCTTTTGTGTGGAATGATTGCCTGGTGTTTTACATTGGAAGTAATGGATGCATGTTTATACTTATATTCCATAGTTGGTTTCTATATAAAATTATAAAGTCTAAAGCATGAGTCTGTTTCACTGAGAATCATCCCATCTGCTTGATTCTCGTGATGTTCTAATTTAATTTCTCGAAAGCACCTTCCCCAGGGAATTGCATCATATCTCATAGTCAGAGTAAGCTCCTTGGTATGGCTACCGCTATGGTAAACCCATGAGTTTACCTTTCCCTGGTGTCATATCTCCTAACTCGGTGAGTTAGGAAGGAATTTCATTCAGGTCAGTAGCCTAGGAACTTTGAAATGCACCTAAGCCCTTATCCAGAAACCCAACTAAGAGTAGGGATAATTTTCCAAAGAATCATCTCGGGGTTCAGGTGATCTGGGTTTGGGAACCTTGTGCAAGAAGGAATTAGTTTTTGAAGGTTTTGGAGCTGCGGAAGCTCGAAGCTCTGAGAGTTTGAATTGCATTGCCCAAGTTCATAAAGGATAGCGAGTTTAAATAACAAAAGGGAATATTATTTCATTTGGGAGATGAATGGACAAGATCCTTCGGGAAGGATCCAAGGTCTGTCATGACCATTAGATTTGAAGAGGGAGCATAGGTTTTAATGCCTTGACTCCTTCAGTCTTCACAAGTAGCGATGAAATATGGATCGTAGATCCAAGGATCTATTAGGAACCTCCTTGACCGTCCATCGTAAGAAGACATGTGGTGAGATATCAACATTTCACTGACTTGCTACTGAAAGAAGTCAAAGGGTATATTTTTGTGAACTCGCAAGACCCGAACTCGTGATTTGATCTGAACCATCAGATCATAGGAGAGCCATGACAGTTTATTTAGGGGAGGGGATATCGGGATTTCGGGGATCGGGCTTGTGAAAGATAGGTGTTGGGCTGTGTTCCAACTTTGTGAAACGCAAAGTCCCGACGAGTTCGGAGAACAAGCCCCAGGTTGTGGTGACTGGTAGTATGGGTGGATATTAATGGAGGAGCTAATGGATATCGTGATTTCGGGGAAACATGAGTCAGGATTGACTCACATGCATAAGTCATGAAGTCTCGAAATGTGAAACACCCTTTTATAGGTGTGAAGTCACAACCTGTGGTCGCATAGTGAATCCTGCACCTTGTGCATGCTCATGATGGTGGGGTTTCAATAGGGTCTGTGGATCAAATAGTAGGATTTCAGCAGGAAATCGAAGAGCTAATCCGGCTCGTGAACGAGAAATTTTATTTAGTCCTCACACAAAGTGTGGGTGGTTACATTAGCTAACAATAAGACAAATACAATTGTCTACATTGTTGTCGAAAGACTTATAAATGTCTATAATATCCCTCTCACTCTAGAACAAAAAAAATATATAGAAACTTTTTATAATATTCCCATCACTTTAAACAATGTACAAGGTGGCTATATAGAATTCTTACTAGACTCCTCCCACTCTTAACAATATACAAGGTGGGTATATAGAAATATTACAAGACTCCTCTCACTCTTTAAATTCTCTAATGAGTGGCTTACAAGGCTTCTGATACAACAATAGAAATAGATTTAGAAGATATCTACATATGCATATTAACTTGCAATTTACAAATATACTTTTTTACAATGAAATATTTTCTAATAGATGGTTTTCTTCATGGAATCATTCTTCCAATTGTATTGGAAGGAGTCTCAGAGCTCCCTGTCTTTGAAAATGCCTCTGATGGTGATGTTGAATCTGACAATGAATCTGACGCAGAATCTGATGTTGAATTGAAGAAACCATTACACTAGATTATAGGTCTTCTCAGTAATTATATAACCTCTCCTTGTGAATACCAAGAACTATTGTTGTGTCTTGAGTAGCTTCCTTGGAATACACAAGTACCCAAACATTCTGGAATGCGAATGCAGAACCTTTATCTTCAAAAGGGACAACTAAGAGTAGGTTTAATTTCAAATATGGAACATATAACATATGTTCTATTACCATAAATTCTCCTGACTCGATCTGGAATATTACATATCAAAACCCTCTTATTTCTTGTTTGGTGTTAGTTCCAAATCCTACATAGAAATCTATGTCGATCTCTGAGAATGTCAGGAATACAGATCATATTCCTGTAATGTGGTGAGATGAGCCATTGTCCATGAACCATACCTCGATGTCTTCATATGTCACTCTGTTGAGACCAACCATTAATAAGTATTCTTTCTCAAATCTTTCGACAAGACTATTAACTTCACCTAGGGATGCTACTTGTCTTCTTGCAAGTGCCTTTACATATCTTCGGTTCTTCTTCAGACATAGGTGTATATAAAGTTTCCAACACTTCTCTATATGATTTCCACTCTTACGATAATATGAACAGAGTTTCTTGTTACCATCTTGGAACCAAAATCCCTTCTTTTCATTCCTCCTTTTCTTTTGTTTTGAAAAATGGCCTTTACCTTTAGCCTTCTTCTTGGATGGCTTTTCCTGCATGGATTGTCTTCCTCAAAATTTTTCCATATTATGGTTACTAGTTCCATAGGAATCATGTGGATACATAGACCATATGCCAATCTCACCAGTGAGAAATGTCTTCATTGCCTCTTCAGAACACACATCTCTTCTTGGAGATGTCTTACATAAGTTACCTTTCCCCGGATTGGAAGGTAAGACTGATTTCTTATGAAGGACCTATTCATCTAAATTTCTCCTTACTTCAGCCTTACTTGAGCATTCTCTATCTTGATGGGGAAAATAATAATACGAGGATTCATCTTTCTTGATAAAGCCTTTTAAAGGAGACAATTTCTCTTGCATGAGAGACTTTACATTCTCTAATTTCCAATATTCATGGAATGGTGTTGGTAGTGCCAATATATGATCCATAGTTTGCAACTTCCTTTCCAACTCATGAAAAATACCTCGATGGAACCCCTCATGGTATATCGGTTGATCTTGTAGCTTCAACTTCTCATGCTCGAGATTTTGTAGTTGCATCCTTAATTTAGAATTCTCCTTCTGAATTTGTTCAGTAATGTTCTTTTGTATCCTTAACTTCATGAGAGATTTACTCATTTTTTTCTCTCAAAAAAATACTTCAAAACCTTCACAAACTTAAGTCTTAGACCTCATCACATCAACCTGCAAATACATGTCAAAAATATCTTTGATACCACTTGATCCAAAAACCCTTAGATACCAATCTTAATTATGAAAAACCCATATTAGCATCTAACTTGATTCAGAACAATTCTCGATCATATTGAGGTAATTTGAAAAACACAAGATGATGGGCTACTTATCCAAAATATCATAAAATGATGAATAACTTGAAGAATAATGAGATAACACAACATGATAAAATATAGTAACTCAATTATACAATATTGATGACATAGTTTACTACATCTTCGAGTTCCCTTTTAAATAATTAAATTGCTTTTCATAATCTCAAAATGTCAAACTACAATACAAAATGGACTTATAAAGCCAAATTGGAAGTCACTCTAAAAATCCGATGCTCAAACTAAAACATAGAGTTTACCATTGAATTCCTTGTGAAATTATGAGAAAAATGAGTATAAAGTCAACCATATTCTGAACTGGCTCAATTTTACCATTTTTACACACCAAATGATGCACTATGGTACTCATTAATGGAAATATCGACTAATAATTTAATAAACAACATCTTAGCACAAAAATAACATCACCATCATACTCCTTTCAAGAAAACAAGAAAAATGAGTATAAACATGCCTATGTTTGGACAAAGTACTTCATGGCATACAAATCTATGCAACACATAAAATTAGCTTCTCTTGACATGCACATCGAGAGACTTCATATTGTACCTCCTCCTTGGGATCCATGTCACCTAGAGATCTACACATGTCTTGGGATGTGTGTTTGACCTCGAGATGTGTGTCAGGCTTTGGAAATCCATGCCCATTAAATAGGGCATGAGCCCAAAACTCCAACCCAAACTCCATGGCACACATTAAATGATTATATATTGGGATCCTGTAAAATGAGGCACCCTTGGAATAACAATTAAGGCATTCAATATATGTGGAGGAGTTCGTGGATTCGATCCCTCTGAACCTCTCCTTCGTGGGTGATTTTGTTATATCACAAGGTTATATATAGTATGTTGGTTGGAATATATATATATATGTAGTGGAATATAAGTTATAACCCCCCATGAATATTATGGAACGGTCATATTAAAAACCACATATATCAAGAGTTTATAGCTTAGCCCTCAACCCTTTTTTCGTCCCACATAAACATCATTCCCAATATAGTTAAGTCATAAACACGTGAGCTAATTGTAGTTCATTGGAATGTTATGTGGGAGACCCGATTTCAATCCTCCGGACTCCCAACCAAAATTTTAAGCAACCTCCTCCATAGTATACCAAAGGGAGTCTTCCACGTGGTAGCCTCTCTTGGCCCCTTGTTAGCACTTTCCAACTTATAATTACTCCACTTATAGGTACATATTCCATGTGACTTTCCCAATCAGACGTACGGTGTGCCATGTGGTTCTTCATGGTGTTTCCACATCAATATCATACAGATGTATAGTTGTGCCATGTGTCACCCTTTTAGTCGTGACAGATGCCACTTTTGACCTTTGTACTTTGAATTTTTCCCTGTTTGACGTAAAGTTTGACTGGTCATAAATTTTACATACAAACTACGTTTGAGGTGATTTTTGCATGATTGGAAAACTATTATCAAGATCTACACAATGAATTCCTTTTCAAGATCACTTTAGATAGTCAAATTTTTAGCTTTACTAGATCCTCTTGGGCCTTTGTGACAATTTTGAATTCTCTTATACCTTCTGTGAGTGTTTTGAATCCTCCTGGATTGGGTAGAGGAAGAAATGTAGAGAGAATATGGAGAGAGTGAGTGGGGTAGAGAGAGAGGAGGGGGGAAACAATGGGGGCAAGATAAAGAGAGGGGAAGAGGGAGACAATGAGAGAGGGAAATATGGGGTAGAGAGAGAGAGGTAGAGTGAAAGAAGGGGGAGAGAGAGAGAGAGATATAAAGAGAGAGCAGTTAGAGAGAGGGAGGGGAGAGAGGGAAGGGTAGAGAAAGGGATTGATACAAATTTTTTGTTAGCAGGAATGGTAAAGCATTCGTGTTCCTAATAAAGCACACACACTTTAGGAATGTGCATGTTCCTATCCCATCGTGCAAAAAAATGCTTACTTGAGTAAGAACAAAACCATAGCTCTAAGAAACAACAATACACTCTGTATGTATTTTACATTTAGAAAAAACCCCTCATGTGAAGTTACAAAATTATATTCACCCCAATATAAAGAAAATCAAATTTTATGAAATTATATCCACCCAAAAAAAAATCCAATAGTTTTGATTACGTGAGCCTACAAATGTGCAATATTTGTAACATGGAATTATAGAACTATTCCACAAAATGCAAGATTCTAATTAATTCAATTAAAATATCCAACATTATTGTAACACGATGATCACCCATTGGAAGTTAATGGATACCCATCGGAGCAGACTCAACAATGAGTAAAACCTTGAAAGTTAATTAACACCCATGGGAGAAGAGAGGAGTGAGTAAAACCCTTCTAAGTTAATAAATCCGAGTAGGCACACTGAACAAAACCAACGCTTGGAAGTTAACGGAGCACAAAAAACCCACAAAAGTGGAGCAAACCCAACGTAGCGTTGAGTAAAACCATTGGAATATAACATAGCAGAGCAAATTTCAATAAATTATGGCCCGTGTAAAATTGGGAATCCAACATTCAAATGAGTTGTAAGTGAATTGGAGTATGAGACAACAAAATTTCGTTTACTGAAATGAACCAGTGACGTGGAAAAAACCTACCACACCATACATTATATCCTATAAATAGAAACAACCACATTTAAGTAAAAAGTGGTAGATATACGTCGATCAATGCCATTTTCCACCTTTTAAAATTAATGGCATCGATCAGGTATATCAACCACTTTTTACTTAAATGTGGTTTCACTGCTAGTTGATGGTCAACCTGTCATGGAGAGGAATAATAAAACATTAATATATTAATACATAATTAATGTATTAATTAATTCAAAAATAATTTATGTATTAATTAATTATTATATTAATGTAAGGTATAAAATAAAGTATTAATACATTATTAAAATATTAAAGTATTAATATATTAATGTAATGTATAAATTAAAGTATTTATTTACATTAATGTATAATGTATAGTATTAATTAGTTAATACATTAATACATTATTGATGATGATGATGATTAATGTCCACTAAGACCGAATTGGTTTATCGGACCATAAGAGGATAAGTGATTACTTGAGATTATTTAGAATTTTGTTTCTATGCTCGAAAAGCATTAAGAGAAGCTTTCCAAGATCACCATACTTTTGTTGAGTTAAGAGGTTAGGAAAGTTGGTAGTGCGACAAATATTTTGAAAATAGGATTTAATATGGGTATAGGCTGGACAATCTAAGAAAATATTCTTTTCATCTTCAACCTTCTTAGTGTCACAAAGGGGACACACTCTTTCATTCCATGGTGTTCTAGGAATTGACCAACACCAAGTTTCACTATGGAGATCAAGAGAATTTTTTCTGATCTTATCAATGCTTATCTTTTTCTTTACACTTGGAAAAAATAGATAGATAATTTTGATCTTCTAGATTAGGGTTGATTACATCCTAATGATACCTTAATTTTATTTTTTCCTCTAACTCTTTATCACACCACATTTTCTCCTTAAATTTTAATTTGAGGATTATTTTAATAGTATCTTTATTATACAAAATGGTGTCTTCCATGATTCCCCAATAATTTAGCCAAGACCGGGAATGTTTATGCCATCCTCGCATTAGTTGATGGTGGTTATGAATCAATTTTGAAGCAATTTTAGGAAGCCTCTTGTCTTCCATTTTGTTTAACTTGTTCTTATACATTAGGTATCTAGTCATATCCATGCTCTCAATGGGTGAGAGGCTTGTTTCTAAGAGGAGGATGGTATATGGCATATTTCCTTTAATTTTGAGATTATAGGTTATAAAATTGTTTTGTATTTGATCTATCTTTCTCCAGGATTCACAAGAGATACTACAGCCCCAGAATTCACATCCATAAATAATAACAGGTGTAACAAAAGTCCCAAAGAGGATTGTATTCTTATCCAAACTCCAAAGATCAACTAATTTACAATCGTTTTCAAGCCCATAATACGCTTTTCATCCCTCAATAATCCTTTTCTCAATGTTATAATTCCAATTAATCTTGTGGTGAATATCAATTCCAAGATATTTGTATGAAGTAACTTCCTCCAAGTTGTTGTTTTCATATGCGAAGGTATCATAGGAGATCTTATTGTATTTAATAATCATTGCCTTAGTCTTATCTGTATTAACAGTCATACCCATATTGGACCAAAAATCCTTGAGGATTGTTAGTTGGTTTTCAATATCATGGGGATTCCTTTCCATAAGAATGATATCATTGACATAAAGAAGAATATTGATGACTAAACTAGTGAGAGTAGGGTCGACAAAACTTGTTTTTTCCAAGCAATCTTCTAACTTGTCAATGCATATGCCAAAAAGGGTAGGGGACAAGGGACAACCTTGGTTGAATCTGATATGGTAGTTAATCTCTTTTGACCATCCCTTAGTGTTTTTAAACTTAGCAATAACTTTCTCATACATCCTTATTGCAGAATCCCTCAACTCGAGAGACAGTTTTATCTCTTCCAACCTATTCCAAAGGTTTTTCCTAGGAACCGTGCCAAAAGATTTTCTAAAGTCAACAAAAAAATAAATAAAATGGTTTTAGTATTGCAGACCTCCTTTGAAATAATCCTAAAGGTAAAAATATGTTCCATAGTTGAAAATGCATAGAATAGATCTAGCTAAACAACGATACACACATTTGCAAAGATAATTGAAAAAGGAAGAAGAAGGAGAGAAAGAATAGAAAGAATTCTCATTAACCGTTGTGAATAATAAATAAGTTACACATGATATACTCTGTATAACTCAATGAGTTCGACTTGAGGTGAACCAAGTCGCTATAGTGGTGGTCTAGAGTGATCTTGACACACACCAATAGTTACAAGAGTGAACTGCCACCTATTCTAGTTTCTCAGGCAGTTACGGGAGTGAACTGCCACCTAATTGAGTTAACTAGCCAACTAGTCTTCAATTAACTGACTGAACAGAAAGTAGTGAGGAGTTAACTCAAGGAATCAAGGCTAATGCGCCACTTTGGTGATGATACCAAGGCAAGGTTGAATTAGCATGGTGATGATCCCAATGTTGCATCTAAACTCAACTCAGCTAGTCAAACTGAAGTGTGAACTGAAAGAGAATATTCTCCAGGTGAAATATTCTCTTAAAATATAGGAGATTGGATAATGACTAATTATGACTAATAAAAAAATAAAAACCTTAGGAATAAGAAATCCTAGGTGTGTGTGAAGTAACTCCAATAGCTCACCTGAACATCACTATGGTGAAAATAAAGATTGGGTCCCAGAAATGAGGCCATGTTAGGTACCCAAGTACAAAATATACACTAAAAATAAAGTGAGGAAAGAGGAAAAACCTCATGGGAAAAACCCCCCGTCAAGGTACAATGTATGTAAAAAAAAAAGAATAACTACACTTGCTAGGCAACTGAGTCCTTCACTCCAAGACGACCTCACAGAGAATGGAATTTCTGCTCAGTGAAGGTCTTGGTGAAAATATCTGTCGTCTATTCTGCTGAAGGACGGAACTGTAAGTCAATGATCCCCTCGTGTACAAAGTCCTGGATGTAGTGCATGTGGATATCTATGTGCTTCATCTACTTCCTTTGAACTGGATCTCTGCAGAACTTCAGAGTTCTCTGGTTGTCACACCAGATGACGATCGACCGATGAAAATGAATGCCCAACTCAGTGAGAAAATGTTGTAGACACATAGCCTGAATGGTTATGTTAACTACCCCTCTGTACTCTACCTCAGTTGAAGATAGAGAAATGGAAGCTTGCTTCTTGCTCGACCAACAGATAGGCCTGAAACCAAGATTGAGTGAGTAACCAGATGTGGACTTGCAATCAATGTTATTGCCAACCCATTCAGAATCAGTAAAACCAATAAGATCTAATGTAGAGTCTTTTTCATAATGAAACCCAAAGGTGATGGTGCCCTGTACGTATTGAAGTATATGCTTTGCAGCTTTCCAATGTAGCTCATGCAACTCCTACATGAACCTGGAAACTGCGCCAATTGCATATGAGAGGTCTAGTCTGGAGTGTGTGAGATACAACAAGCACCCCACTAGCTATCTGTATAGTGTGCTGTCAAGCACTGGAGTCTCCCCTCCATCCTCAAGTTTGACTCCTGATAGGAAAGTAGTCAGAGAATACTTGCAGTCTCTCATGTGAAATCTCTCAAGGATATCTCATGCATACTTGTCTTGAGACAGTTTGATGCCTGATGCATCCTAACTGATCTCAAGTCCAAGGAAGAAGTGTAGCGGACCCATGTCCGTCATCAAAAACCTGTCATGAAGAATCCTCTTGATTACAACAATCGCTGAAGTCGAGCAACCAGTGATCAACAAATCATCGACATACAGAACTAAAAGTAGAAGTGGATCAGTTTTCCTGAGAATGTATACATTTGGGTCTGATTTACAATCTACAATGTTCTGTGACAACAAGTAGGAGTCCATCTTGGCATACCATGCTCTCATAGGCTTCTTGAGGCCATAAAGTGACTTCTTCAGTCGACAGACCAAAGATGAATCCTGCATAAATCCTTGGGGCTACTCCATGTAGATCTCCTCAGAGACATCACTGTGAAGAAATGCATTCTTCACTTCCATCTGATGGACTTCCCAATATCCCTTGGTTGCCACAATGGCAAGTGCCAATCGTATGGAATCCATCTTCGATACTGGAGTCAAGGTCTCATCATAGTCAATACCATGAACCTACTGAAAGCCTTTGGCGACAAGCCTAGCTTTGTATCTATTGATCTATCCATCTGCTGCGCTCTTGGCCCTATGGACCCATTTGCATCTGACAAGTTTCCTGCCAGAAGGAAGGGGAACCAAATCCCAAGTCTAGTTCTCGAGGAAGGAGTTGTACTCCTCCTGCATGGTGGATTCCCAAAAGGTATTTCTAGCAGCCTCGCCATAAGACTATGGATCTAAAGAATGAACCAAGAAAAGATGTCTGGAAGGAAATGGTTCAGTGGCAATGAGTGCAATAGGAGGCTCCTCGAAATCAGATTGAGTCCTCCTAGTATCGGCTGGATCACCAACGAGATCCCCTGCATCCTAAAGAGTAGTTTGTGCCCACTTGGGCCTCTGCTCTGGCTCTGCAACTACATCTGGATGCTCTGACTTTTCATATGACTATACTGACTTTGAATCTGAATCATTTGAGTCTTCTAAATCATAACTCTCGTCTAAAGAAGAGTCAGCATGTGCATGTTCATCATCCCGGACGGGTGGAAGAGAGAAGGTGTCTGCATGTGACTGTTGAGGTACATACGAGACACTTTCCTCAAATTGGACACTATGATCGATGATGAGTCGGTCCGAGCAAAGATCAATAAGATGATATCCCTTCACACCATCGGGGTATCCAACAAAAATGCACTCAGTGCTCTGTGGATCAATTGCTTTCCTCTTCTCATAGGGAATCTGGGCCCATGCATGTGAACCAAAAATGCGAAAGTGGGCCACTTCTGGTTTGAGGCCGCTCCAAGCCTCCTAGAGGGTATTATCCTTGATATATCTATGAGGAGATCTATTTTGGATGTATGTTTCATAGTTAAGTGCTTCGGCCCATAGTCTCTGTGGTAGTGACTTTTCATGCAACATGCAAGATGCCATCTCCTTTAGAGATCTGTTTTTCCGCTCAACAACTCCATTTTGTTGCGGAGTGTAGGGAACTATATGCTGCAACTGAATCCCTGCCTCATGGAAAAGATTATGAATCTCATGATTCACATACTCTCCCTCGTTATCAGTTCGTAGGACTTTCATATTCTTTCCAGACTGTGTCTCAACCAAATCTTTTAAATCTTTGAGGTGTTGAAAGACCTCGAATTTTTTTTTGAGAAAGTAGATCCAAGTAAAATGTGAGAAATCATCAACAAAAATGAGAACAAACCTCTCTTTGTTGATCGATGGATGTGGAAAAGGACCCATGATGTCACTATGGATAAGATCTAAAGGTGCAGAAGCTCGCTGAGACTTTCCTTTAACGAATTTCTCTTTAGGGTGTTTTCTGAGAACACATCCCTCACATACTCCCTTGGAGAAGAGGATTTTTGGTGGACCATCAACTAATCTATGCTTTATAATCTGTTGCATGTATATGAAATTCAAATGTCCAAACCTTTCGTGCCATATCCTATTACTTTCATCAGCATGAGTAAGCAGTAAAGAAGAATCAAGATCAATGAATTCATAAAATGTATACAATCTAGAATGATGATTTAACTCACCGGTAGCAACCCTGGAGTTGGTTTGCATGTCGTATATGTCCACATAATTTGGTTTGAATACAAATTTCTTTTCAGTGCCAGAATTCGTCATCTGATACATGGAGAGAAGGTTGACAGAAATCTTGGGAACATGCAGCACGTTCTCGAAGCTTCCATTGGTGAGTTCAATCCTTCCTTTGCCGGTGACTTCGACAAAAGAGTTGTCCCCCATCAGAATAGGAGGACCTTTGCATGCATCCAAATAAGAATAGATTACTTCTAAGGTAGCCATGTGATGTGATGCTCCTGAATCTACGATCCAAGCATCAGGAGAGGAGTTTATTGCAATCAAGGCATGGCTAGAATTTCCTTTCTTGGAATTTGGATCTTTTGGCTTCTTCTTCTTTGCACCCTTGGGGATACGATCTCCAAGGTTGTTTTGTAGAAGTATCTGAGACATCAGATATATTTTTTTTTGCATGCATTTGGATTCCGAATGGAATCCTTTGTGACAGTATGTGCATTTCTCTCCTTTTCTTCCCCTTTTTCCTTTGGATCCGGAGGCATCGGTGAAGGGTTTTGTGTACCCTTTCTTCTTCGTATGTGCATGAGATTTCCTCTTATATTTATCTTTAGATTTCTGATATTTGTGGCTGCCATCATGCACAGTGAGTGCATGCGCCCTTGGGCCTTTGATTGCGCCCATGTTGATGAGCTTGGTTTTCTCTTGTCTCAAGGATTCAATAAATTCCTCAAGAGAAGGCATCTTCCGGGTGGCTCCAGAGGTGAATCTAACAGTATGGAATGTGGATATGAATACAAAGAATTCAGGACCAATCTTGGAGAGAATGCTGAGAACCATTTGTTTCTCCTCCTTTGATTTATCAAGCCCGCAAGATTTGAGTTGCGACAGTAAATCCTTGAATTTTGTAAAGAAATCTTGGATATTCTCAAAGATTTTTTGATCCAATGTGAGGAGATCCACCTCCAACATGTGTCCCCTCATCTCATCCTATTTTCCAAATAGCCCTTCCAATATGGTCCAGGCTTCATTGGGAGTCTTATAGGAAGATATATGAAAAAGGAGATCGGGAGAAATAAGACTGCAAATTGTTCTGAGTGCCTCATCCATGCGATTTAAGTACTTCGATTTTTCTATGGCTGATGTTGGTTTTGTATCTGTATTCATGGTTAATCTATACAACCCTTTAGATTGGAGATGTATGGATATTTTCTACTTCCATGCAAAATAGTTGTAAGGTGTAATAATGAATTCTTTTTGGAATTGCATCTTTCCGCTGTCTTCAATATTTTGTACCTGCAAAAATTTTTGGTGTAGCTTTTTCTTAGCAGTCCATGGGTTATGATACCATGTAAATGTGTTGAAACTTCACAAAATAGATCTATCTAAACAATGATACACACATTTGCAGAGATAATTGAAAAAGGAAGAAGAAGGAGAGAAACAATAGAAAGAATTCTCATTAATCGTTGTGAATAATAAATAATTTACACTTGATATACTATGTATAACTCAATGAGTTCAACTTGAGGTGAACCAAGTAGCCATAGTGGTGTTCTAGAGTGATCTATACACACACCAATAGTTACGGGAGTGAACTGCCACCTATTCTAGTCTCTCAGGAAGTTACGAGAGTGAATTGCCACCTAGTTGAGTTAACTAGTCAACTAGTCTTCAGTTAACTGACTGAACAGAACATAGTGAGGAGTTAACTCAAGGAATCAAGGCTAATGCTCCACTTTGGTGATGATACCAAGGCAAGGTCGAATTATCATGGTGATGATCCCATTGTTGCATCTAAACTCAACTCAACTAGTCAAACTGAAGTGTGAACTGAAAGAGAATATTCTATAGGTGGAATATTCTCTCCTAAAATATAGGAGACTGGATAATGACTAATTATGACTAATAAACAAATAAAAACCTTAGGAAAAATAAATCCTAGGTTTCTGTGAAGTAACTCCAACAAGGCTAATCTTCTTTTCCAAAATAATTCCATAAAGCTTGGCTAAAATCGGGCTAATCATAATGGTCCTATAATTAGAGGGAATGTTTTTATCCTCATTTAAAAAAATAGGAACAATGAGGCTTTGCATCCAGGGTTTAGGGAAGCCCTGCTTGACTACTAAATTGAAGATCTTGTGTATGTGAGGGATAAGGATTGGCCCTCCGATTTAAAAAATTTCAGTTTGGTATCCTTCAATGTCATTAACTTTCCCATTTGCAAGCCGCTTAACCCTGAACTCTATGTCATCTAAAGAAAAAACTTCTTCCTTTGTAGGAACAATATGAATGGTTTCCATGGCATTAGGGAAATCATAAATACTTTTAAGGTAGGAATTCCAGTCCCTTAAGGGAATCCTATTATTTTCTTTAGTATTGCAGTTTAGAATTTGTCTCCAGAACTTCTTAGGATCCAACTTATATAGTTGTGAAAGTATATCTTTCCTTTTATTGATATAGTGCCTTTTTTCCCCTTCTAATTAGGGCTTTGTACTTATTGATCTTATCGAGTTTTAAGGACTCATTAGAAGCATCTCTGATGGATTTCCTAGCAATTTTACATTCTTTATCGTAGCAAGGGTTTGTCGTTCTATTATATTTTTTATAGGACACCTCAATAGAGAACTTGTTAATAGAAGTGGAAAGGGTAGCTGTAAAATTATGATATATTTCTTCAATGTTGTCCTTATAAGTTAGGAGATTTCATTTATTATTTAAATCCTTTAAGAAAATGTCAACTTTACTTTTGTCAAAGCACAAATTCCTTTGATTATCATAATTCTCTTCAATGTTGCTCCTATGCATGGAATATTTTAGAGTTAGAGTTAAAGGTTTATGATCAGAATCGAGCTCAAGGTCATTTAAAAGGTCAAAAGTTGTTATTTGGTTGGAAACAAGGATATCAGATATCACATAATCTACAACAATACTACCTAGCCCATGAATACAAGTCATTTGGTTGGAGTTTGACCACTTTATTAATCCATTGCAAATTATTAGGTCTTGAGAGCTGTAGAGCTTGACCAACTCAGTACCAAACAAATTCTCAATTAAGTCTTCAGAGCTTCTTTTGTAGCTATTAGATAAAACAAGTTCCTCATCTAGCCATAAACGATTATGTTTGGAATCACTACATAAAAAAGTAGCTTGTTTATTTGCAGTCCTAGCATTAAAGTCTCATGGCAAGAGGATATTACCTTCATTTTTAAAACTATAAATATCTTGTTCTAAATTATTATAGGGACAATTGTTATCTAGATTATTTTTCTTATAAAAAGTAGAATTAATAGGTGAAAAATAACAAATTGCGATATACATATCCTTAGCATTGGTGTCTAGAATTTCTATCCAAATGCATTGATTGAGAGGGTCAATCTTATGAAGTTGAATGTGAGGAGAAATTCTCTTTCTAATATAACAAGCTATGCCTTGTATCCCTCTATGGTGGGATTTTTTGTTCCATGCTGAACACAAGACAAATCCTTCTATGTTAGGCACCTTAGACTCCTCATGCTACCAAGTTTCAACTAGACAGATAATATCAATATCGCTCGGGATCCAACTTATCATAGGACCTTTGCACCATGGAAAGCCATGACAGTTCCAAAAAAGGATCCCGAGTGTCCCAAATTCCTATTTATTATTATCCTCCTCGTCTATATCCCTAACAATAACTTTTTGATTTCTAATTATTTCCCATTTTCCTTCTTTCGAGGCTTCTTTTACCTTTTGAATTTTCTTCCTTAATTCATCTTGGTCTTCGGGAATGAGGTCTTCATTTATAAATATTATTGACCCTTTTAAGCTCAAAGATTTACTAAGTATGCTATATTTATGGTCATTCCAACTTACTTTGACACAGATCAACCTATATTTGTGATCAATTATTTTTCCTAGCCTCTTTAATTCTATGAGGTAAGTTGTATCAATTTGTGATTTATTATTTAATTCTTCTTTTACTATTGATAATGTATCCTCCTCTTCTTGTTCTTTTATACCAAAAATTATGAGGTTCAAGGCTATTTTGTCATACTCATGGTCCAATTCGATTAGATTATTCATTTCCTCTTTGATGGGTTTGATATCCAATTTGTTTTCCATATTACTGATGGTCAAATTCTTGGTTAGTTTTTCTTCTAGCTCTTTAATCATATCTCTCAAGTTGTGATTTTAATCAACCCCTCCTTCTTGGGTTGATTGTTTATGTTTTTCCATTTCTTGAATCCTATCCTTCATTGTCTGCAATTCACTCTTGAACCCTAATAATCTATCCTCTATTTGAGTTTGAATGGTATCTTTAATTTGTTTTATCAATCATTGCCTCTAGCTCTATGTGGAGTTTTACTTCTCTTTCTTCACTCCTTTTTTCTAATGATTATAACTCTATTTGGATTTTGGAATCTCTCTCTTCTCTCCTTTCTTCGAGATTCCATATAATCATAAAGGATCTCTAGGGTGATTTTGGGCGGCCTCACCCTATTAGGGGGAGTTTTTGGAATGGGTGGTGGAGTGATCATATTGAAAAGAAAATAAATGCAACAATTGTTATTTTGGATTGACTTTAAAAATGGAAAATAATTTTTTTAATTGATAATAATGATATTAATTATTCTCTCTTAAATCAATTTTTCTTATGAAACTTAAAATAAAAAATATTTAAACCTCTTTACTTAATATATTATAAATATATTTTAAATTAAAATTGAATCAAAGTAAAAAGTGACTCACCTCATTTCACATGTCCAACCCGTTGAAGAATCAAAAAATAATTTCTAGTATTATTCTAGTTCAAAACAAGAGAAAAGTATTATTCTAGTTCAAAACCACAAAGATGTATTATTATTAATTAATACATTTACAATGTATTAATACATTAATAAAGTAGTAATACATTGAACTTAAGGTATTTATTAAAACATTATTAAAGTAATGATAAGTTAATAAGACATTATTACATTAAGGTAATGTATAAATTAAAATATTAATACATTAATGTATAATGTAACATACTAAATTACTAATACATTAATAATGTAATATAATAACTAATTAACACATTAATACATAGCTAAATATTCATAGGCTAATAAAGTAATACACAAATACATAATTAAAGTAGTAATACATTATTAAAACATTAATACATTAAGAATACATTATTTGTATTAATGTAATGTATAAATTAAAGTATTATTTTACATTATACAAATGTAATCTATTAATTGATTGATTCATTAATAATGAAATGTATTAATTAATTAATACAATTTTAAATATTAATACACTAATAAATTAATGTATTAATAATACATTATTACATTAACATTTAAGTTAACAAATTAAAAAATACATCCAATACATTAAATGCATTAGTAAATACATTACTAAAGTGTTAATAGAATAAAACATTAATAAAGTACTAATACATTGACCTTGATATATTTAGTAATACATTATAAAAATATTAATACATTAATAATACCTTATTACATTAATGTAATGTATAAATTAAAGTGTTTATTTACATTAGTGTATACTAACGTATAAATTAATAATACATTAATTTTACATTAAAATATAAATTAAAGTATTAATACATTAATAATAGATTATTACATCAATGTAATGTATACATTAAAATGTTAAAACATTATTGTTTAATGTAATATTATATAGTATTAATACATTAATAATTTAATGTATTAATTAATTAATACATTATAAATTAATATATTGGTAGAGCATTAATACGCTAATAAAGTAATGATACATTAATAAATGCATTATTAAAACATTAATACTTTAATAAATACATTATTAAAGTAGTAATACATTAATAATACATTATTAATGTATTAAGTCATTAATAAAACATTATTAAAGTATTACAAAATTAATATAATAACTGAGAATGACCATGGTCGACTATGGCTGATAATGACCATGGTTAACTTTGGCTAACCTTAGTTGACTTTGGGAAGGAAAGGTTAACTATGGTTGACATTGTAAATTATGGTTTACCGTGACCATGGATGATTATTATTGACCATGACCATGGTTAATTATGGTTAACCTTGGATTACCATGATCATGGTTAGTAATGGTTGAGAATGACCATGGTTAAATTTCGTAGACCTTCAATATGGTTGACCCTCACTATGCATGATCTTCACTATGGTTGGCCTTGGTTCACCATTACCATGGTTGACTATGGTTGACAATGGTTAACCATATTTGACAAATGTTGTCCATAGATGACCATGGCTAGCGAGGACCATGGTTGACCATGACTATGGATGACATTCTCCATGTTTGACCTTTACTATGACTAAGGTTGACCATTACCTTAACTATGGGTGACTATTGTTGACCATGATAAAGATTATGGTTTAGTATAGTTGAACTTGCCTATGGTTGTCTATGGTTTTCCATGGTTGACTATGGTGAACCATGGTTGGGCTTGACGTGGAGCAAAGTTTAGTATGGTTTATCATGGTTGGCTTTCACCATGGTTGAGTATGGTTGACCATGACCATGGTTGACTATGGTTGAAGAGGGTTGACTATGGGTGAGCATGCCCATGGTTGACCTTCAAAGATAATATGTCGTTCATTATGCTGGACCATGTTCATTATGTTTAAACATGGATTACTATGCCACTATCACATTACGATGTTGATTAGGTTTTGTTTGAGAGATTGTGAAATTAGGTTTTTTTCATCAGATGTCATCGGAAGGTTATGGTCATCACATTGCGACGTGGGGTTTTTGTTTGACACAATAAGGCATTGGAATAGGTTTGTCACAGTTTGATAATGGGATACATTCATAACATTGCAATGACGAGAAAGGGTCGTCTCATTACAATGTTGGACTATCTTTGTCACATTGCAACATTGGGTTGTGTACAAGACATTATGACAATGGATTATGTTCATCACATAACGACATTTGGAAATGTTTGTCACATTATGACAATATTATATTTGTGTGAGATTGTGATGATGAGGTTATGTTTGTCACATTGCAATGACAAGGATATGTTCATCACATTACAACGACAATGCTATGTTTGTCACATTGTGACAATATGCTTATATTCGTCACATTAGGACAAAGGGTTTATGTTATTCACATTGCATCGATAGGGATATGTTTGATACATTGCGACATTACTCACATTGTGACACTACTATGTTCCTCACATTGCAACATTACTACATTCGTCATTATAACATCCCGGTTTTACGCACACTTCTGATGTGACTCACTAGTACATATGACCAAATTTGCCACAGTTTTTTGTTGCTATTGCCACAAATATCTGTCACACTTTCCACGAAATCAAAGACTATTTTTCGTGGAACTTTTTTCGTTGCTATATCCATGAACCAATTATTAGTTGAAACAATGACGAAATAATCCCTCCATGTGTCATCATTTTCAAGATAGGTTTACCTTATAAAGCGTGTAAATAGCGATGAAACTTCATCACAATAGGGATGAAAAATCGTGCGAAAGTAAAAAACTTACCAACGGATTACGACGCATATGCCATAAGTGAGACGGAAAAGTGTGGAAAGTTGCGATGAAAAAGCATGGCAATAGTGATGAAAATGTTTGGCAGAGAAACAATTTATGACGCAGATGTTATATGTGCGACGCAAAACCGTGGTAAAGTGTGACGAACTTTCATTGATATTGCCACACATAATAAAACCTATTCATTGCCTTGTGATGAAAGTTTATCGAGATTGGATGCTTAATAAAATGCATTCATTACCTTGCAATGAACTATCGTCGATGTTGCCATGCGTCCTTTAGGTTTCAAAAAAAACAATTCTACATGAGAAGTTGGATGTTGGGATTCGTGATTGACCCATACTCAATATTTTCATGTGTGGTTGACCCTTCAAAGGGTTTCTTATGTGAGAAGGGCTTATCAAAGGGGGTTTGAGACTTATTAGGTGTCTTTCTTAGTAGAACAAAAGGGAAACCCAAGGCACCTTGGGATGAATGGGAAGATAAAATACATTCCCTTGAATGAATTGTTTTAATTGAGATATTGGGGCTCTGAACTAGAGGTCAAAAACAATTTGGTAGGGCTATCCCAGGGGGACAATATGGGAGATGTGTTTTTTTTAAATATATCACTATGCTTGTGAGAGTGGGACAACCATTTACTTATCCACTTCAATGGACTCACAACCATTCATCGATATT
>ML787052.1:203295-214417 GCA_009831015.1 Picea engelmannii
TATATATGTTCAACCTTTTATACAATTTGTGGAGAACAGAGTGTCCCAAGATTAGGGTAACATCTCTTCCTAAAAATACACAAAGGCTAAACCGATTAACATAACCTAATGTCGGACCATGGAACAGGTCCTCTTTTTCACCTTCAACCTGCGGACTACACTGCATCCTTGATTGCATCATCTTCCCAGACTGTGTTTGCTTTGTTCCTACGAGATATCAAAGATTAGTTATTAGCTTTGGTAAACCCCCAACCAATCTCTAACATTTTTGGACTAATACACAGAATGACATAATAGAGGTGCATTCTTACCCTTGTGGTTACACACATGTTAACGCAAACCCCCTTCCCTCAAGCTGAGGTCCACTCAAAATATTCACTACAAACCACACTGAGGGTTAATCAACCCCTTTTGTTCAAACCACAAAGGACTTTGGGTTTCGGTAATTGGCGAGTTTTGATGTAATTCCACTGCACTTGGAAAACGCTGAAATGCGAAATGGCGAAGTTCCTTTTTTTTTCCCATGACCACACGCCTCTTTCGGAACTTCAGGGTTTCCAACGCCGAAATGTCTGGTTCCTTGTCTTTGGGATTCCTGAAATCCCGATCCCCGGTATGCCAAAATCCAACTTTGTCTTGTGACCCAACAATACTCCTCTTATGCGTTCAGGAATTCACACTTCAGAACTTCAAAAATCCCAGCAGAACAATTATTTGTCCTCTTGTTCTTCCGGTATCTTAAATACCAAAATGCCTTTTCAGGGATTTTCCAAAAGCTCACCTGTATGCACCTTTTCGGGACTTCGAGATTCACGATTTTGAAAAACCTCCATGACAAATGTTGCTCCTTCAACCCCTCGATATCTGAAACCCCGATATGCCAAAACGCCGAAGTTTCTGCTCCAAAGGAAAGTCACATTTCGCGACTTTGGGGTTTTCACTGTGAAGTGCCCCGGTCTCTTGTCAATGGGAATGCCGAAACCCCGATCCCCGAAATGTCGAAGTGCCACTTCAAGGATATTTCGCATTTCAAGACTCTGGGGTTTTTCAATGCAAAGGCCCCTGGCTCCTTGGCATTAGGATTTCCGGTATTCCGAATCCTGAATTACCGAAATCCTGAAATTCTTCACTTAACAGTTCTTTTCGTGATTTGGGAGTTAGAGTGACCAAGGATTTTTGCTTACACTCCAGACTTACAAACTCTAAATCCCCGAAATGATCTGATGGCTCAAAACATATCACAATCAATGGTCCACATTGATTCCTGATACCAAAGTGTTGGGTTCGTCCTCCCCTATCCACCTTGTAGCTTCACTGAATTATTTAGTCCTCGCGACTTCAGGAGTTCTCCTTGGAGAATTATGACCGCTCGTTTCCTCCTTGACAACTTCTGCGAAATGAACTAGTGTTCTTCGTCTGAACTTGGCTTCTGCAAAGTGACTTCGCTCTGTCTCCCTTTTAACACTTCGAAGGCACTAACCCTCTTGAGCTTTCACTTGCAAACTTGAGTCTCAAAAGTACTCCTGCATGCACTCCTTGGGGCGATCTTTCAAATCCCTCCAAGCATTTGATTCCTCAACTCTGTGCACCTTCTACAACAACAGTATTTTACCTTTCAACCTTAGTTGATAAGTTTAAGGCCTCAACTAGCCTGCGCACACCTTGCACGGATTATGTTCTTCACCTGCACTTTTGCTGGAATGAGAACAACGGTATCTCTCTTGAGCTTTCTGAGATAAAACTCAGAACCATTTTCAACGCACACCTTGTGGATGTTTCACTGCACTCCTTGCAGGAACTTCTCTCACTCACGAAGAGAAACAATTGAAACTCATTCTCTCTCTCTCTCTTAGACTTCAAACATTCAACATGAAATCATACATACACAACATAACCTCATAACAAATGTATAACAGAGAGAATAAAACAACCAAAAGAATACCATTCACCATGTATAAACATAAAACATCATAACACCATGAAATCTGATTCAAAGCTTCATATATTAATTCAAGTTCCTGTAGATGGGTCTTCCTCTACAACTCTATGCTAATGTTCTAATGAATATCATAATACAAAGATGAGGGTGTCTATATATGTTTTCCCTCCTACTCTTCTAAACTGTCTAGTCTAAAATTCAAATCTACCTACTTTCATTAACTGGGCTTAAATGCCTTTTACATTGACAGATGAGAGAAAATTTCTCACGATTTGTTTACAATAGCTAGATATAAATGCAAGTACACTTCTAGCTAATACATTAATATCCATTTCCTAATATTTTCAAAAACATTTCAAAACGTGTAAAATGTGTGTTGCGCTCCTCCCATTTGGCTATCCAATCTTAAAGAAGCAAGTTGAATCTTAGTTTCATCATCTTGAATTTTTTGTATACTACAATACACCTCAATCTGACGAATCCAATTATCTAATTTCTCATCATTTACCTCTCCATTGTACATTGACAATTCGAATTTAATATCAAGCTTTAACAAAGGAATTTGTGAAGGAGTTTTACCATGTCCTTTTGGAGAATTTGGAAGAGGTCTTGAACTGGTAGAAGAAGAAGAAGAAGATAGAGGTGAAGGTGGTGGATAAGCACCATTCCCTCCATTTCCATTTGGAGTTTTATCACCATTGTCTCCCTTGTGCTTTGAAGGGTTGGAGCCTTCACCTTGCAACCTTGTATTCCTTTCTTCCATCAAGAGTTTCATCATTTCTCTCATTTCCATGAAATCCTTTTTGAGATCTTCAATTTCTGTAGGAATATGTTCATGACTCTCTTCATGAGCCATACTTGGTGAATGCCTCCTTGAATCTTGCGGTGATGATATAATCTTTCTTCTTGAAGGATGAAAACTTTTCTCTACAATTTGACCTTCTCCTCTTGTGAGTTTCAACCTTGTGAGCATAAGAAAACAAAACACTTGTAAATAATCAAGTCTTCAAAAACCTATGCTCTGATACCAACTTGATCTAAAAATGATGAAGACTTGTATTCTTGAAAATATTTGCAAGTTTTAATTCAAATGTTCTTATGAAAATGGATCAATTTTGCAAACACAACTTTTATAGAAATTACACATTTAAGATGCATATAAACAACAGCAAATAACAGTGAATAGAAAATACATAACACATCAAATGATAAAGGAGTTCACCCCTCTCTTGGGCTACATCTCCTAGTCCAGCTTCCAATGGATATTTTGTAATATTTTCTCAAAGTGATAAAATATGTTCTTTACAATGCTCAAAATTCCAAATAGATGGCTCCAATGGCTTCAGAACGTCCAAAAACCCCTAGTTGGGCTTTTTCGACACCTCGTTTGGCAAAAAATTGAAGAATATAGGCTTCCTGGAAGTTCCCCTTCAAACTTGCCATCTTCGGATCACCAAAATGCACCTCTTGCTCCTCAACCTAGCCCCCACATGCATATATGTGTTAAAACTCAGCACCGGGTGCAACCGCACAAACGGTGCGAATTGTAGGACAGTTACGCGCTAGCCCCTAACCGCCTAGGACCGTGGGCATGTGAAGCACCATATGACCGTGCACAATACATAAAAAGGGCCACATTTTAAACCATATGGTAACAGATCAGAGGCATGCATTGGTGGTTATATTGTATACACACATGACCGAGGGTCGGGGGTTAAGCCTCGGCCCAGACCGCGCCCCATACCAAAATTATTGCAATTTATATATATTGTTTAACATATATATAATAAGAAACACTTGTGGGCACACCGATTGGGCGACCCTTCCCAAATCATTACCCCTGCCCAGAGGTCACGGGGTTGAATCCGACCAACAACATAAATTTTAAACCAACACCAGGGTGACACATGGTGGCCACTGAGTGGGCCATGTGTCAGCATTTCATTTGCCACCAATGACATGTGTCATACGCCAACTCATCCACAATCCTACCAACCAACACCTCCCATGTGTCATACGACCCTACCACATGGCATACGGTCTGCCACGTCAGTATCCGTACGGATTGTGCGGACTATATAGTCAGCACATTTTTTTTGCCTGTTTGTCAGTTTGAACAGAACGCAATATCTCTCTTATCCGACATTCGTTTGAACCCAAACAAGTTGTGTTGGGTTTGTGACGACGAGGCCTACGCTCCCGTTCAATTTGAAGCGATTATGAGTACTTTGAATTTTGAGCAAAATTTGATCCCCTGGATCACATACGATGCTCCTACATCATACTCCCTCACTTGAAAATTTTCATGAACTCCTGTTCATGAGCTCTTGCACGGTCTGTCCATGCTTCTGAATTTCTTCTAAATCTTCCCAACTGGCATCTTCAACTAGATGTCCTTTCCACTTGACCAAGTATTGAAAATACTCTTTTCTCCTAGTCTTCCTGCCGACTCTCTTGCTAGTTATACTTTCCATCTGTGGTTTTTCAACTACAATCATTTGTTTGGTCCACTAAACCTCTGCCTATTCATCCTTTGCTCCTGTTTCTTCATCTTTGTAAGGGTACATATCCGTAACATTGAATATCGGTGAAATTCTGATCCCATCGGGTAATTCAATCTCATATGTGTTTGCCCCAAATTTATTTATGACCTTGCATGGTCCAATCTTTTTCATCTTTAGTTTGTTATATGTTCCTCTGGGGAACCTCTCCTTCCTCGGATGTGCAAGAATCAGATCACCAATTTCAAATTGAATTTCTCGCCTATGTTGATCTTCTCTGTGCTTATACTCCTGGCTTGAACTCTACAATCACTCCTTGACTCGACTGTGAACCTCCTTCATTGCTTCTGCAAAGTCCTCTGCACTAGCACTCCTAAATTCAGCTTGTTCCAAATCTTTCAATTTAGAAACTCCCCTTGGCTACATTCCATATACGATCTGGAATGGACTCTGCCCTGTGCTTCTATTGATCAAATCCTTATAAGCAATCTCGGCTTGTGGTAGAATGTGATCCCACTGACTGTGGTGTTCAGTCACTAGGCTCCTCAACAAATCTCCCAAGATTCTATTCACAACTTCTGTCTGTCCATCCATCTGAGGATGATACGTTGAGATAAAAGGAAAAATTGTCCCCAAATTCTTCCATAAAGTCCTCCAGAAATGTCCTACGAACTTGGTATCTTGATCCAAAATAATACTCCTTGGAAAGCCGTGAAGTCTGATGACTTCCTTGAAAAATAGGTTCGCAATATGAGTTGCATCGCTGGTTTTCTGGCATGGTATGAAATGTGCCATCTTTGAAAATCTGTCTACTACCACAAAGATTGAATCACATCCTCTCTGTGTCCTTGGCAGTCCCAATATGAAATCCATGCTCACTGCATCCCATGACCTTTCTGGTATGGGTAATGGTTGATATAACCTTGTGTTCTGCCTTTTTCCTTTTGTGTGTTGAAAAATCCTGCATCTGTCCACAAATTTCTTGACATCTGTCTTCATCCCTGGCCAAAAATATGAGCCATTTAATTTTGAGAACGTCTTATCATGACCGAAGTGTCTGGCCAATCCTCCACTGTGTTTTTCCTTCAGCAGATTCTCCCTCATGGAGCATTTTGGAATACATAGTTGATTGCCCCTGAATAATAATCCATCCTGGATCATATATTCAGTCCATTGGTTTTTGTCCCTGTGAATTGGATTCTCAGATGCCCCATACGCTTCCTTAAAATCTGGGTCATCCATGTACATTTCTTTGAGGTTATCAAAACCCAAAGTTTTGACTCTGAATTCCTGCATAAGCAAACATTTCCTGCTTAAAGCATCAACAACTTTGTTAGCAATTCCAGAAATATGCTTAATCACAAAAGTAAAATTATGCATGAATTCAACCCATTTAGCATGCTTTTGGTTCAACTTCTCCTGTTGAGTCATGAATTGTAAAGCGTGATTATCACTGTACAAAACAAACTCTTTGGGAACCAAATAATGTCTCTATTTATTTAGCGCTTGTATTACTGTATAAAATTCTTTGTCATATGTTGAGTACTTGATCTTTGCTTCATTTAGTTTTTCACTGAAATATGTGATCGTCTTGTTGTATTGGCTCAATACTGCTCCAATTGCAAATCCACTTGCATCACACTTGACCTAGAATGTCTTGCTTAAACCCGACAAAACCAGAATTGGTTGTTCCATGATCTTCTTCTTCAACAGATTGAAACTCTTCTCTGCTTCTTCTGTCCAGTGAAAAGATTTGTGTCTTTTCTTCACCGTATCCATCATTGGTGCACTAATCCTATTGAAATTTTGGATGAATTTCCTGTAGAAACTATCCAAACCATGGAAGCTTTGAACTTCAAACACACCTTTCGGTGATGCACAATTCTTAATCACATTTACCTTTTCTGGATCCATCTTCAAATCATTTGTAGAGATAAAAAAACCCAAATAAATGAGTTATGTCCTCATAAATGATGATTTCCTCATATTAATCAGCAATTTCTCTTGCTGCAATCTTCTCATCACTGTAGCTAAATGCTTCAAGTGTTCTTCTTCTGTCTTGCTGAAAATCAATATATCGTCGAGATATACGACGACAAATTTCCCAATGAAATCCTTCAGGACTTCATTCATCAATCTCATGAAAGTACTGGGTGCATTTTTTAAGCCAAATGGCATAACAATCCATTCATACAGCCCCTCATTCATCTTGAATGTTGTCTTCCATTCATCACCTTCTCTCATTCGAATCTGATGATACCCACTTTTCAAATCAATTTTTGAAAAAAATCTTGCTCCACTCAAGAAATCAATCAAGTCATCCATTCTTGGCAATGGAAATCTGTATCTGATGGTAATATTATTGATTTCCCTTGAGTCTGTACACATCCTCTAGCCTCCATCTTTCTTTGGGCTGAGCACTATTGGAACAGTGCATGGACTCAAGCTCTCTCTAATCAATCCTTTGTCCATTAAGTCCTGTACCTGTCTCTTAACTTCTTCATTCTCCTGCGGCGTCAACTTGTATACTTCTTTGTTTGGTAAGCTGGCTCCAGGTATAAGATCAATGTGATGGCTTATACTCCTGATTGGTGGCAACGAACAAGGTAGTATGTCCACTACTATATCAGCGAACTCTTCCAACAACTCCTGGATTTCTTCTGGTAAATCATCTATCCTCGTACTGGTCAAAACAATTTTGGGCTTCATGACCACAATAAATTGTGTGTCTTCCTTCTTCTTAACCTCCTTAAGAAGTTCCTTCCCACTCAAGAGAAGTACAGTGTTTCTCATTTAAGTTTTCACCTCTTTATCCTTAATCAACAACAACATGTGCATCCTACCATTTTTCTCCATGGTGTATGTGTTCTTTCTCCCATCATGAATCACATTCCTATCATATTTCCACGCTCTACCCTGCAATAGATGACAAACATCCATGGGAATGACATCACATCACATTTCATCCTTATATCCTCCTATTTTAAATTCAACTAAACACTATTTAATAACATTTACCTGATGTCCTTTTTGTAGCCACAAAACTCTATATGTGATTGGATGTACGATAGTCTCTAGCTACAACATTTCTACCATCTCTATAGATATGAGATTGTCTATGCTACCACTGTCCACTATGACTTTGCATACCCTGTCTTTGGTTTTGCAAGCAGTCCGAAACAGACTGTTTCTTTGGGCTGGGTTCTCTACCTCCTTCTCCAATTTCAAGAGAACTTTCCTCATCATTAAGGATCTTCCACCCTCAACATCTTCTGTTTCCACATTCCATCCTTGAGCTTTGACAATGTGAGTTTCACCACCATCTTTCTTCTTATTCGGACACTTATAATATTTATGTCCAATCTTTCCATAGACAAATAATTTTACTTCACCGCCTCTACCTCTTCCTCTTCCTCTAACTCGAGGAAAAGTGTTTCTATCATCATACTTCCCTCTCTGTGAACTTCCACCTCTCTCATGTTGAGTTTGAGGTTTCTGAGTCCTATCTTGGGCAATTGTTTTGCCTCTGGCTTGACTTCTACCTCGGCCTCTTTGACCTTGCTTTTGGCTTAGCTTCTCTTCAGCTTTCAGAGCTAGCTGATAAGCATCTTCCACATTTTGAATGATCATCATGACCATTCATGTATCTGGAAACTTTTTCATCATCGCTTTCCTGATGACCTACTCTGATGTTTATCCTGTAGAACTCTTCAGTGTATTATTTCACTGACATTAGCTTCTGTCTCAAATTTTGTATCCTCTGAAACAAAGTGATTTGATAATCCTTGGGTATGAATTTTTCTTTCATCTTTGCAACCATTCTATCCCAGCTCCTGATTTTCTGCTTGCCCTTGCAACGTCTGTCAGCCTGCAGTTCATCCCACCATAGTGCTACATGCCCTTTAAGTTTGGTAACGACATGTTTGACCTTCTTGTCTTCCTCGACATCCTCATAGTTAAACTATTTATCTAGAGCTCTAATCCAGTCTAGAATCTCTTCAACATCCAGGTTTCCCTCATACAATAGAATGTCCATCTTTTCTCTAGCACCTATCCTTGCAATAGCCCTGAATAGGCGTTCATCTGTAGCATCTTCGACTGCAACTTCTTCTCCTTCATTTCCAGCTTCATTTTCACTGTCAGCCTCACTGATATCCCCAGCATCAACTGTGCACCTCTGTGCTATCTCCATGGAATCAAGCCTAGCACGTAGCTCACGCATTTCTCTTTCCACTGCTAGATCAAGCATTGGTGTTGGCATTGGCATGCCTCTTCTTCTCGGTGGCATGGTTGTAAAATATTCCTCTTTTTTCTGCTATAGAAAGAAAAGAACTTGTTTTGAGCTCTGATACCAAATTAACATAGACCCCCTGCCCTCAAGACGAGGTCCACTTACGATCTTCACTACAAACCACGATGAGGGTTAATCAACCCCTTTTGTTCAAACCAAAAAGGACTTCGGGTTTCAGGAATTGGTGAGTTCCGATGTAATTCCACTGCACTTGGCAAATGCTAAAATGCGAAATGGAGAAGTACATTTCTTTTTCCCGTGACCACACGCCTCTTTCGGAACTTTAGGGTTTCCAATGCCGAAACACCTGGTTCCTTGTCTCCACGATTCCTGAAATCTCGATCCCCAGTATGCCGAAATCCAACTTTGTCTTGTGACCCGACAATACTCCTCCTATGCGTTCGGGAATTCATGCTTCAGAACTTCACAAATCCCGGTGCAACAATTCTTTTTGGTGATTTTTCCAAAAACTCACCTGTATGCACCTTTTCGAGACTTCGAGATTCATGATTTTGCGAATCCTCTGCAACAAATGTTTCTCCTTTGACCCCCCGATATCTGAAACCCCGATATGCTGAAATGCCGAAGTTTCTTCTCCAAAGGCAAGTCGCATTTTACGACTTCAGGTTTTTCACTCTGAAGTGCCCTGGTCTCTTGTCAATGGGAATGCCGAAACCCCGATCCTCGAAATGCCAAAGTGCCACTTCAAGGATATTTCACATTTCGCAACTCTAGGGTTTTTCAATGAAAAGGCCCCTGACTCCTTTTCATCAGGATTTCTGGTATTCCAAATCCCAAATTACCAAAATCCATAAATTCTTCACTTAACAATTATTTTCGTGATTTAGGAGTTAGAGTGACCAAGGATTTTGGCTTACACTCCAGACTTACAAACTTTGAATCCCTGAAATGATCTGATGGCTCAAAATAGATCATGATCAACGGTCCACATTGATTCCTGATACCAAAGTGATAGGTTCATCCTCCCCTATCCACCTTGCATCTTCTCTGAATCCTTCAGTCCTCGCAACTTCGGGAGTTCTCCTTGGAGAATTCTGACCGCTCGTTTCCTCCTTGACAACTTCTACGAAATGAACCAATGTTCTTCTTTTGAACTTGGCTTCTGCAAAGCGACTTTGATCCATCTCCATTTTAACACTTCGAAGGCACTAACCCTCCTGAGATTTCACTTACAAACTTGATTCTCAAAAGGACTCCTGCAAGCACTCCTTGCGGCGATCTTTCAAATAGCTCCAAGTATTCGATTCCTCGACTCTATGCACCTTCTACAACAAGAATATTTTACCTTTCAACCTTAGTTGATAAGTTTAACACCTCGACTAGACCGCGCACACCTTCTATGGCTTTTTTGCTTCACCTGCACTTATGTTGGAATGAGAACAATGGTATCTCTCCTGATCTTTCTGAGATAAAACTCAAAACCCTTGTCAATGCACACCTTGCGGATGTTTCACTGCACTCCTTGCAGGAACTTCTCACACTCAGGAAGAGAAACAATTGAAACTCATTCTCTCTCTCTCTTAGACTTCAAACATTCAACATGAAATCATACATACACAACATAGCCTCATAACAAATGCATAACAGAGAGAACAAAACAACCATAAGCATACCATTCACCATGTATAAACAGAAAACATAATAAGACCATGAAATCTGATTCAAAGCTTCATATATTAATTCAAGCTCCTCTACATGGGTCTTCCTCTACAACTCTCTACTACAGATCTATGCTAATGTTCTAATGAATACCATAATACAAAGACGAGGGTGTCTATATCCGTTTTCCCTCCTGCTGTTCTAAACTGTCTAATTTATAACTCAAATCTACCTACTTTCATTAACTAGGCTTAAATGCCTTTTAAATTGACAGATGAGAGCAAACCGCTCATGATCTATTTACAACAGCCAGATATAAATGCAAGTACACTTCTAGCTACTACATTAATATCCACTTCTTAATCTTTTCAAAAACATTTCAAAACGTGTAAAATGTGTGTTGCGCTCCTCCCAGCTGGCTACTTATGATGCTCCTGCATCACATGTCCCCCAAACTTTAGTCACGTGCACATGCTCGTGGAGGCCGTCGCTTTCGTAGATCTTGGTTGGAACCTTGATACTAGGCCTGAAGTTCTACTATGTCATATGCCTCAGCCATATCTGTCCCTGAAAATTTATATCCTCTAGTCAATATTATATCCTTCCACCATTCTCTCTGGACCTCGTAATCAGGTTGATATTGATCGAGTGGCATCTAGATGATGGGGAATGAAAATATCAAACCTAGCCATCGAACCCCACAGAATCTCATACATGCTATATACCTGGATATTCTTTCCATGGTTGTTACTCTAGGAGTATTGACATTTT
>ML787052.1:224238-240980 GCA_009831015.1 Picea engelmannii
CCCCCCCCCTCCCTCACATCACTCTCAATTTCCCCATAATACCTAATTTGAAATTCTAAAGAAGATGTATCATATACTATATTATACAAAATAAAAACATATAAAGATCATATAAAAGATATAAACACATACCTCCTCTTTCCAACAATTAAATATCAATCATCTTCTTCTTCATCCATCTCAACATCTATATCAGGATCTGGTTCAGAATCGATATCGGTCAAAGGCTCATTCATATCAACATCATCATCAATGTCATTTTCACTAATATAGTTATCGATATCGCCAATGACATCATCGTCTCCTACATTTGGATGATCAACTTCTTCAACTTCTTCATCTGACACATAGACTACATTAGCCACCTGCTCCATATTTTCATAATCATGATCATCTTCCTTGTTATTATCTTCATCCTCAGCTACATGATTATACTTTACTAGTCTTCCTCTTGGATCATATCTAACAACGTATGACCAACCTGCTTTACCAAGTACCTCTGAGTAAAATACTTGCTCACATTGAATTGGAAGAACATAAGGCTCTGTATCTGGTTCAAATTCCCTTATATTACCCATGGTAAATCCATTATCATGCTCAATAATAGTTCTTTCAGGATCACGTTCATGCATCCGTATCCTATACCATTTAACCTCAAACAAAACTATTTTAAAGGAATCAAAATCACACTCAATTATATCCTCCAAATGCCAATAGTACCTATTCTCATTTTCTTCCTTATTTTTGTCACTTATAGAGGAAATGTTGGCGACCTTAAACATTGCAGTTATTCCACAATCCGAGGTTTTCATCTTATCATCCAACATTTTGATACAAAATTTACGACAATTACACCACATAACCTTATGATGTTTCAACTGCAACATGAGAAACAAGTAAAAAATACATTTCCAATTAATAAACCTCATATAGGAGTTAGTAAATATATATTTCATAAATTAAACAAACCAAATACATTGGAAAATTGTGAAAAAACTAGGAAAATGTGGGTATAAAATTTTACTTGCTTGTTTATCTTTTAAACCAAAGGATAAATCAACTTCCCTTGATGTAAGATCTGGAAATTGATCTTGATGATGATGCGTTGTTTTAATCATCTTACTCACCCTTTCCCATGATAACCTACCAAAGTATTCTTCAGTATATTCTATCCAATGGTCCATCCAATCAAGGTTGTTTGCAATGTATAAATGTAAAGCATCCCACTCTCAATAAACTATATGATATCATAACAATTTAATATAATTAATTAGCTATTGTTAATAAAGGAATAATTTAATAAATGTGTAATCTATTAAATCTACGTCAACATATAATAATTACATTTCATAGTCCTCATGTTAACTTTCCCTAATAGGACCTTCCCTTCAAATTTGTTGATGGAGTCGAGATGCCAAATGCGAGGCACATTCCTATTTTCTACTAATTTATGTAGATATTGACTAATATACACCATGCATTGATATACCATATATCCCTCAACCATAGAACCCTCCGTACATTCTCTTTGTCTAACAAAAGCCTTCAGTGACTTCAACTGCCTCTCCACCATCCACATCGACCTTGTGTGTACTGGTTCACATAATTAAATCTCCTCAACTTGGTGTATGAGGTAGTTTTCTTGTGCATTGAAAAATGTTGGAGGTAGATATTGTTGCATTTGACACATTAGTTGGGGAATTTCTCTCTTCCAATACCTTATATCTTCTTTATGGATTTATTTTGATGATAGCCACCTACCAATGTTGATGCAATAAAATAATATCAAGGCATACATAAATTTGCAGATAAAACATAATATGTCAATAAGTTCCGCTACAAATCACATAAGATCTACATTTTCCTTATGAAACAATACTTACCTCATGTATTTTACAAGTACATAAATAATTTGTTTTATGTTGTTGTCAAAGTCGTCTGGGAGAGATAAAGGTAGAACATACTATAACAAAAAACAAATAATTATTATTTGTTTCCAAAAAATGCATACCAATAAGAAAATATATTATAACCTTCTAATTACCTTAATTAATGTATGCCAATCATGTGTTTTAACCCCACCAAAATCACCTTTTTTTCATTATGATATTTTGTATGTTCGATGAAAACGTCGTTGGAAACCTAATTTTTCGAATGACCTCTTTTACAATATTTCTCTGTTTCTCCATCAATAACCAAGGAAGAATAGTATTTTGTTCATGACCATCACCATTAGAATTAATAATAACACTTTGCAATGCGTGATTAGCTTCCTGGATGTCACAACATATCTTTCCAATTCTCTCTTTGTCATTCCTTGCATCTAATATTCGCGATAACAATTTTGTTATGTTCTTCCTGATATGAATTGTATCAAACAGATGAACTATTTGTAGGTGCTCGTAGTATGGCAATCTACTGAATTGCATCGGGTAACTTTTCATTCCTCGTGGAAGCCCATTCATGCCTTAACGACATTCATGAAACATCAATAAATTGAAATTAACACTAATTAATGGGACAAAATGAAATTAATACTAATGAAATTATCCAAAGATTTATATAATATGTCATACATAAATAATTTGCGTACCTTGACGATTTCTAATATATTCCAACTTCCATAGACAAGGTGTCATTCTTCGTGGTTTTTTTCCATTTTCTTCTTTATCATTGAATTATGCTTTGTCTGTAGTTCAATAACTATGGTTCTTATGCAGAAAGTGCCTATACTCATCAATCACTTCATTTCCTAAACTCCTTGAGCAATGGGATTTTATCCTCGAACCACAAACTGGGCATGCAAATTTACCCTTTGTTTGAAGACCTACAAGATATATGAATTAATGTAGCATCAAATTAGAGTCACAATTTAAAATAATGCATGATATTTTCAATAAATATATATATAATATTAAATCACAAAATAAAGTAACAATATACCACAAAAATGTGTTAACCTGGGAGCATCATGAATTGTCCATGATAGTATTCCATGGAATTGAAATCGGTTTTGCCCTATTGGTCTAGAAATGTCATACATAGTGACGACAACCCATAACTTCAACAACTGATCGATAAGAGGCTCAATATATACATTCATATCTTTAAACTGTTACCTATCTAATTGGTTCAACATACTACATGATTACTTATACTTATCTAGATGTCATTATATATAAAAGAAATAGTTACCATGCACGAAACAAAGAAATGAAATATTTTGTCATACTTTAAAGAAAATAAAAGATAATTAAATACCGGGAACAATCATTGCCAACATTGTGTGATCTCTCTTGATCGACATCCAAGGAGGAAGGTTATTGTTTATAAAAAAATAGGCCACACTGAGTATGTAGAACGAAGCTCTCCAAATGGATTGACTCGATCAACTGCCAACGAAAGTCTAACATTACAAGGTTCTTCTTTAAAAATTGGCCACTTTTCTTCTATGTACTTCAATGCAGAACCATCTCTAGGTATTTGAAGAACATCATCTTGACTTCTGTTCTTTGCATGGAAATCCATAAATTGTGCTATACTTTGGCACCTGAACAAGCGCTGGAAACGTGGAATTATTGGAATATAATGAAGAACTTTGCAAGGAACCTTTTTTTATGCTTTAGCGGTTCAATATATACTTATTTGACATTCTGGGAATTCATTTTCTAATGCATATTTTCCATAATATATGATATGATCATTAGGACATGCATCAATAGCCTGATAGTCCATTCCAATTTCTTTCATAATCACAGATATTTATCGATATATGCATGGAAAAATATTTGACATTGGTAATAGAACTTCACCTAACAATCTACAAAATTCTAAACAATAAGTCAATGTAAACAATATTAATCATCAATATCGCATCTAATATACTAATTATTTACGAATTAGAAAACAATAGAAATATAGGAAAAAATGAACCTTTTAAATATTTGTGAACATGCAGACATAAATAATTAACAAATTAAATACCTTAGTATCTGTGTGAGGCATGTGTTTGATAAACCATTCAAAACTTTCAGGTTCACCAACAACAATATAGAAGATAAAATATTTGTTGTTGAGCCTTCCTAAAGAGGTTGATGTGACTTCTCGAGTAGAGGATCAACATCATGACTATCATCCTGGTTTTCCTCATCCATTGGAGAAAATGTGTCTTGGATTAATCTATGTATCTCATGTTCCTAATTTGAATCACTAACGTTATCTCTATCCATATCATCATTAATAACTTGATTAGCAGCTTCAATATTCTGATCTCGAAGTTCATCACCCTGTAAAGGAGTATTTCTTCTAATACTTGGCAAATAACTCTCTGGAGGTCGACATTTTGGGGGCATCATCTATATATTTAAAAACAATGTTTCAAATTTAGTGTGTATAGAAAATATAAAAATATTGATAAGCAATATTACTAAAATTCATGACATGATGATTATTACAAAGAATACATTAAATATTGAATCCTCTTACCAAGGTACGATATTCATAACTCCCTTCGGAGTGCCCCTTCTCCCTACAATGTCTTCTAGTTTTTGTTATTAAAATTCTTTTTCTTTGCAAGCCTATGCAATCAGAGCAAGGGAAATACCATTTTCCATCGCTCCTCTCCTCTAATGCCGCTCTTAACCGATCAAGCTTCCTGTCATTTTTGTTCATAGTGAAAAATCCTTGTCCTCGCAAGTAATTGTCTTACCTACACCATACCAAACAATAAGTTGTCAATTTTTTATATTTTAGCTACTCCTTCATGATATTTTAGCTACTCCTTTGGATTATGATATGTTTATTTAAAGTGACCTACAATCCTCACAATTATTTCTTCTAATACATTTTGACATGCTTTATTTTTATTATCGATTAACTATTAAGATCGATCTTCTTCAATTTGTACTTTAGAGTAGTGTGTACTGAATCACCATGGAAAATAATTACACACCATTTAACAAAAGTGGCCAAAATTGATCAAACTTGAATCACTTGACATCATACAATAGCCTCTAAGTTGTTTTGTAGACAAAATGCCAATCTTTGAAATTCACCACTAAAAATAAAATGCCAAGCACTGCTCATCCACAATTGGGTTGGGTTGGTTTAAATTATGACATGTTGATTTGCATATAAATACAATGGTCACAATTCTGTGCTACTTACAATGGTCATAGTTTTATTTTCTAAGACACTTTGGCATGTTCTCATTTTTCATTGTCTGACTAGTAGATTTCATCATGTTATCGTAGATTTCGTCATGATTTTTTTATATTTTAGATACTCATTATTAATAGTGTATAAACAAGTTACATCAACTGCAAACTAGAGTTAATCACTACATCTAGAATTGTGTGTGATTATAAAAAATTGAGAGAACCAACATCACATATAAGAAAAGGCTATGTGGATTTTATTGAGAAAGTTGAAACAAGTAGACTTTATTTATTTTGGAAGAGTATGGTATATAATAATAAGTTCATTTGTTAAATGCTCTTAGTCATAAGCCAAGAAATTTAAAGGTGGCTAACCATAAGCTAAGATGGTTGAAGGTGGTTAGTTAAAAGTGATTGTTATGTGCCTAATCAYGACATAGATAACATATTTATAATAAGATCATATGTGTACAAATGTTTCCTTTATATAATAACRACATATATACCTAGCATAAGCTTAGGGTTAGTGTTTATGCATCTTATTTTTATAAACATGAGTTTCCTCCCTATCTTATATATACCATAACTTATCATTTATCAATATAACAATCAACTTCAAGATTTTATTCATGGAGATTTCTTCCTTCATTTAATTGAATTAGTAAGTGCTAGCCAACCATTAGGTGTCCAAGTATCCAAACCATTATTGTGACTGTTATATTATTTTCAATTTATGAAAGTGTGATCCCATTCGGGTATTAGGGATGTAACAAGTGGTATCAAAGCTTCAATCAAGCTTTGTTGGTGTTTTTTTGTTAGTTCTTAAAAATAAAAGAGAGAGGAAAATGACAATCAATTATTATCATTTCACCAATCAGGGTTGAGTTTCAAGAGCACTTCCATATCTTTATCAATGAAAAGAGAGAGACATTCTAGCTACAATTGAAGGGAAAAGGGTATGTGGATTCCATAAACCTAGAATATTGTGGAATCCAGATACCCTTTTCCATAGAATATACTAACTAGATCCAAAAAACAAAGACATGAAATATGGTATGACACATATAATATATTATCAAGGAAAAAACAAGCTACATGATATTTCGTCATTTGAAAAAAAAATTACAAGTTAAATGAGTACATCAACAAAAAAAACATACTAACCTTGCAAGTTCAAAATTCGAGCTATGTAGATCGAGAATTGGATTTGTTCAACCAATGGGTGACAGAAAAAATAAACAGCTCACCACGAACAGTGTCGCAACTATAGAAATTGTGTCGCAAAGTCTCTTAAAGTCATGTATATATAGATCAACTAGTCAACTAGCTGTTAACACCGACCAATGAGATAGGAAAATTTTTTGTGGCAATAGCGACGAACTTTCATGGCAATAGTGATGAACTTTTGTGGCAATTGCCACGAAAATCTCGACGAACTTAAAAAACCTTTTCGTGGCTATATCGATGAATGTTCATGGAATATCGATGAAAATCCTGCCCTATTTAAAAAAAACATGAAAATAATGGAAACGTGGAAAAATTTCGTCGAATAATCCACCCATATGTAGTAGTGAGTTATTCTTTAAGGACACTTGCATGCAAGTGATCTGGTTCATTATATGAGTGATTTCTTCTCTTATGGATTCTAATGATGATATTGTGATCTATGATGTTATATTATGTTATTATGTATATACAGGTGCTATTGACTAGTTCCTCCTAAGTGTGCAAGACTTTTGATAGGTTGAGGATGCCGACGACAATGATGGACCACCTTGGAATTCAAATCCAGCTAGGGAGTGGACTGTTTATGGTTTGCGTATTTTTATCATTGCATATGTGACATATGACTGATATAATATGATGTTATTTATGGATCGCTGACAAGTTTGTTGATGGATGCAGGCTGACGATAGCTTGCTAATCAGACTCACATTTGGAGTAGAGGGGTCATGCACGACAACCAAAGATATTGAGGGAGAGGTGTGGCAGCAACCCTGCCACATATTACTATCACTCCCTCTGTGGATCAAACTGTAGGTTAACGATTACCTAGTTAGAAAGATCCACGATGTCGTGGGGGCATACTTTGATAGTTTCTCACGATGATTCTAAGGGGCACTTAATAAGACAAGGTCCTAATTGTTTGGAGGCCCTCAGTCTCCCACTAGGTCACCTGACAGAGTATTGACTCCAGGGGTTTGACACTACCAAAATTAGTCAAAAGGTGAGTGGCACCCTTGGAGCACATAGTGCGTCTTGAAGGGCACATCACGAAAATAAAGAAAGAATGTAAGTGAGTGGAACCCTTAGAGCACATAGTGCATCTTTAAGGGCACGTCGCAATTCTAACTCTGGAAAGTTAATAAACCTTGTACCTAGAAAATTATGCCTCCTTAGGACATGGTCGACCTTTAAATGAATGATAGTATGAGTAAAGTTTAAAAGCTATTTTTTTCTCTTAAAAACTGTCGCCAAGCCTAGTGAATTTAAAACCTAGATCTAAGTAGAACATCTGAACAAAAAAAAAAACTAAATGGACATGTAACAAGAAGGGGGTAAAGAAAATTCAAACATTAATAATTCAAGTAAAATTTTAAAAGGATTAAATGATTAAAAAGGGTAAACTGTTGTTTATGTCTAAACTTGCTAATTTTGATCTTAGATAAAATGGGGAACTTAAAGAAAAGGGGAAACTTAAAGAAAAAGGGGAATGCCTAACTTAGTAGGGAATCTAGCCTTTGGAACTTTCTATTTGTGAACTCAACTAGGCTTTAGGTAAGGAGTCAGTGATTTAAGAAATGTAAGGGAATAAAGGGACACCAAGGAGTCTTTTTAGGAATGCTTTTAGGTGGATGAGGGAAATAGGAAAAATTGAATTAATTAATTAATTAATTAATTTCTAGTGCAACTAAGGGATCGGGTGACATGTGTATGAGGGAGGTTTATCCTAATTAAATTTAATAAAAATAATTTAATGAGGGTTTGGGAAACTAATCACTAAGAAAAATCTATAAAATGGATGGTGGAGGAAGAGTATGGATGAGGATGATTAGGAGTAAGGTTATGTTAAGAATATTTTTCTTTACTGAATTTACTTGTGGGAGTTGGGATGCCCAGCTTGATAGGGAGTGGTAGCTTGACCTTGTGAGGCGAATAGTGAGCTATGCATTTCTGCGGTGGTGTGTGTGGACACGTTACGGCTCGGGGGGCTAAGGGGGAAGAAGAGTAACCCTAGCATTGGCTGGGAGGTATTGGTGATGTCTCATTGATTAACAAGTCGGAGAGGAAGGAGGGACACCATTTGCGGGGATCGTGTCCAAGACCTTCGTCGCCATTGTGGTTACGGTATTTTTGTTTAAGTTTAATTTACTAAGTTGGATTATATACAGGGATGTAACTAGTTACTGGATTGTGTTAAATTAATGATAAGTTGCGAGTTAAAATATGGCAGCATAATGTCTTGAATTTGTAACTAATATGTTGTAGATTCTAGGCATGTAATTTAGTTTACTAAGTTGGATCATATACATGGATGCAACTTGTTTCTGGATTGTGTTAAATTAATGTTAAATTGCGAGTTAAAGGATGGATGAATAATGTCTTGAATTTGTAACTAATCTGTTGTGGATACACATGCGTCGCATCATTTAAATTATCTAATGAAGATAATTTTCCATAGTTAGGGTGGATTTCCTAATTTTAAAAACCTCCATAACACAAATTCATCAATATCTACCAACCATTTGCAACAGCTGCTGAAGCATCGTCAAATAGTTGACAAATTGAAAATGAGAATATCAGTAGCTTGATCAGATCAGATTAGGATTAAAATTTACTGTTTTAACAACTCTATTTTACATTTCAGGCGATTTTCTTTAAAATTTTATTTTTCCCTCCATGATATGCTTGATCGCACCATCTTTAAGTACACAACACAAGAACAAGAAGGTGATGATGATGATCCTATTGTTGATCTACCTAATGATTCTTCTTTGGCTTGCAGAAATGCATGCCATTGCTTTTCTCCTCAACACAACCTATTTCCAACGATACCTCTCTTGACCATCTCACACTGCTATGTAAACAGGCCCGTTACATGAATAAAATAGAAGGGAAACAACTTCCCTCAACACAGTGACCACCATATCCACGAAAGCACCGCTAGCAGCCGTCGTTTAGGCTTGTTAGCAGAACAGACTAGGATCTTAGGCTGGTAGACCAACCACTTATATTCCGAGGCAAAGAGTACTAGACTGGAAGTGGGCGATGGACATGTGGAGAGTCACCTTACCAGCAAGATTGTCCATTTGAAAGGGCCAGAGTGGCCGAGTCAACATGACACACTACATGGTGGAGATGGGAAAGGCCCATAGGATTCATGACCATGTTAAATAACTGCCAGGCCAAGCACCAGTCCACTATGCTCGAGGCGTCACGTTCCATCTCCAAATGAACTTTTAGTATTTGTTAGACCCCAGTGCTACAGAGAGATCTAATTCTAGTACTGTGCTAAAGGTATTTGGGTAAGGGCTTCAATAGGATGAATTTTGATTCATCGATGTGGCTTCAGGTACCAACTGGATGGTTGGAGGAAGGGGTATGAATTGTTTCTTTAACATGGGCATAGTGTAATGAAGTCTGGCCTATGTCACGATCTCAAGATCTTCTGACGTTATGATCAGTATGGAATTGTGGGAATCACATGATGCGATACTCAACGGTAAGGTGAGGCGGTGGAGTTGGACCGATGATGAAGGACAAAGAAGTGTGATTGTAGGAACAAAACAGGGAGTATCCTTGATTTTCATTTCTTCCCTATAGCTACAAGAGAGCACGTGCAAGGATGCAAGTTATATGCATACATAGCGTTGAATGTCAAGGGTGTGGTGGAAGGAGTAGAAGACCTTCTAGTAGTACAAAAGGTTGCAGACGTGATTTCAAGAAGAGTTACCAGGTGTGTTGCCTGAAGCCAAGATGGAATTTACCATCGTCCTAAAACCTAGAACTAAAACGATGGAAAGAAATCCTTATTATATGTCGGCCCCTAAGTTACAGGAGTTGAAAGCGCAATTGAAGGAGTCAATCGACCTAGGACTTATATGTAAGTGTATCACCTTGGGGTGCTCTTGTTAATTTCATACGAAAGAAGGATGCATCACAAAGACTCTTCTCGACTATAAATGAGTATTCTTTAATGACATTTGATATTTCTCGGAGGATGGAAGATCAAGATGAACTTTTACGCTTGGTACTACAGTGTTGCGAGAGAACAAATTATGGGAAGAGGTCGCAATGCTATAAAGGATTCATTTCTTAGGGAATGTTATCTCTAATGAAGGTATCGTTGTGGATTCAGTGAAGTTAGAGTCTATTATGGAGTGGCATGCACCGACGAATGTCCCAAAAGTGCGCAACTTCATGGGTTTAATAGGATATTATCGATGGGTCGTCGAGGGTTCTTCTAAGATAGCAAATCTAATTATGGAATTGCAGAAGAAGAAGAAGAAGTTTGTGTGGAATGATAAATGTGCATAAGCATTTCAAAGGATCAAAGAGTTGTTGACGACAAAGCCAATACTAAAAGTCCCTGGTGTGGACAAGGACTTATTGGTATGCACTGATGCATCCAAGGAAGGCTTAGGCATAGTCTTGAGGCAAGATGGTCAAGTGATATCTTACATATTGAGGAATATAAAGAATCGTCAGGAGAAATAAGAAACGCATGATTTAGATTTGTTAGCCATCATGTATTCCCTGAGAGTGTAGAGACACTACCTGATTGGAAAAAAATTCAAACTAAAAATGGACAACTATGGTTTACAACACCTTTTTACACAAAATGACTTGAACACTTGGCAAAGGCGTTGGTCATAATTGCTTATCGATTATGACTTTTAGATTTCCTACTTAAAAGGAACAATGAACAGAGTGGTAGATGCATTGAGTCGGAGACCATACATATTTTCAGTGATACCTCTTTAAACAAATATACGTGAAAGGATTCTAACTAGAACGCGACGTTGACTGGTATAGAGAGGGTAAAAAATATTTCGGGCAAGACACCGTGTTGGTACTAAAATTGAGGGTTTACTATGGGCAACGACAGATATTGAAATATAATATCTGGATTGACTTACCTCCCAATGACAATTGAGAATTTTTCATCTTATGTGAAGCTCATAGAGCAGTGTACATGGCTCATCCAGGAGTCATGAAGATAAGGACCGACCTTAAGTCCTTACTATTTTGGAAGGGATAAAGGTGGACATCGTCAACTGCGTGGAAATATGTCTGGAAGGTCGGTAGGTAAAGGTTGAACGTAGACATCCGACAAGATTGCTACAACCACACGTTATTTCAAAATTGACATGGGAGGTAATTTCAACGAACTTAACTATTGAAATACTACTGATAGCAAGGAGGAATGGCCCGATTATCATGACAGTTGACACTCTGACGAAGAGTTCACATTTTGTCCCTCTGCATATGCATCAGGCTCCAAATATAGCTAGATTTTATATCAACAATATTTTGAGACTCACATGCGTACCAAAGGAATCATATTTGATAAGGGATTCGATGTTTGAAAGACAATTTGGACAAGTTCCCAAGAGGCCTTGGGAACACCACTAAACTTTAGTACAATGTGTTATTGAGATAGATAGGATGATTGAAGGAACGAACTAATTTTGGAAGGTTGTGTTGTGTATGTGTGTTTTGGACCAACGGAAACGTTGGGAATAGTTATGGTTGCTGGCCAATTTTTCATGCAACAACAGCTATCAAAGAACCATTAAGATGGCGCCATTTGAGTTTCTTGATGGGCGACCATGTCAGATGCCTTTTATTTGGGATCGAATCAAAGATGGGGTCCTAGTAGGACCAGAAGAGATCAAAGAATTTAAAGAACATTTATAAATAATACCAAAGGGGATGGAGGAAGCGCAGGACCGACATAAGGGTTTGTTGATGCGCAATGCGTCGACCATAATTATGAAGGGCCTAATGGCTAGTCATGCCCCATTCTTTGAGGCATTGTGCGATGTTTATATTGTATCCATGGCGAATTGAGGTCAATGATCCTACACATGTGATTGACTTGAGTTATTGGTGGATGTTGGGCGAGGGTGCGCTCACGGTGGAACCAATACGATATCTTGACCATTACATTCAATAGCTACGACGTCGTACTTTCGATTGGGTCTAGGTATAGTAGGAAAATTTTAGTCCATACTCAGCTACCTGGGAGGACGCATATGATATGAGTCAACAATTTCCATTTTGGATTGATGGCTAGACATTTAGATATTGTTAAATACTTTATTTCTACATTTGTATATTGTGAAACTTCCGGACAAAGTTTAAAACAAGAGGGGGTGCATGTAACATCCTTCTCTTGTGCACACTTCTAATGTGACTTATTCTTTAAAGACACTTGTGTGCAAGTGATATGGTTCATTATATGAGTGATTTCTTCACTTATGGATTTTGATGATGGTATTGTGATCTATGATGTTATGTTATGTTATTATGTATAAACAAGTGTTATTGACTGGTTTCTCTTGAGTGTGCATGACTCTTGATAGGTTGAGGATGTCTAAGGCATTGATGGACCTCCTTGGACTCCAGATCGAGTCAGGGAGTAGATTGTTTATGCTTTGCATATTTTTGTTATTGCATATGTGACATATGACTGATATAATATGATGTTGTTTATCGATCGCTAACAGGTTTTTTGATCGATGCAGGCTGATGATATCTTGATAATCAGATTCACATTCGGAGTAGAGGGGTCATGCATGACAACCAAACATATTGAGGGAGAGGTGTGGTAGCAGCCTTTCCACAACCTGCTCACACTCTCGTTGTGGCTCGAACTATAGTTTAACGATTACCTAGTTCGAGAGATCCACAATTCCATGAGGGAAGATTGTGATAGTGGCTCACAATGATTCTAAGGGGTGCACAATAAGGAAGGGTTCGTATTCCTCAAAGGCCCGTAGTCTTCCACAAGGTCACCTAGTGGAGTATTGACTCCAGGGGTTTGATGTCTACCAAAATTAGTCAAAAGGCGAGTGGCACCCTTGGAGAACGTAGTGTGTCTTGAAGGGTACGTCACACAAATAAAACATGAATGTAAGCGAGTGGCACCCTTGGATTATGTAGTGCGTATTGAAGGGCATGTCATGATTCTAACTCTGGAAATTTAATAAACCTAGTAGCTAGAAAACTATGCCTCCTTAGGACCTCGTCGGCCTTTAAATGAATGATGGTATGAGTAAAGTTTAATAACTATTTTTTTCTCTTAAAAAATGTTGCCAAGCCTAGTGAATTTAAAACCTAGGTCTAAGTAAAACATGTGAACAAAAAAAACACTAAATGGACATGTAACAAGAAGGGGGTAAAGAAAATTCAAACATTAATAATTAAATTAAAATTTTAATGAAGGATCAAATTATTAAAAAGGGTAAATTTTTTTTTATGTCTAAACTTGCTAATTTTCATCTTAGATAAAAAGGGTAACATAAACAAAAGGGGAAACTTAAATAAAAAGGGGAACGTCTAACTTAGTAGGGAATCTAACCTTTGGAACTTTCTATTTGTGAACTCAACTAGACTTTAAGTAAGGAGTCAGTCATTTAATAAATGTAAGGGAATACAGGGATACCTATGAGTGTTTTTAGGAACGCTTTTAGATGGGTGAGGGAAATAGGAAATATTGAATGAATTAATTAATTAATTTTTGGTGCAACTAAGGGATCGAGTTACATCTATACGGGGGAGGTTTTGTTAATTAATTGGGTTGGTTTTCATTTATTTCAATGCTTGAAGAGAGTCTGGTAGCGAATTTTAGTAGCACAAAGGTTTGGATAATGGATCCAAGTTTTTTTTATGTATAATGGTATGAGTTTTGATATATTTGCACGTAAGACTATTCTAGATGGATAGTACATGTCATGCCATTTTCGGTGGTATGTGGAACGTCGCATAAATCCTCACGGTTTGAGATTTACGACCTTCCGAAGTTGAAGAACCCTCATATGATTGGCTTGAAACCCCAAAAGGTCAAAGAAGTCAAAGTGTTTGCAAAGAAGAAATTATTTAAATAATAAAGTGAAGTGACAAAGTCAAAGAGGATTGTTTAAATAATAAAGTGAAGTGACAAAGTCAAAGAGGATTATTTAAATAATAAAGTGAAGTGAAAAAATCAAAGATGATTATTTAAATAATAAAGTGAAGTGAAAAAGTCAAGGATGATTATTTAAATAATAAAGTAAATGGAGAACTTTCTAATTATGGAAAGTGGTTATAAGAAGGTTAACTCTAAAATGAGAAAAATGGGTTAAGTGGTCAAGTGGCTATTGGATACATGGACAAGTGGAAAAATGGGCAAAGTTGGACATAGGTGACTATGTGGACAAAGTGGCTATGTGGAAAAAGCGGCCTAGAAGATGCTTCTAAGGAAGCTACTTGGAGAGTATAAATAAGAGGCATGTCTCTCTCATTTTAATTACACTTGAGCATATTGAATATCTATAGGTGACAAAGTAATCAAAGGATATATAAGTCGAATTTCATAGGGAAGGTGAAGTAAAGAAGGTCAAAATTCAAGGGAGGATAATTTCTTTTGATAATGCTTTCTAAGGTATGTTATTTACAGGTCATCTCACCATTTTTACAATAAAAAAATTTCTAGAATGATTCAGACCGTGAAATTGAGAGGTCATTGATAAAACATATCCAAGTAGATGTGGTATGAATTTCAACTTGTGGGTGGTTGTATTTTTGGAGTTACACTCCATGGAAAATAGGGTTTTTGGCTAGTCCTGAAACTAGTCTAAAACAAGTGTTTCGGTAAAAACACCATAACTTTTTCATAACAGATCCAAATTCAGTAAGACCAAATGTGTTGGTTATAGTACATTATGTAGTATTCTGTGTAATATTTTCAGATCCATACAACAAATATTCTGTGCGGGGAATGCTCTACAATTTTGCTCTCTAGAAGAAGCCAGAATACAACAAGGTATGCCATTTTTTCTATAAATCCTTTTTCGAGAGGTTCCAAATAGTGACATCTGAAGGAATTGCATAAAACACACTAAAGAACATTGCATACTATTTTCATATGTTTATTCATTACAAGTACATAGTTATGATTATTTCAAGTTAGGGTTGTTGACTAATCCAAAACTAGTCATGTGAGACTAAGTAAAGTTTGATGAAAATGCTAGTCTCTTGTTGTTAAAGTTAAAGAAGGTTTGCAGGTTGAGGTATAGGTTGGTGCATGTTTGATGCACTTGTTTATGGTACAATTTGATTACGGGTTGTTTGGTCTAGGTTGGTGCATGGTTGATGCACTTTTTTATGGTACAGGTTTATTACAGGTTGAGGTACAAGTTGATGCATGGTTAATACATGGTTCAAGTTATTGGTACAGGTTGTTTGGTGTAGGTTTATTGGTACAGGTTTACAACAGTATATATCATAGTGATATTGTGACAGTGGTTCCATCATTCTACTTATATTTCAAGGCGGTTGGACGGGGCAATGACAGGTGGTTGTAGCCACCTTCCGGCTGTAGACAAAGAATATAAGGGGTTGTATCTTCCTTCTGGTTGTAGCCAGAGAATTGGGGAGTTGGAGCTTTCCTCGGGTTGTAGCCTCGGAAACTAGGGGGTTGGAGCCTCCTTCTAGTTGCAGCTGGAAAACAAAGGAAATTGGTGCTTCCAATGAACGTAATTCTTCAAGACATATAAGAAAAAACATTATGTGGTTTTCTCCCGCTTTTGGTTTTCACTTAAAAACACTGGTGTAATGTGTATGTGTATGATTTTTCATTTGTTCATTTTTTATTTACTCTGCAAATATTGGATGATAATGCTACATTGATATAACACTTGCATTATATGATTAAAAAGGATTAGATTGCTCTATTACTGATTCACCCCACATCTCAGTAATTCAACAGGTTTATCCTAATTAAATTTAATAAAAAGAATCTAATGAGGGTTTGAGAAACTAATGACTAAGAAAACTCTATAAAAGGGATGGCGGAGGAAGAGTATGGATCATGACAGTTAGGAGTAAGGTTATGTTGCCGATATTTTTCTTGACTGACTTTACTTGTGGGAGTTGGGATGCCCAGATTGATAGGGAATGGTAGCTTGACCTTGCGAGGCGAGCTGGGAGCAAGAATTTTCTGCGATGGTGTGTGTGGGCCCTTTGCGGCTCGGGGGATATGGGGGAAGAAAAGTACCCCTAGCATTGGTTGGGAGGTATTGATGAAGTCTCATCGATTAGCAAGCGGGAGAGGAAGGAGGGACGCCAGTCGCGGGGATCATCTCCAAGTCCGTCATCTCCATTGGGTTTACGGTATTTTTCTTTAAGTTTAAGTTTAATTTACAAAGTTGGATTATATACATGGATGTAACTAGTTATTGGATTTTGTTAAATTAATGATAAGTTGCGAGTTAAAGGATGGCTGAATAATATCTCAAATTTGTAACTAATCTGTTGTAGATTCTAGGGATGTAATTTAATTTACTAAGTTGGATCATATACATGGATGTAACTTGTTGC
>ML787052.1:241080-271577 GCA_009831015.1 Picea engelmannii
CAAGTATCCAAACCATTATTGTGACTGTTATATTATTTTCAATTTATGAAAGTGTGATCCCATTCGGGTATTAGGGATGTAACAAGTGGTATCAAAGCTTCAATCAAGCTTTGTTGGTGTTTTTTTGTTAGTTCTTAAAAATAAAAGAGAGAGGAAAATGACAATCAATTATTATCATTTCACCAATCAGGGTTGAGTTTCAAGAGCACTTCCATATCTTTATCAATGAAAAGAGAGAGACATTCTAGCTACAATTGAAGGGAAAAGGGTATGTGGATTCCATAAACCTAGAATATTGTGGAATCCAGATACCCTTTTCCATAGAATATACTAACTAGATCCAAAAAACAAAGACATGAAATATGGTATGACACATATAATATATTATCAAGGAAAAAACAAGCTACATGATATTTCGTCATTTGAAAAAAAAATTACAAGTTAAATGAGTACATCAACAAAAAAAACATACTAACCTTGCAAGTTCAAAATTCGAGCTATGTAGATCGAGAATTGGATTTGTTCAACCAATGGGTGACAGAAAAAATAAACAGCTCACCACGAACAGTGTCGCAACTATAGAAATTGTGTCGCAAAGTCTCTTAAAGTCATGTATATATAGATCAACTAGTCAACTAGCTGTTAACACCGACCAATGAGATAGGAAAATTTTTTGTGGCAATAGCGACGAACTTTCATGGCAATAGTGATGAACTTTTGTGGCAATTGCCACGAAAATCTCGACGAACTTAAAAAACCTTTTCGTGGCTATATCGATGAATGTTCATGGAATATCGATGAAAATCCTGCCCTATTTAAAAAAAACATGAAAATAATGGAAACGTGGAAAAATTTCGTCGAATAATCCACCCATATGTAGTAGTGAGTTATTCTTTAAGGACACTTGCATGCAAGTGATCTGGTTCATTATATGAGTGATTTCTTCTCTTATGGATTCTAATGATGATATTGTGATCTATGATGTTATATTATGTTATTATGTATATACAGGTGCTATTGACTAGTTCCTCCTAAGTGTGCAAGACTTTTGATAGGTTGAGGATGCCGACGACAATGATGGACCACCTTGGAATTCAAATCCAGCTAGGGAGTGGACTGTTTATGGTTTGCGTATTTTTATCATTGCATATGTGACATATGACTGATATAATATGATGTTATTTATGGATCGCTGACAAGTTTGTTGATGGATGCAGGCTGACGATAGCTTGCTAATCAGACTCACATTTGGAGTAGAGGGGTCATGCACGACAACCAAAGATATTGAGGGAGAGGTGTGGCAGCAACCCTGCCACATATTACTATCACTCCCTCTGTGGATCAAACTGTAGGTTAACGATTACCTAGTTAGAAAGATCCACGATGTCGTGGGGGCATACTTTGATAGTTTCTCACGATGATTCTAAGGGGCACTTAATAAGACAAGGTCCTAATTGTTTGGAGGCCCTCAGTCTCCCACTAGGTCACCTGACAGAGTATTGACTCCAGGGGTTTGACACTACCAAAATTAGTCAAAAGGTGAGTGGCACCCTTGGAGCACATAGTGCGTCTTGAAGGGCACATCACGAAAATAAAGAAAGAATGTAAGTGAGTGGAACCCTTAGAGCACATAGTGCATCTTTAAGGGCACGTCGCAATTCTAACTCTGGAAAGTTAATAAACCTTGTACCTAGAAAATTATGCCTCCTTAGGACATGGTCGACCTTTAAATGAATGATAGTATGAGTAAAGTTTAAAAGCTATTTTTTTCTCTTAAAAACTGTCGCCAAGCCTAGTGAATTTAAAACCTAGATCTAAGTAGAACATCTGAACAAAAAAAAAAACTAAATGGACATGTAACAAGAAGGGGGTAAAGAAAATTCAAACATTAATAATTCAAGTAAAATTTTAAAAGGATTAAATGATTAAAAAGGGTAAACTGTTGTTTATGTCTAAACTTGCTAATTTTGATCTTAGATAAAATGGGGAACTTAAAGAAAAGGGGAAACTTAAAGAAAAAGGGGAATGCCTAACTTAGTAGGGAATCTAGCCTTTGGAACTTTCTATTTGTGAACTCAACTAGGCTTTAGGTAAGGAGTCAGTGATTTAAGAAATGTAAGGGAATAAAGGGACACCAAGGAGTCTTTTTAGGAATGCTTTTAGGTGGATGAGGGAAATAGGAAAAATTGAATTAATTAATTAATTAATTAATTTCTAGTGCAACTAAGGGATCGGGTGACATGTGTATGAGGGAGGTTTATCCTAATTAAATTTAATAAAAATAATTTAATGAGGGTTTGGGAAACTAATCACTAAGAAAAATCTATAAAATGGATGGTGGAGGAAGAGTATGGATGAGGATGATTAGGAGTAAGGTTATGTTAAGAATATTTTTCTTTACTGAATTTACTTGTGGGAGTTGGGATGCCCAGCTTGATAGGGAGTGGTAGCTTGACCTTGTGAGGCGAATAGTGAGCTATGCATTTCTGCGGTGGTGTGTGTGGACACGTTACGGCTCGGGGGGCTAAGGGGGAAGAAGAGTAACCCTAGCATTGGCTGGGAGGTATTGGTGATGTCTCATTGATTAACAAGTCGGAGAGGAAGGAGGGACACCATTTGCGGGGATCGTGTCCAAGACCTTCGTCGCCATTGTGGTTACGGTATTTTTGTTTAAGTTTAATTTACTAAGTTGGATTATATACAGGGATGTAACTAGTTACTGGATTGTGTTAAATTAATGATAAGTTGCGAGTTAAAATATGGCAGCATAATGTCTTGAATTTGTAACTAATATGTTGTAGATTCTAGGCATGTAATTTAGTTTACTAAGTTGGATCATATACATGGATGCAACTTGTTTCTGGATTGTGTTAAATTAATGTTAAATTGCGAGTTAAAGGATGGATGAATAATGTCTTGAATTTGTAACTAATCTGTTGTGGATACACATGCGTCGCATCATTTAAATTATCTAATGAAGATAATTTTCCATAGTTAGGGTGGATTTCCTAATTTTAAAAACCTCCATAACACAAATTCATCAATATCTACCAACCATTTGCAACAGCTGCTGAAGCATCGTCAAATAGTTGACAAATTGAAAATGAGAATATCAGTAGCTTGATCAGATCAGATTAGGATTAAAATTTACTGTTTTAACAACTCTATTTTACATTTCAGGCGATTTTCTTTAAAATTTTATTTTTCCCTCCATGATATGCTTGATCGCACCATCTTTAAGTACACAACACAAGAACAAGAAGGTGATGATGATGATCCTATTGTTGATCTACCTAATGATTCTTCTTTGGCTTGCAGAAATGCATGCCATTGCTTTTCTCCTCAACACAACCTATTTCCAACGATACCTCTCTTGACCATCTCACACTGCTATGTAAACAGGCCCGTTACATGAATAAAATAGAAGGGAAACAACTTCCCTCAACACAGTGACCACCATATCCACGAAAGCACCGCTAGCAGCCGTCGTTTAGGCTTGTTAGCAGAACAGACTAGGATCTTAGGCTGGTAGACCAACCACTTATATTCCGAGGCAAAGAGTACTAGACTGGAAGTGGGCGATGGACATGTGGAGAGTCACCTTACCAGCAAGATTGTCCATTTGAAAGGGCCAGAGTGGCCGAGTCAACATGACACACTACATGGTGGAGATGGGAAAGGCCCATAGGATTCATGACCATGTTAAATAACTGCCAGGCCAAGCACCAGTCCACTATGCTCGAGGCGTCACGTTCCATCTCCAAATGAACTTTTAGTATTTGTTAGACCCCAGTGCTACAGAGAGATCTAATTCTAGTACTGTGCTAAAGGTATTTGGGTAAGGGCTTCAATAGGATGAATTTTGATTCATCGATGTGGCTTCAGGTACCAACTGGATGGTTGGAGGAAGGGGTATGAATTGTTTCTTTAACATGGGCATAGTGTAATGAAGTCTGGCCTATGTCACGATCTCAAGATCTTCTGACGTTATGATCAGTATGGAATTGTGGGAATCACATGATGCGATACTCAACGGTAAGGTGAGGCGGTGGAGTTGGACCGATGATGAAGGACAAAGAAGTGTGATTGTAGGAACAAAACAGGGAGTATCCTTGATTTTCATTTCTTCCCTATAGCTACAAGAGAGCACGTGCAAGGATGCAAGTTATATGCATACATAGCGTTGAATGTCAAGGGTGTGGTGGAAGGAGTAGAAGACCTTCTAGTAGTACAAAAGGTTGCAGACGTGATTTCAAGAAGAGTTACCAGGTGTGTTGCCTGAAGCCAAGATGGAATTTACCATCGTCCTAAAACCTAGAACTAAAACGATGGAAAGAAATCCTTATTATATGTCGGCCCCTAAGTTACAGGAGTTGAAAGCGCAATTGAAGGAGTCAATCGACCTAGGACTTATATGTAAGTGTATCACCTTGGGGTGCTCTTGTTAATTTCATACGAAAGAAGGATGCATCACAAAGACTCTTCTCGACTATAAATGAGTATTCTTTAATGACATTTGATATTTCTCGGAGGATGGAAGATCAAGATGAACTTTTACGCTTGGTACTACAGTGTTGCGAGAGAACAAATTATGGGAAGAGGTCGCAATGCTATAAAGGATTCATTTCTTAGGGAATGTTATCTCTAATGAAGGTATCGTTGTGGATTCAGTGAAGTTAGAGTCTATTATGGAGTGGCATGCACCGACGAATGTCCCAAAAGTGCGCAACTTCATGGGTTTAATAGGATATTATCGATGGGTCGTCGAGGGTTCTTCTAAGATAGCAAATCTAATTATGGAATTGCAGAAGAAGAAGAAGAAGTTTGTGTGGAATGATAAATGTGCATAAGCATTTCAAAGGATCAAAGAGTTGTTGACGACAAAGCCAATACTAAAAGTCCCTGGTGTGGACAAGGACTTATTGGTATGCACTGATGCATCCAAGGAAGGCTTAGGCATAGTCTTGAGGCAAGATGGTCAAGTGATATCTTACATATTGAGGAATATAAAGAATCGTCAGGAGAAATAAGAAACGCATGATTTAGATTTGTTAGCCATCATGTATTCCCTGAGAGTGTAGAGACACTACCTGATTGGAAAAAAATTCAAACTAAAAATGGACAACTATGGTTTACAACACCTTTTTACACAAAATGACTTGAACACTTGGCAAAGGCGTTGGTCATAATTGCTTATCGATTATGACTTTTAGATTTCCTACTTAAAAGGAACAATGAACAGAGTGGTAGATGCATTGAGTCGGAGACCATACATATTTTCAGTGATACCTCTTTAAACAAATATACGTGAAAGGATTCTAACTAGAACGCGACGTTGACTGGTATAGAGAGGGTAAAAAATATTTCGGGCAAGACACCGTGTTGGTACTAAAATTGAGGGTTTACTATGGGCAACGACAGATATTGAAATATAATATCTGGATTGACTTACCTCCCAATGACAATTGAGAATTTTTCATCTTATGTGAAGCTCATAGAGCAGTGTACATGGCTCATCCAGGAGTCATGAAGATAAGGACCGACCTTAAGTCCTTACTATTTTGGAAGGGATAAAGGTGGACATCGTCAACTGCGTGGAAATATGTCTGGAAGGTCGGTAGGTAAAGGTTGAACGTAGACATCCGACAAGATTGCTACAACCACACGTTATTTCAAAATTGACATGGGAGGTAATTTCAACGAACTTAACTATTGAAATACTACTGATAGCAAGGAGGAATGGCCCGATTATCATGACAGTTGACACTCTGACGAAGAGTTCACATTTTGTCCCTCTGCATATGCATCAGGCTCCAAATATAGCTAGATTTTATATCAACAATATTTTGAGACTCACATGCGTACCAAAGGAATCATATTTGATAAGGGATTCGATGTTTGAAAGACAATTTGGACAAGTTCCCAAGAGGCCTTGGGAACACCACTAAACTTTAGTACAATGTGTTATTGAGATAGATAGGATGATTGAAGGAACGAACTAATTTTGGAAGGTTGTGTTGTGTATGTGTGTTTTGGACCAACGGAAACGTTGGGAATAGTTATGGTTGCTGGCCAATTTTTCATGCAACAACAGCTATCAAAGAACCATTAAGATGGCGCCATTTGAGTTTCTTGATGGGCGACCATGTCAGATGCCTTTTATTTGGGATCGAATCAAAGATGGGGTCCTAGTAGGACCAGAAGAGATCAAAGAATTTAAAGAACATTTATAAATAATACCAAAGGGGATGGAGGAAGCGCAGGACCGACATAAGGGTTTGTTGATGCGCAATGCGTCGACCATAATTATGAAGGGCCTAATGGCTAGTCATGCCCCATTCTTTGAGGCATTGTGCGATGTTTATATTGTATCCATGGCGAATTGAGGTCAATGATCCTACACATGTGATTGACTTGAGTTATTGGTGGATGTTGGGCGAGGGTGCGCTCACGGTGGAACCAATACGATATCTTGACCATTACATTCAATAGCTACGACGTCGTACTTTCGATTGGGTCTAGGTATAGTAGGAAAATTTTAGTCCATACTCAGCTACCTGGGAGGACGCATATGATATGAGTCAACAATTTCCATTTTGGATTGATGGCTAGACATTTAGATATTGTTAAATACTTTATTTCTACATTTGTATATTGTGAAACTTCCGGACAAAGTTTAAAACAAGAGGGGGTGCATGTAACATCCTTCTCTTGTGCACACTTCTAATGTGACTTATTCTTTAAAGACACTTGTGTGCAAGTGATATGGTTCATTATATGAGTGATTTCTTCACTTATGGATTTTGATGATGGTATTGTGATCTATGATGTTATGTTATGTTATTATGTATAAACAAGTGTTATTGACTGGTTTCTCTTGAGTGTGCATGACTCTTGATAGGTTGAGGATGTCTAAGGCATTGATGGACCTCCTTGGACTCCAGATCGAGTCAGGGAGTAGATTGTTTATGCTTTGCATATTTTTGTTATTGCATATGTGACATATGACTGATATAATATGATGTTGTTTATCGATCGCTAACAGGTTTTTTGATCGATGCAGGCTGATGATATCTTGATAATCAGATTCACATTCGGAGTAGAGGGGTCATGCATGACAACCAAACATATTGAGGGAGAGGTGTGGTAGCAGCCTTTCCACAACCTGCTCACACTCTCGTTGTGGCTCGAACTATAGTTTAACGATTACCTAGTTCGAGAGATCCACAATTCCATGAGGGAAGATTGTGATAGTGGCTCACAATGATTCTAAGGGGTGCACAATAAGGAAGGGTTCGTATTCCTCAAAGGCCCGTAGTCTTCCACAAGGTCACCTAGTGGAGTATTGACTCCAGGGGTTTGATGTCTACCAAAATTAGTCAAAAGGCGAGTGGCACCCTTGGAGAACGTAGTGTGTCTTGAAGGGTACGTCACACAAATAAAACATGAATGTAAGCGAGTGGCACCCTTGGATTATGTAGTGCGTATTGAAGGGCATGTCATGATTCTAACTCTGGAAATTTAATAAACCTAGTAGCTAGAAAACTATGCCTCCTTAGGACCTCGTCGGCCTTTAAATGAATGATGGTATGAGTAAAGTTTAATAACTATTTTTTTCTCTTAAAAAATGTTGCCAAGCCTAGTGAATTTAAAACCTAGGTCTAAGTAAAACATGTGAACAAAAAAAACACTAAATGGACATGTAACAAGAAGGGGGTAAAGAAAATTCAAACATTAATAATTAAATTAAAATTTTAATGAAGGATCAAATTATTAAAAAGGGTAAATTTTTTTTTATGTCTAAACTTGCTAATTTTCATCTTAGATAAAAAGGGTAACATAAACAAAAGGGGAAACTTAAATAAAAAGGGGAACGTCTAACTTAGTAGGGAATCTAACCTTTGGAACTTTCTATTTGTGAACTCAACTAGACTTTAAGTAAGGAGTCAGTCATTTAATAAATGTAAGGGAATACAGGGATACCTATGAGTGTTTTTAGGAACGCTTTTAGATGGGTGAGGGAAATAGGAAATATTGAATGAATTAATTAATTAATTTTTGGTGCAACTAAGGGATCGAGTTACATCTATACGGGGGAGGTTTTGTTAATTAATTGGGTTGGTTTTCATTTATTTCAATGCTTGAAGAGAGTCTGGTAGCGAATTTTAGTAGCACAAAGGTTTGGATAATGGATCCAAGTTTTTTTTATGTATAATGGTATGAGTTTTGATATATTTGCACGTAAGACTATTCTAGATGGATAGTACATGTCATGCCATTTTCGGTGGTATGTGGAACGTCGCATAAATCCTCACGGTTTGAGATTTACGACCTTCCGAAGTTGAAGAACCCTCATATGATTGGCTTGAAACCCCAAAAGGTCAAAGAAGTCAAAGTGTTTGCAAAGAAGAAATTATTTAAATAATAAAGTGAAGTGACAAAGTCAAAGAGGATTGTTTAAATAATAAAGTGAAGTGACAAAGTCAAAGAGGATTATTTAAATAATAAAGTGAAGTGAAAAAATCAAAGATGATTATTTAAATAATAAAGTGAAGTGAAAAAGTCAAGGATGATTATTTAAATAATAAAGTAAATGGAGAACTTTCTAATTATGGAAAGTGGTTATAAGAAGGTTAACTCTAAAATGAGAAAAATGGGTTAAGTGGTCAAGTGGCTATTGGATACATGGACAAGTGGAAAAATGGGCAAAGTTGGACATAGGTGACTATGTGGACAAAGTGGCTATGTGGAAAAAGCGGCCTAGAAGATGCTTCTAAGGAAGCTACTTGGAGAGTATAAATAAGAGGCATGTCTCTCTCATTTTAATTACACTTGAGCATATTGAATATCTATAGGTGACAAAGTAATCAAAGGATATATAAGTCGAATTTCATAGGGAAGGTGAAGTAAAGAAGGTCAAAATTCAAGGGAGGATAATTTCTTTTGATAATGCTTTCTAAGGTATGTTATTTACAGGTCATCTCACCATTTTTACAATAAAAAAATTTCTAGAATGATTCAGACCGTGAAATTGAGAGGTCATTGATAAAACATATCCAAGTAGATGTGGTATGAATTTCAACTTGTGGGTGGTTGTATTTTTGGAGTTACACTCCATGGAAAATAGGGTTTTTGGCTAGTCCTGAAACTAGTCTAAAACAAGTGTTTCGGTAAAAACACCATAACTTTTTCATAACAGATCCAAATTCAGTAAGACCAAATGTGTTGGTTATAGTACATTATGTAGTATTCTGTGTAATATTTTCAGATCCATACAACAAATATTCTGTGCGGGGAATGCTCTACAATTTTGCTCTCTAGAAGAAGCCAGAATACAACAAGGTATGCCATTTTTTCTATAAATCCTTTTTCGAGAGGTTCCAAATAGTGACATCTGAAGGAATTGCATAAAACACACTAAAGAACATTGCATACTATTTTCATATGTTTATTCATTACAAGTACATAGTTATGATTATTTCAAGTTAGGGTTGTTGACTAATCCAAAACTAGTCATGTGAGACTAAGTAAAGTTTGATGAAAATGCTAGTCTCTTGTTGTTAAAGTTAAAGAAGGTTTGCAGGTTGAGGTATAGGTTGGTGCATGTTTGATGCACTTGTTTATGGTACAATTTGATTACGGGTTGTTTGGTCTAGGTTGGTGCATGGTTGATGCACTTTTTTATGGTACAGGTTTATTACAGGTTGAGGTACAAGTTGATGCATGGTTAATACATGGTTCAAGTTATTGGTACAGGTTGTTTGGTGTAGGTTTATTGGTACAGGTTTACAACAGTATATATCATAGTGATATTGTGACAGTGGTTCCATCATTCTACTTATATTTCAAGGCGGTTGGACGGGGCAATGACAGGTGGTTGTAGCCACCTTCCGGCTGTAGACAAAGAATATAAGGGGTTGTATCTTCCTTCTGGTTGTAGCCAGAGAATTGGGGAGTTGGAGCTTTCCTCGGGTTGTAGCCTCGGAAACTAGGGGGTTGGAGCCTCCTTCTAGTTGCAGCTGGAAAACAAAGGAAATTGGTGCTTCCAATGAACGTAATTCTTCAAGACATATAAGAAAAAACATTATGTGGTTTTCTCCCGCTTTTGGTTTTCACTTAAAAACACTGGTGTAATGTGTATGTGTATGATTTTTCATTTGTTCATTTTTTATTTACTCTGCAAATATTGGATGATAATGCTACATTGATATAACACTTGCATTATATGATTAAAAAGGATTAGATTGCTCTATTACTGATTCACCCCACATCTCAGTAATTCAACAGGTTTATCCTAATTAAATTTAATAAAAAGAATCTAATGAGGGTTTGAGAAACTAATGACTAAGAAAACTCTATAAAAGGGATGGCGGAGGAAGAGTATGGATCATGACAGTTAGGAGTAAGGTTATGTTGCCGATATTTTTCTTGACTGACTTTACTTGTGGGAGTTGGGATGCCCAGATTGATAGGGAATGGTAGCTTGACCTTGCGAGGCGAGCTGGGAGCAAGAATTTTCTGCGATGGTGTGTGTGGGCCCTTTGCGGCTCGGGGGATATGGGGGAAGAAAAGTACCCCTAGCATTGGTTGGGAGGTATTGATGAAGTCTCATCGATTAGCAAGCGGGAGAGGAAGGAGGGACGCCAGTCGCGGGGATCATCTCCAAGTCCGTCATCTCCATTGGGTTTACGGTATTTTTCTTTAAGTTTAAGTTTAATTTACAAAGTTGGATTATATACATGGATGTAACTAGTTATTGGATTTTGTTAAATTAATGATAAGTTGCGAGTTAAAGGATGGCTGAATAATATCTCAAATTTGTAACTAATCTGTTGTAGATTCTAGGGATGTAATTTAATTTACTAAGTTGGATCATATACATGGATGTAACTTGTTGCTGGATTGTGTGAAATTAACTAATCTGTTGTAGATTCTAGGGATGTAATTTAATTTACTAAGTCGGATCATATACATGGATGTAACTTGTTGCTGGATTGTGTGAAATTAATGATAAGTTGCGAGTTAAAAGATGGATTCATAATGTCTCCAATTTGTAATTAATCTGCTGTAGATTCTAGGCATGTAATTTAATTTACTAAGTTGGATCTTATACATGGATGTAACTTGTTGCTGGATTGTGTTAAATTAATGTTAAGTTGCGAGTTAAAGAATGGTTGAATAATGTCTCAAGTTTGTAACTAATCTGTTGTGGATGCACCTGCGTCACATCATTTAAATTATGTAATGAAGAGAATTTTCCATAGTTAGGGTGGATTTACTTATTTAAAAAACCTCCACAACACGAATTCGTCGATATCGGCCAGCCATTTGCAGCAGCATGCGAAGCATAGCCGAACAATTGACAAATTGAAAATGAGAAGATCAGTAGCTTGATTAGATCAGATTAGGATTATTAAAATATACTGTTGTAACAACTCCGTTTTACATTTCAGGAGATTTTCTTTAAAATTTTATTTTTCCCTCCACATAAAATAAAATATGCTTGATCTCACCATCTTTAACTACACAACACAAGAACAAGAAGGCGATGATGATGATGCCATCGTTGATCTTCCCAATGATTTTTCTTTGGCATGCAGAAATGCATGTCACCGATTTTATAGCCTATTTCCAACTGTACCTCTCTTTACCATCTCACACTGCTCTGTAAACAGGGTCATTACATGAATAAACTAGTAGGGTAACAACTTCCCTCAACACAAGGATTTGGATTTCGAAATCGACCCTAGGTCCAGGGTTACCAACTCTCGCAAGAACTTCATGCCTGCCCTTCTGTCATTGGATTGGGCTCTCGATTGTTGTGCTCTGGGTACTTCAATTCGGGTTATAGTTCTTTCCCACATCATTGAAAGGGGTTTTATGGGAGACAACCCTTGAGCAATATGCTTCAGCTTGTATGCCAAATGAAAGAGTTGGCGGACGCTCGCAGAGTTATCGACGAAATGCTAGAACGGGTGTGCGTTAGTATTGGAAATTAAAGTTGGTGAATCCCCCTCCATTAAATCCGAAGGGGGACACGCGTTGCTGAGTTTTATGGCGGAATTTAGCCACAGGAATTTTTACCTTGCACAATTTCAGTGGTGTCGCCCAGAACCTTGACCATTGAATCTGTATGCCCCAACATTTCCAGCAAATACCCTCTTAACTTTTACTTCCTACGCTTTTGGTGGAGAGTCCAGCTCTGCGACCTCCTCTATGCACATCTTCTGGCCAGCGAGCTCGGTGATGCACTTCACATGCCCAGGGGTCGTGGCGTCCACCCTCTCGGCAATCCAGTTAACTGGATTGCGTTCACTTAGATTCCTCTGACTGTCATTTGATTTAAATTGTTGTTTCCTTAATAAAGTCACCGGAGTCATCTCCTTAATTCTTTGTCCCTTCACCATTAATGATCGCAATCAATTCCCCGTCATGCCTTCTTATGTACTATTTGATCGTAGATAATTATGGTGCACATTTGATAATTGATATCGGATAATCATATTGGTAATTGCTAATTGTAATGCTAATTATTATTATGGTGTAGATTTGATAATTGATATTTGATAATCATATTTACGTCGAAAGGTGTATATCTATTGGAGATAGGCACAATTACTCACTTTTTAATCTAACATTCTAATCTGATGGTTAACAATTGAAGATGCTGGCATATTCTTAGTAGTCTTCTCAAATAAATGAATGAAATTTAATATTGATAACTTCCTTGCATTTATAAATGCTTATGTTTACTTTTTCACATTTACTTAATATATAGAATAAATCATTCTATATAGCATTCAATATAGATTAACAAGTGTCATATAGTTGCACTTAAATATTTTATTTTTGAGATATATTTATGAATTTGAATAGGAATATATTTATGAATATGAAATGACCTGCACGTACCTATTTTATTTTGGGGATATATTTATAAATCTGAAGCAGCCGACTCTTGGATTCATCAACCACTCTTGAATCTGAAACGGTCTATGACGTTTATCAGCCACAACTCAAGTGGCTGTGCTAGTGGTAATTGCTAATTGTAATGCTAATTATTTTTGTGGTGTAGATCGATAATTGATATCTGATAATCATTTTGGTAATTGCTAATTGTAATGCTAATTATTTTTATCGTGTAGATCGATAATTGATATCTGATAATTATATTGGTAATCGCTAATTGTAATTCTAATTATATTTATTGTGTAGATCGATAATTGATATCTGATAATTATATTGGTAATCGCTAAATGTAATGCTAATTATATTTATGGTGTAGATTGATATTTGATAATTGAATTGATAATTGCTAATTGTAATACTCATTGTATTGGTAATAGTATTGATAATTGATAATCTATGGTATAGATTTTAATTGCACTAAGGGTACAACTGACCCCGTGAGGGTCTAATTATCCATAAAGTTCTTAACCTCGATTTATACAATGATTTATCAGTTCACCTTTTCCTTTACTAATGTCTCCCATGTAATGATTAATAATCATTATTACATTATGGATGTCAAATTTACATGTTCATCCAAGATGGGTAGATGATTAATTGTGACCTTGTGGGAGGGGATCCAAGGTTGGTTTTTGTTAAGCGTCTAATTACAGTGCTAAGAGTCTTCCACAACGATAATGACGTAAACTAGAAGTAGAAGGTGATTACCTTCGTGCGCCTTGAATATGGTGGACATGTGTTTCTTGTAATCCTTCTTTCGTCCCCAAAGTGTTAGACCAAACCCTTGTACCTTAGTTCATTGGACGATTATCTGGCTCCTTGAACGAATGCATTGTACTGACGATTGGTGTCACCTTAATCTCCCGCTTTTGAAACCCGAGGGTCACATGGTTGTTTAAGCCTTCTTTATCTCTTGCGCGATGATTAACAATGACGATGAATGACTTAATTAATCATTTCCTTGCGCTCATTGAACCTTTATTTCAACTCATGATGTTAGACCCTAGACTCCTACCATGCAACAAAACCTTGAAGTAAAGATTGATATTAGAGACTTTAGACTACCAGCACGCAAGGAATTGTGATTTGGTGTTTGATATTTAGACCTTAGATTCCTTGTGCAATGAATTACATGAAGATACTCTTGCACCTCAACTCTAGGCGAGAAATGATATTAGGTCTATGATTAGATATCCTTATTCCACAATTACAGTCGTTTACCTTGTATTTGTCATATGTTGGAATACAAACCATTTCTATGATATTAGGTATATGATTAGATATCCTTATTCCACTATTACAGTCGTTTACCTTGTATTTCTCTTATGTTGTCGTATGTTGGAATAGAAACCATTTCTTGCGTCAGGGATGTACTGGATGACTCGATTAGCACTCCTTACTTGCGTCATCAAATGTCCTAACGAATAATGGATTACAATATCTACTTACATTGTTTTATTTATCAATGAATAATGGTTTATCAACCATTATTGTGCCATTAAAACGTTAATGAATGATCGATGTAAAGAATAGACTTCTTGCGCCTATGAATGTTATGTCTTGTGTGATGGTTTAGAAATAGTAGATTTTTGCGCCTTGATGATCTTGAACTTTAAGATTTTTACCTTAGGTGTCATCATTAATTGTAGAATGCATTAATGTTGGGTTGTTGTTAAATGGTATTATTACATTGATATGCGTGTTGTGGTTCACGGGGATGATGTGTCAGCACTGTATCATAATTGATTAATATTGTGGTATTAATGTTCGTTGATTTTTGTGAATGATGTGTTGTTGATATTGATAATTATTTTGATGTTTTAATTTTCCTTTGTAAAGAAAAACAAATAATAATAAAATAAATACATTGGCCTATGTACATCTCTTGTGAGTCGTAACGGCGGGGCCATTACATTCATGTTGCAATGCTCGTTTTTGTTTGTCAGATTACAACGACAGGTTATATTCATCACATAAGGTTGACAATTACCTTAGTTATGGTAGACTATTGTTGACCATGATCAAGAGTATGGTTTAATATATTTTACCTTGCCCATGGTTATCTATGTTTTTCCATGGTTGACTATGATTAACCATGTTTGAGCTTGATGTGGACCAAATTTTAGTATGGTTGATCATGGTTGAATATGGGTGACATTCAAAGACCATGTGGCGTCGATTATGCTGGACCATGCTAATTATTTTTAACCATGGTTTACTATGCCACTATCGCATTGCAATGTTGATCAAATTTTGTTCGTGAGATTGCAATATCTATTTGTTCATCACATGACATCGTAAGGTTATGGTCATCAGATTGTGATGTAGGGTTTTTGTTTGACACATTACATTGTTGGAATAGGTTTATCACATTCTGAGAGTGGGTTATGTTCCTCACATTGTGATGTCGATAAATGGTCCTATCAATGAAATGTTGGGATGTGTATGTCACATTGCGACATTGGGTTGTCTACATCTCATTGTGAAAATGGGTTATGTTCATCACATAGAAGCATTTGGAAATGCTTGTCACATTACGATGCCAGGATATTTGTGTTATATTCCAACGAAAAAGGCTATGTTTTTTACATTGCAATGACTAGGCTATGTTCATCACATTGCGACAATATGCTTATGTTCATCACATTCCGATGATGGGTCTATGTTCATCACATTGCAATGACAGGGATATATTAAACACATTGCGACATTACCAATATTGTGATGCTACTATGTTTGTCACATTGAAACATTACTACATTCATCATATTGCAACATCCAATTTTATTTTTCATCACATAAGATTGACCATTACCTTAACTATGGTTGACTATTGTTGACCATGATCAAGAGTATGGTTTAATGTAGTTGAACTTGCCCATGGTTGTCTATGTTTTTCCATGGTTGACTATGGTTAACCATTGTTAAGCTTGACATGGACCAAAGTTTATTACGGTTGATCATGGTTGACCTTCACCATGGTTGACTATGGTTGGCTAGGGTTGATCGTAGGTGGCCATGCCCATGGGTGACCTTCGAAGACCATGTGGAATTTATTACGCATCGACTATGTAATGTATGGTTTATCATGCATTTATTATGCATTGATTATGTAATGTATTGACCATTACCTTAACTATGGTTGACTATTGTTGACCATGATAAAGAGTATGGTTTAATGTAGTTGAACTTGCCCATGGGTGACCTTCGAAGACCATGTGGCATTGATTACCTATTGAATATATAATGTATGGTTGATTATGCATTGATTATGGAATGTATTGACCATTACTTTAACTATGGTTGACTATTGTTGACAGGGATGATTTTAGGGGATAAATTTCTCTCATGGGCTAATTTTCCATGGTTTTTCCAAAAACAAGATTCGTTATTTTAAAAATGATTCGCCCAAATTCTACAGGATAAAATTATTTTACCTTAAAAATCGCAAAAAAAATCTAAAAACTATATAAAATCCTTAGAAATTTGAATATTTTTACAAAAATATCGCCAATCATTTATAGTTGAAATATGAAGGATTAGTAGGATTCACCAAGGTTTCTACATTTTAAAATAAATTTCCATCCTTAAAATCATCCCTGATTGTTGATCATGATCAAGAGTAATGTTTAATGTAGTTGAACTTTCCCATGGTTGTCTATGTTTTTCCATGGTTGACTATGGTTAACCATGGTTAAGCTTGACATGGAACAAAGTTTAGTATGGTTGATCATGGTTGGCCTTTACCATGGTTGACTATGGTTGGCCAAGGTTGACTACAGGTGACTATGCCCATGGGTGACCTTCGAAGAACATGTGGCGTTGATTATGCAGGATCATGTTGATTATGTTTAACCATGGTTTACTATGCCACTATTGCATTTCAATGTTGATCAATTTTTGTTCGTCAGATTGTGACATCGAGATTTGTTCGTCACATGACATGGTAAGGTTATGGTCATCACATTGCGATGTATGGTTTTTGTTTGACACACTACGTCATTGGAATAAATTTGTCACACTCTGATAGTGGGTTATGTTAATCAAATTACAACGTCGATAAATGGTCCTATCATTCCAATGCTAGGATATGTATGTCACATTGCGACATTGGGTTGTGTACTTCACATTGAGACAATGGGTTATGCTCATCACATAGTGGCATTTGGAAATATTTGTCACATTATGAAGACATGATATTTGTGTCACATTGCGACGATGAGGCTATGTTCATCACATTGCAACGACAAGGCTATGTTCATCATATTGCGATAATATGCTTATTTTTGTCACATTATAATAGTGGGGCTATGTTCGTCACATTGCGACTTTAGAGCTATGTTCGACTCATTGTGACATTATTATGCTTGTCATATTGTGACACTACTAAGTTCGTCACATTGCAAGATTAGTATGTTTGTCATGTGGCAATGTCCAATTTTGTTCATGATATTGCAATGTTGGGCACGGTTTAGTTATGTTCGACTATTAATACATTACATATTATTACCATATGTATTAATACCTTAACTATTAATATTATTACCTTAACTATAAACAACTAATACCCTAAACATTAATACCCTAATTATGAACAATTAATACATTATTAATAGTTTGACTTTTTTTTCCTTTATTACTAAATATTATTAATACCCTAACTATTAATACACTAGATTTGAACGTATGACTTCTTAGGAGGAAACACATGTTATTAACCATTAGGCCCACTTAAGTTGTATTATTAAAGTAATAATAAAACATTATTACTATTGTAATAACCCTAACCCTATTGAAATATTAACCATTAAACCCACTTAAGTTGTATTATTAAAGTAGTAATAAAACATTATTACTATTGTAATAACCCTAACCCTAGAGGAATAATAATACATTATTATTAATCATTATTAATATATAATGTACTCATATAAAATTAAAGTATTAATAAAACATTATAACTATTATAATTAACAGAATATTAACAATGTGATAATACCTGAAACCCCCTTCCCAACAATTTGATTGGTATATTAATAATAGTATTAATAAAAATCAATATATTATTATTAAACATTATTTAATAATATATTGTTAAAATATTTATAAAAAATTATTACTAATTAAAAATCCTAACACTACCACTTACTCCCATAGTAATAAAGTGATAATATTTTAATACATTAAATTAATGTTTAGGGTATTAGCAAATTGTTGTGATACCGCTTTAGCACTCTAAAAAACAATAGAGGGTTACACTATAGCTAGAGATGGGAATAAAAATATATATAATAATTAATACATTATATCAATGTTTAGGGTATTTGCAAAATTGTTGTGATACCCTAGCAGGAGATGGGAATAAAAAAATAAAAACATTATTAAATTCCAAAAAACTCGATAAATATTTTTTTATTGCCTTTTGATTTTTGTAATGGAGAATCTAAATAAACTTTTGAGAAGAATTGCATAACTGTTTTGTGTAATGCAACTTTTACAAAATCTGAAAATGTAATTGTACAAATCCAAAAAAAACTTTTATTATTGGGTTTCGATTTTTTTATGAAGAAATGATTTAAACTTTTAAGGAGAATAGCATAGCACTTTCTACAATGCATAGTTTACAAAATCTAAAAATACAATTGTTTTTTTTAATGTATTTGTTTTTCATTTCTAATATTGTTCAATTTTTTTTTTTAACAAAAATAACAATTTCAAACTAATCTAATACATCGATAAATTAAATAATAAATTGAAATATGAATTATAATGATACATCGATAAATTAAATAATAAATTGAAATATGAATTATAATGTATAGCTTACAAAATTTAAAAATAAAATTATTCTTTTCTAGTGTATTTGTTTTTCATTCTCAACATTGTTCAAAAAAAAATTTAAACAAAAATAACAATTTCAAGCTAATCTAATACTGATAAATTAACTAATAAATTGAAATATGGATTTAAGAAACAACACAAGGTTATATTATAACTGGAAATGAAAATAAAAAATCAAAAAATTAATTAATACATTATATTATTGTTTAGAGTATTCCCAAAATTGCTGTGTTACTGGCTTTAGCAGTCTAAAAAACAATAGAGGGTTACACTATAGCCTAAATTAGAATAATAATAACAAAAATACCTTTCATTATTAAATCCCAAAAAACTCAAAAACCTTTTTTGTTTCCTTTTGATTTTATTAATGGAAAAACGATTTAAAATTTTGAGGAGAATCTCATGACAGTTTTTTGTAATGTAAAATCTGTATAAATCCCAAAAAAGACTTTTATTATTGGGTTTTGACTTTTTCTAATGGAGAAACGATTTAAACTTTTGACAAGAATAGCATAGCAGTTTCTAAAATGCACCGTTTACAAAATCTAAAAATGCAATTCTTTCTTTTTCATTTATCTGTATAAAGTAACTGTATTTGTTTCACATTGTCAACATTCAACATTGTTCATTTATGTGTATAAAGGAAGTTTAACGCAATGATAAGCCCCGCCTATTTATTTGCATAGTTTAAAGTCAAACGAAGCGAGGTGACAAAACAAATCAACAGGAGAGGAGCTAGAAGCCTTGAGCGCTAGGCCTGACCGATTTCCTTTCGTCTCTGCAAACATGGGCGATGGGAGAGGGCCTGGTCGACAATGGAGTGAATGGAGTGTGGCGAATAATGGCCGATGGCTTTTTAGTCTCCATGGCAGGAACAAGGCGCCTGGAATGCTAAGAACAGAGTGTAACATTGTTCATTTATGTGTATAAAGTAAGTGTATTTGTTTTTTATTGTATGATTTTTGTGCTTTAATGATCTTGAACTTTAAGATTTTTACCTTAGGTGTCATCACTAATTGTAGAATGCATTAATGTTGGGTTGTTGTTAAATGGTGTTATTATATCGATATGCGTGTTATGGTTCATGGGGATGATGTGTCAGAACTGTATCGTAATCGATTAATATTGTGTTATTAATGTTCCTTGATTTTTGTGAATGATGTGTTGTTGATATTGATAATTATTTTGATGTTTTAATCTTCCTTTGTAAAGAAAAACAAAATAATAAAAAAATAAATAAATTGGCCTTTGTATGTCTCTTGTGAGTCGTAACGGCGGGTCCATTACAGTCATGTTGCAATACCCATTTTTGTTTGTCAAATTGCAACGACAGGTTATATTCATCACATAAGGTTGACAATTACCTTAGTTATGGTTGACTATTGTTGACCATGATCAAGAGTATGGTTTAATATATTTTACCTTGCCCATGGTTATTTATGTTTTTCCATGGTTGACTATGATTAACCATGGTTGAGCTTGACGTGGACCAAATTTTAGTATGGTTGATCATGGTTGACCTTCTCCATGGTTGAATATGGGTGACCATGACCATGGGTGACATTCAAAGACCATGTGACGTCGATTATGCAGGGTCATGCTGATTATTTTTAACAATGGTTTATTATGCCTCTATCACATTGCAATGTTGATCAAATTTTGTTCGTGAGATTGCGATATCAATATTTGTTCATCACATGACATCGTAAGGTTATGGTCATCACATTGTGATGTAGGTTTTTTGTTTGACACATTACATTGTTGGAATAGGTTTATCACATTCTGAGAGTGGGTTATGTTCCTCACATTGTGATGTCGATAAATGGTCCTATCAATGAGATGTTGGGATATGTATGTCACATTGCAACATTGGGTTGTCTACATCACATTGTGAAAATGGGTTATGTTAATCACATAGAAGCATTTGGAAATGTTTGTCACATTATGATGATAGGATATTTGTGTTATATTGCGACGAAAAGGCTATGTTTTTGACATTGCGATGACCAGGCTATGTTCATCACATTGCAACAATATGCTTATGTTCGTCACATTACGATGATGGGTCTATGTTCATCACATTGCGATGACAGGGATATGTTTTAAACACATTGCAACATTACCAATATTGTGATTCTACTATGTTCGTCACATTGAAACATTATTATGTTCGTCATATTGCAACATCCAGTTTTATTTGTCATCACATAAGATTGACCATTACCTTAACTATGGTTGACTATTGTTGACCATGATCAAGACTATGGTTTAATGTAGTTGAACTTGCCCATGGTTGTCTATGATTTTCCATGGTTGACTATGGTTAACCATTGTTAAGCTTGACATGGACCAAATTTTAGTATGGTTGATCATGGTTGACCTTCACCACGATTGAATATGGTTGGCTAGGGTTGAATGCAGGTGGCCATGCCAATGGGTGACCTTCAAAGACCATGTGGAATTTATTATGCATTGACTATGTAATGTATGGTTTATCATGCATTTATTGTGCATTGATTATGTAATGTATTGACCATTACCTTAACTATGGTTGACTATTGTTGACCATGATAAAGAGTATGGTTTAATGTAGTTGAACTTGCCCATGAGTGACCTTTGAAGACCATGTGGCATTGATTACCTATTGAATATATAATGTATGGTTGATTATGAATTGATTATGGAATTTATTTACCATTACTTTAACTATGGTTGACTATTGTTGTCAGTTGATCATTATCAAGAGTATTGTTTAATGTAGTTGAACTTTCCCATGGTTGTCTATGTTTTTCCATGGTTTACTATGGTTCACCATGGTTAAGCTTGACATGGACCAAAGTTTAGTATGGTTGATCATGGTTGACCTTCACCATGGTTGACTATGGTTGGCCAAGGTTGACTATAGGTGACCATGCCCATGGGTGACCTTCGAAGAACATGTGGCGTTGATTATGTAGGATCATGTTGATTATGTTTAACCATGGTTTACTATGCCACTATTGCATTTCAATGTTGATCAATTTTTGTTCGTCAGATTGTGACATCAATATTTGTTCGTCACATGACATGGTAAGGTTATGGTCATCACATTGCGATGTATGGTTTTTGTTTGACACACTACGTCATTGGAATAAGTTTGTCACACTCTGATAGTGGGTTATGTTAATCAAATTACGACATCGATAAATGGTCCTATCATTCCAATGCTAGGGTATGTATGTCACATTGCGACATTGGGTTGTGTACTTCACATTGAGACATTGGGTTATGCTCATCACATAGTGGAATTTGGAAATATTTGTGACATTATGAAGACATGATATTTGTGTCACATTGTGACAATGAGGCTATGTTCATCACATTGCGATAATATGCTTATTTTTGTCACATTATAATAGTGGGGCCATGTTCGTCACATTGCGACGTTAGAGCTATCTTCGACTCATTGTGATGTTACTATGTTTGTCATATTGTGACACTACTATGTTCATCACATTGCAAGATTAGTATGTTCGTCATGTGGCAATGTCCAATTTTGTTCATGATATTGCTATGTTGGGCAAGGTTTGGTTATGTTCGACTATTAATACATTAAATATTATTGCCCTATAAACTACTAATACCCTAAACATTAATACCCTAATTATTAACTATTAATACATTATTAATACTTTGACATTTTTTTTCCTTTATCACTAAATATTATTAATATCCTAACTATTAATACACTAGATTTGAACTTGTGACCTCTTAGGAGGAAACACATGTTATTAACCATTAAGCCCACTTAAGTTGTATTATTTAAGTAGTAATAAAACATTATTACTATTGTAATAACCCTAACCCTATTGGAATATTAACCATTAAACCCACTTAAGTTATATTATTAAAGTAATAATAAAACATTATCACTATTATAATAACCCTAACCCTATAGGAATAATAATACATTATTATTAATCATTATTAATATATAATGTAGTCATACAAAATTAAAGTATTAATAAAACATTATAACTATTATAATTAATGGAATATTAACCATGTGATAATACATGAAAACCCTGTGTCAAAATCTAAAAATACAAAATCTAAAAATACAATAGTTCTTTTCTAGTGTATTTGTTTTTCATTCTCAATATTGTTCAAAGATTTTTTTTAACAAAAAGAGCAATTTCAAACTAATCTAATACACCAATAAATTAACTAATAAATTAAAATATGAATTTAAGAAACAATAGAAACTTAGACTATAACTGGAGATGAAAATAAAAAACCAAAAAAATAATTAATACATTATATTAATGTTTAGAGTATTCCCAAAATTGTTGTGTTACAAACAATAGACTGTTACACTATAGCCTAAATTGGAATAATAATAATAAAAAAATACCTTTCATTATTAAATCCCAAAAAACTCAAAAACCTTTTTTGTTTCCTTCTGATTTTATTAATGGAAAAACGATTTAAAATGTTGAGGAGAATCTCATGACAGTTTTCTGTAATGCACGCTTTACAAAATCTGTATAAATCCAAAAAAAACTTTAATTATTGGGTTTTGACTTTTTCTAATGGAGAAACGATTTAAACTTTTGACAAGAATAGCATAGCAGTTTCTAAAATGCACCGTTTACAAAATCTAAAAATGCAATTCTTTCTTTTTCATTTAAGTGTATAAAGTAAGTGTATGTTTACAAAATCTAAAAATGCAATTCTTTCTTTTTCATTTATGTGTATAACGTAAGTGTATTTGTTTTTTTATTGTCAACACTCAACATTGTTCATTTATGCGTATAAAGTATTTATAAGAATGCATTTCTTTCTTTTTCATTTATGTGTATAAAGTAAGTGTATTTGTTTTTTTATTGTCAACACTCAACATTGTTTATTTATGCGTATAAAGTATTTATAAAAATGTATTTCTTTCTTTTTCATTTATGTGTATAAAGTAAGTGTATTTGTTTTTTTTTATTGTCAACACTCAACATTGTTCATTTATGCGTATAAAGTAATTGTATTTGTTTTACATTGTAAACGCTCAACATTGTTTAAAGAAATTTTTAAACAAAACTAACAATGTGAAACTAATTTAATAAATTAATAAATTTAATAAATCGATAAATTTAAATGTAAATTACATTAAGTAAGTGTATTTGTTTTTTATTGTCAACATTCAATATTCTTAAAACAAACAAAAAAAAATTAAACAAAACTAACAATATAAAGTTAATCTAATAAATTGATTAACTAACTAAGACCAAATGCTACTTCAAAACCCAAATCTCTAGGATTTAAAAATATTCCACATAGTGGTTATAGCAAGGTTACCATTAACATAGACAAATGCTAATAAGTGTATCCAAGGAGGGGCTTATAGAGTAATAAAGCTAAGCTTTCATACTGAAAATCCACTTACATCGAAAACCAAAAGTCCTGAATACAACCTTTAAATTTTGTGAGTTTCCCTTTTTATGAATACAACCTTTAAATTTTGTATGTTTCCATTATATTGTTGTTTTAGGAAAAATATTTAGAATGCTAACAATTATCCACTACCCTATCCACTTAATATTACTTAGAGTTATTCAACAACGCGTTAATTTGTTTAGCAGACGACTTCTTCGTTCCAATCCAAACATGTTTCAATTGTCGTGCCTCATTGTCATTAGCTGCAAAAAGCCACACAATGAATTAAACAGAGACATCCAGATTGATAGTGGAAAGAAATTAAACTTCCAAACGGTCGATATCAACTGCCTCTCAAAATTGAATAAAATCGAATACGATTTGGTTGAAAGAGTGAAAGGGAGTTCGGAATATTACCCTAGCAGAAATATTAACCCTAGCTAATCCACTCCTCTCGCGTGGCATCCAACATTATGACACCTGCTAATCCACTCCACTCCTCTTTTATAATTTTTGAAACTCGTAAGGTAAATGTTAAACAGTTGTGTGTCCATGTCAATATCTGATAAAACTACACTTGCTACCACTGTAAAAGGTAAAAACTTAATAATAAAGAGGTAATTTACTAAATTATGCTTCTTCCTGGAAAGTGATAACTCATTCCCGGCAAGTGATAAGTCAGTCTAGTAATTTTTTTTCTCATGTTTAGTAATTTTTTTAATCATGTTTAATAAAATTTGAAAAGTAAATATGATCAATTCATATTCATAAATACAAGAGAATTAATTCTAACTAACAATTTTATTGATTCATTTGAGTGTAAGACTAAAAATATTTCAACATCTTCAATTCCTAGCTATCAAATCAGATTTTGTAATTAAAAAGTTGATTAACCCATTAATTTTAATGAGGGAACGCCTATCCACATAATATAAACTTCGCAGTAACTTGTAAGTATCTACTAAGTGTATCCTAAGATTTATTACATATACATACTTAGTATCTTGCAAGTACCTACTAAGATTTATTACATATACATACTTAGTATCTTGCAAGTACCTACTAAGATTTATTACTGTGCACATTTACACGTTGATTTCACCTGATCAAAATTTTGATATAGATAATTGTTGACGTGTGGATATTGTATCCACCTCTCAAGAAAATAAGCTGCAAGCCGTCAAATTCCAAGCTTGATTCCGGTAAATCTCCAGGGTTTTTACTATTCCTCTTACCAATCAAACCTGGCCCGGAACCCAACAACCCACGGCTAAATGAAAAAGTTAGTCGTGTGGAATCTGGATGACCACCGTCACACCACTAAAATTAGATAGAATCTCTCGTCCAGTCAGCGCGAGCATCGGGACAGAGAGGGAATATCCGTCATCTTCTTTCATACGATTTTTATCTTGTTTTGTTGCAGCAATTTTGTTTCGGAGGTTTTATTTATTTATGGTTTTTTCCCTCCAGGCGTGTACGGTTCGAATCTCTGGAGCTTGTTGATTCGGAAGATTCGATACAGTTTTTAATGACCGTTTGTTTATATGGTATTATTAGTCGTTACCGCTTGATTGCCACCTTATTTTACGTTAATACGGTCTCATTCTCCCACCGATTTATGGTATCAGCTGTGGCCTGTCACACTGTCTATCACATGATCTCAAGAGTGTGTGCGCCTCACGTTGTCTACCGACGGGCCGGCTTCTGCTCGGCCACCGAGGGTGGTGTCAGATGATATTTCTTTGATTTCGGAATGGGCGGTATTGCCGCTAAACACCAGTTACCATCTTGATGATGACTCATGGCCCATGGGGTGGGTGTGGTTACTATGGTGGTGGTTGCAGTGATAACGAACTGCCCAGCTAATCCATGTGCTTCCCGCTTTGTTTGACTCGATACCGTGCCAGCAGTGGGATTGCTTCTGGCTTGAGTTTGTGGGTCCCAAACTACAGTTTCTTGGTAGGCTCCAGTGTTTGCGGTGCCGGGCTTGGCTTAAATTGTATGCCTGCCGGAGTCTCCATATATATATCTTACCCACCTACCTTACAGACTAGTTCCTTAGCTGTTGATGCAAATTACAAAACTAAGGCGTTGAATAACTGTTTCATTTTTTTTAATGTGTGTTTTATAAATTCTTATTAAATTATAATTTTCTGTTATGTTATTTAAATTGTATTTCTGAATATAGAAACATATTCAATATACAAATTTAATCATTCAAAACTATAATATTGCACCAAATTTCAAACAAATATCTCAAAAATATATATATATATAAATAAAATAAAAAACTTAACATATTTAAACTACTCCTAAAACTATTAAAATAAAATTATTATATGATCCAAAATCCCCGTTAACTTTCTCAGATTAGTGTTTGAATTGACAAGGTAAAGCAGGTTATGAAATTCAATCACGACTTCAAAACTCTAAATGTTCACACTTAGAGATGGATTATCACACTTATTTCAGGTATGGATTATCATTACATAACAGACGTATTAGAACACGTCAGATGTTCAGAATAGTGAAGGAAATTCAAGTATAAACAAACGATAAATCTAAAATATTTATGTTTTTAAATAAAATTAATTTTTCACCTTTTAGAAAATTTCTAACTTAAACGAATTTAATCTATCCCATTATTAATGTCATTCAGGATTCATAATTTTAAACATATTGAAAGATAATGTTGCTATTGTTGGAATTTGGTGACAACTAATTCCTTCAAGAATGGATTTTGGATCCTATTATTCAGGGTTGATTGTAACTAAATAGACCAAGTTAGAATATGGATAGGAGTGCATTTAATAATCTCTTTCTTGTGTAACAATGTATGGAATGCTATAAATTCATGTATGCCCGTACAGGCAAGGAGGAGATGAGTGAAGTGAGAAGGTGAGAAATGATAGAGAGCTTGCAAGGCTATTGTAATTTCCATGTTATGAACAATAAGAGAATCGATACCTTTGTTTGGTGGACGTAGCCCAACATTTCGGTGAACCACGTTAATCTCCGTGTTCATCTTTTTATGTCTGGCATCTATTTTTTATTTATGTATTTTTCCGTTGCACATTAGTTTGTTGATGGTGGCTAACAGAGACAAAAAATGGTATCAGAGCTACATTGGATGAGCCGCCGTCAAGGACCAAAATCTTTGTGCAAGGAGCGTTGATTCCAAATCAACGCTAGGGTCGCTAGTTAAAGGGAGCGTCGTTTTGCTCACTTCAGCGCCTATCTCTCTGCTTTAAGGGAGCGTTGTTTTTCCATCAGCGTTGGGCTATCTACATCAAGGGAGAGTCAATTTCAAGGCTGCCCTTTAATTTTTCTGTGGTTTCGAGAACAACGCCTGTCTCGAATCTGGAAGGGAGTGTCGACTATGCCCGCTACCCACGAACGTGAAGGGTGCGGTTGTTGTGTCCCCATAAGGGGTCCATGCTTGGATGTGGCTAATGTTTTGAGGCCAGAGCTGAGCTTGGAAATTCCCTGGTAGAGGGAGTATTGCAGAGCATGAAGAATGCAGAGCCTCGCAACAACTGGTATGAAGGGGCAGATTAACAAAAGTGTAAATAACAGAGACTGAGAAGCATCAGAATGACTAAAATGGCGAAAAATCAAAGTGCTAAGTTTGACATTGAGAAGTTCAATGGAAAGAACAATTTTAAGATCTGAAAAGTCAAGATGCATGATCCGCTTGTGCAACAAGGCATGGTGAATGAACTTTTGGGAAAATCAAAGAAACCCGTGACCATTTCAGATGAAGAGTGGGAAGAGATCGATGTGAGAGCACTGAGTGCCATACATATTTGTTTGGTCAATAATGTTTTGTTCAACATTGTTATGGAGAAGACAGTAGAAAGTTTGTGGACGAAGCTGGAAAGCTTGTATATGACAAAATCCTTGACGAACAGGATCTTCCTGAAAACACAATTTTATAGTTTGCGCATGAAGGAAGGTACAAAAATAACTGATTATTTAAATACTTTTAATACTCTTTTAGTCTAGTTGACTAGCATGGGAGTGAAATTCGAATATGAAGACAAGGCGATTACATTATTGTGATATCTGTCGAAGTCATGGGATCACTTTGTTACCTCTATTAGTTTTAGTTCAAAATAAATTATTGAGTTTGATGTTATCGTTGGAGCTTTATTGTCTTAGGAAACAATGAATAAATCCAATTTGGAAACCTCTACATCTGAGGTGATGGTGGTCAGAGGAAAACCTAAGGGAAGAGGACATGTTCGGAGGGTTTTCTCTTGGTCAAAGTCGAAGGAAAAGAAGAGCAAGCTTAAGTATTGGTTTTGTGGCAAATCTAGACAACTAAAGAAGGATTGTTGGAAGTGACAACAAGCCTCCAAAGAAGACCCTCCAAAAGAGACGAAGGAAGCAAATGCAACTGAAATAGGTTCAACAACAAGTTCAGGTATGGTTGATGAAGTTTTAAAAAATGGTATTGTTTCACATTATGATCAACAATGGTTATTAGATTCTGGTGCTTCAAATCACATGTATCCTCATAGACACTGGTTTATTACTTACTAGTCTATAGATGATGGAATTGTTTACATGGGAAATGATATATCATGTAAAGTTGTAGGAATTGGTAGCATTTGAATTAAGTTATTTGATGGATATCTTAAGATACTAACTGAGGTGAGACATGTACCTGAGCTTAGGAAGAACCTAATCACTTTGGGATTCTTAGATACTGGAGGATATAAAAGTACTATTCAAGGTGGAGTTATGAAGGTCTACAAATGAATCCTACTAGTTATGAAAGTGAAGAAGGTTGGAAACCTGTTTATGTTAGAAGGAAGAACTAAGTCAGATCATGCGACAGTTGTATCCGAGAATGACAGTGATTATGCTCGTTTGTGGCATCATTGGTTGGGCCATATGAGCGAAAGAGGTTTGAAGGTATTATCTGATCACAAGTTACTTTCTAGTCTAAGTCTTTAAAGTTAGATTTATGCAAGCACAGTATTTATGGAAAACCAAATAGGCAAAGGTTTAAAACTGGAAGACACACCAGTGAGGGAATTCTTGATTATATCCATTCTAATTTTGGGGGACCATCCCCTACTATTTACTATGGAGAATCATCATACTTCGTTACTTTAATAGATAATTTATCTAGGAAGGTGTGGATCTATATGTTGAAAATAAAGGCTGATGTGTTTACTGTTTCCAAGTAGTTTAGAGCTTTAGTGGAAAAGAGCATTGGTAGGTCCATTAAGTGTTTAAGAATTGATAATGGTGATGAATTTACGTCAATGGAATTTGAGAACTATTGCAAGGAGTTTGGTATTGATAGGCATAAAATTATTTCCTATACTCCTCAGCAAAATGGAGAAAGAGGGAGAGAATGGTCAGGAGAGAGAGAGAGGGAGAGGGAGAGAGAGAGAAGAAAATAATTATATATAGAGAGAGAGAACACTAGAGAGAGATGGGGGAGTGGGGGAGATAGAGAGTGTAGTGTCCCCAAGGCCGAGCCCCGTTACAGATCATGTTATATGCAAAGAATTGTAAATATGTTCTATAGGCTGGTGAGCCAAGTTTTGTATAAGCTGTAGGCTTATGAGTTTTGTTAGGCTAGGGAGCCTAAGTGTGGAAGGCCAGGAGCCTGTTAATGTACTTGTATGTATGCAGGTCAATTAATAAAATATAAATACCGCCAGTGCAGACCGACCACGATGAATGAGTGATGGGGGACTGAGCATCCACGGAATGGGCAAGGGATCAAGGGCTGGAAGGTGGGAAAGGGGCTGAGTAAGGAGCCTAGGGGATAAGCCTAGGGGGCTTAGGCCTGGAATAATATTTTATTATTATCCCTAAAAATCCATGTGCACATTATTTTATCCTAAGTCCTTTTTTGAGGGACCCGTGAATTCCCAAGTGGGGGAAGGAAGGTGTACGGATGGAATGCATGCAGTTCCCAGGGTGACAAGTGTCAACCCTGGTGCATGCAAATAAAAACCCTGAACTGAGCTGAGAGGGGGATGCTCGCCTCCATTCTGAACCGAACCTTTGTGCGTGGAACCGGTATGACCTCTGCTGGATATCCTGATTCATCTCTGAAACCATTAGCTGTGTTTGCCTGAGAAAAACTGTGGAATACCTGTTCGGAGCGAAGACTCTGTGTCTGTTCCAGGCAATCCTGAGAACGCATTCCCTGAACCCAAATTCCCTGTGTTAAACTCGAGTGGAAGAATCCCTGGTTGTTCGGGGAGAACTGAGCTAGTCTGTGTGAGAAGCCCGCCCCGAAATCATCACCGTGA
>ML787052.1:286115-297081 GCA_009831015.1 Picea engelmannii
AAGGGGGGAGAGTCAGAGGAAGAGCGAGGGAAACAAGGAGAGAGTGAGAGAGGGGGAAAATAGAGAGAGAGTGGGGCTGGGGGAAAGATAGGGGAAGGGAAATATAGAGGGAAGTCTAGAGGATGCAGGTTGAAAAGAGAGAGATTGTGTGTGGGGGGGTAGAGAGGGGAAGAGTGGGAGAGAGAGAGAGAGAGAGAGAGAGAGAGAGTTAATAGAAACATGTGCGCATTCATATTCCTAATAACACCTGCACATTTTAGGAATATGTATGTTCTTTAGGAATGCATGCACAATTTAGGAACACATGCACTCTTTAGGAATGTGTGCATGCTTCAGGAACATGTCCACATTTCTAAAGTGTGCATGCGTTATTTTCATTTCAATTTTTTTTTTCAAGAGGGAGTGAAAACTCTAATATACATGTAAATGTATTTCATTTTTCTTTTCAAGAGGGAGTGAAAACTCTAATATACATGTAAATGTGTTGAACCTGCACATGTAAATATGTTGAACCTGCACAGAATAGATCTAACTATGAATTAAATAGAAACATCCAGATTGATAATGGAAGGAAATTAAACTTCCAAACGTTCGATATCAACTGCCTCTCAAAATTGAATAAAATCGAATACGATTTGGTTGAAAGAGTTAAAGGGAGTTCGGAATATTACCCTAGCTAATCCACTCCTCTCGTGTGGCATCCAACTTTATGACACCTGCTAATCCACTCCACTCCTCTTTTATAATTTTTGAAACTCGTAAGGTAAAAATTAAGAAGTAAATGTTAAACAGTTGTGTGTCCATGTCAATATCTGATAAAACTACACTTGCTACCACTGTAAAAGGTAAAAACTTAATAATAAAGAGGTAATTTACTAAAGTATGCTTCTTCGTGGAAAGTGATAAATCATTCCCGGCAAGCGATAAGTCAGTCTATTAATTTTTTTTAATCATGTTTTTAAATTTCTTTAATCATGTTTAATAAAATTTAAAAAGTAAATACATGGATTCCTAAATATAGGAGAATTAATTCTAACAATTTTATTCATTCATTTGAGCGTGAGACTAAAAATATGTGAATATCTTTAATTCTTAGCTATCAAATCAGATTTTGTAATTAAAAAATTGATTAACCCAGTAATTCCAATGGGAAACACCTATCCACGTAAATATAGACTTCGTAGTAACTTGTAAGTATCTACAAGTGTATCCTAAGATTTATTATATATACATACTTAGTATCTTGCAAGTACCTACTAAGATTTATTACTGTGCACATTTACACGTTGATTTCACCTGATCAAAATTTTGATATAGATAATTGTTGACGTGTGGATATTGTATCCACCTCTCAAATACAGGTTCAGAGAAAATAAGCGCTGCAAGCCGTCAAATTCCAAGCTTGATTCCGGTCAATCTCCAGGGTTTTTACTATTCCTGTTACCAATCAAACAACCCACGGCTAAATGAAAAAGTTAGTCGTGTGGAATCTGGATGACCACCGGCACACCACTAAAATTAGAAAGAATCTCTCGTCCAGTCAGCGCGAGCATCGGCACAGAGAGGGAATATCCGTCATCTTCTTCGATACGATTTTTATCCTGTTTTGTCGCATCAATTTTGTTTCGGAGGTTTTATTTATTTATGGTTTTTTCCCTCCAGGCGTGTACGGTTCGAATCTCTGGAGCTGGTTGATTCGGAAGATTCGATACAGTTTTTAATTTGGAAGATTCGATACAGTTTTTAATGACCGTTTGTTTATATGGTATTATTAGTCGTTAGCACTTGATTGCCACCTTATTTTACTTTAATACGGTCGCATTCTCCCACCGATTTACGGTATCAGCTGTGGCCCGTCACACTGTCTATCACATGATCTCAAGAGTGTGTGCGCCTCACGTTGTCTAACGGCGGGCCGGCTTCTGCTCGGGCACCGAGGGTGGTGTCAGATGATATTTCTTTGATTTCGGAATGGGCGGTATTGCCGCTAAACACCAGTTACCATCTTGATGATGACTCATGGCCCATGGGGTGGGTGTGGTTACTATGGTGGTGGTTGCAGTGATAACGAACTGCCCAGCTAATCCATGTGCTTCCCGCTTTGTTTGACTCGATACCGTGCCAGCAGTGGGATTGCTTCTGGCTTGAGTTTGTGGGTCCCAAACTCCAGTTTCTTGGTAGGCTCCAGTGTTTACGGTGCCGGGCTGGGCCGGGCTGGGCTTAAATTGTATATGCTCCAGTGTTTACGGTGCCGGGCTTGGCTAAAATTGTATGCCTGCCGGAGTCTCCATATATATATCTTATCCACCTACCTTACAGACTAGTTCCCTAGCTGTTGATGCAAATTACAAAACTAAGGCGTTGTATAACTGTTTTATTTTTTTATTTTTTTGTGTTTTATAAATTCCTATTAAATTATAATCTTCTCTTACGTATTTCTGAATGTAGAAACATATTCAATATACAGAGTTAATCATTCAAAGCTACAATATTGCACCAAATTTCAAACAAATATCTATATATATATATATAAAACAAACAAAAACTTAACATATTTAAACTACTATTAAAATAAAATTATTATATGGTCCAAAATCCTCGTTAACTTTCTCAGATTAGTGTTTGAATTTATAAGGTAAAGCAGGTTATGAAATTCAATCACGACTTCAAAACTCTAAATGTTCACACTTAGAGATGGATTATCACACTTATTTCAGATATGGATTATCATTACATAACAGACGTATTAGAACACGTCAGATGTTCAGAATAGTGAAGGAAATTTAAGTATAAACAAACGATAAATCTAAAATATTTATGTTTTTAAATAAAATTAATTTTTCACCTTTTAGAAAATTTCTAACTTAAACGAATTTAATCTATCCCATTATTAATGTCATTCAGGATTTAAAATTTTAAACATATTGAAAGATAATGTTACTATTGTTGGAATTTGGTGACAACTAATTTGAATCCTATTATTTAGGGTTGGTTGTAATTAAATAGACCAAGTTAGAATATGGATAGGAGTGCATTTAATATTCTATTTCTTCTGTAACAATGTATGAAATGCTATAAGTTCATGTATGCCCATAGAGGCAAGGAGGAGATGAGTGGATTGAGCAGGTGAGAAATGATTGAGAGCCTGTAAGGCTGCTGTAATTTCCATGATATGAACAATAAGAAAATTGATACCTTTGCTTGGTGGACGTAGTCCAACATTTCGGTGAACCACGTTAATCTTTGTGTTCATCTTTTTATGTCTTGCATCTATTTTTTGTTTATGTATTTTTCCGTTGCACATTAGTTTGTTGACGGTGGGTGACAGAGACAACAAATGGTATCAGAGATACGTTGGATGAGTAGCCGTCAAGGAACAAAATCTTTGCACAGGGACCGTCGATTCCAAATCAACGCTAGGGTCGCTAGGTAAACAGAGCATCGTTTTGCTCATTTTAGCGCCTATCTCTCTGCTTTAAGGGAGCGTTGTTTTTCCATCAGCGTTGGGTTATCTACATCAAGGGAGAGTCGATTTCAAGGCTTCCCTTTCATTTTTTTGTGGTTTCGAGAACAACGTCTGTCTCTAATCTGGAAGGGAGTGTCGACTGTGACCGCTGCCCACAGACATGAAGGGTGCGGTTGTTGTGTCCCCATAAGGGGTCCATGCTTGGATGTGGCTAATGTTTTGAGGCCAGAGCTGAGCTTGGAAATTCCCTGGTAGAGGGAGTATTGCAGAGCAAGCCTCACAACAACTGGTATGAAGGGGCAGATTAACAAGAGTGTAGACAACGGAGGTTGAGAAGCATCAAAATGACTAAAATGGCGAAAAATCAGAGTGCTAAGTTTGAAATTGAGAAGTTCAATGGAAAGAACAATTTTAAGATTTGGAAAGTCAAGATGCATGATCCGCTTGTGCAACCAGGCCTGGTGAAGGAACTTTTGGGAAAATTAAAGAAACCCGTGACCATTTTAGATGAAGAGTGGGAAGAGATCGATGTGAAAGCACTGAGTGCCATACATGTTTGTTTGGTCGATGATGTTTTGTTCAACATTGTTACAGAGAAGAAAGTATAAAGTTTGTGGACGAAGTTGGAAAGCTTGTATATGACAAAATCCTTGACGAACATGATCTTCCCGAAAACACAATTGTATAGTTTGTGCATGAAGGAAGGTACAAAAATAATTGATCATTTAAATACTTTTAATACTCTTTTAGTCTAGTTGACTAGCATGGGAGTGAAATTTGAATCTTAAGACGAGGCGATTACATTATTGTGTTCTTTGCCCGAGTCATGGGATCACTTTGTTACCTCTATTAGTTTCAGTTCAACATAAAGTATTGAGTTTGATGTTATCGTTGGAGCTTTATTGTCTTAGGAAACAAGGAATAAATCCAATTTGGAAGCCTCTACATCTGAGGCAATGGTGGTCCGAGGAAGACCTAAGGAAAGAGGACATGTTTAGATGGATTTCTCTTGGTCAAAGTCGAAGGAAAAGAAGAGCAAGCTTAAGTGCTGTCTTTTTGGCAAATCTAGACATCTAAAGAAGGATTCTTGGAAGCGACAACAAACCTCCAAATAAGACCCTCCAAAGGAGATGAAGGAAGAAAACGCAGCTGAAATAGGTTCAACAACAAGTTCAGGTATGGTTGATGAAGTTTTAAAAATTGGTATTGTTTCACATTATGATCAACAATGGTTATTAGATTCTAGTGCTTCAAATCACATGTATCTTCATAGACAATGGTTTATTACTTACTAGTCTATAGATGATGGAATTGTTTACATGAGAAATGATATATCATGTAAAGTTGTGGGATTTGGTAGCATTTGAATTGAGTTGTTTGATGGATATCTTATGATACTAATTGAGGTGAGGCATGTATCTGAGGTTAGGAAGAACCTAATCTCTTTGGGTGTCTTAGATACTGGAGGATATAAAAGTACTATTCAAGGTGGAGTTATGAAGGTCTACAAATGAATCCTACTGGTTATGAAAGTGAAAAAGGTTGGAAACCTGTTTATGTTAGAAGGAAGAACTGAGTCAGATCATGCGGCAGTTGTATCCAAGAATGGTAGTGATTATGTTCGTCTGTGGCATCATTGGTTGGGCAATATGAGCGAAAGAGGTTTGAAGGTATTATCTGATCACAAGTTACTTCCTAGTCTAAAGTCTTTAAAGTTAGATTTATGCAAGCACTGTATTTATGGAAAACCAAATAGGCAGAGGTTTAAAACCGTAAGACACACCAGTGAGGGATTTCTTGATTATATCCATTCTGATTTTCAGGGACCATCCCCTACTATTTCTTATGGAGGATCATCATACTTTGTTACTTTAATAGATAATTTCTCTAGGAAGGTGTGGATCTATATGTTGAAAATAAGGGCTGATGTGTTTACTGTTTGCAAGCAGTTTAGAGCTTTAGTGGAAAAGAGCACTGGTAGGTCCATTAAGTGTTTAAGAACTGATAATGGTGATGAATTTACGTCAATGGAATTTGAGAACTATTGCAAGGAGTTTGTGATTGATAGGTATAAAACTATTTCCTATAATCCTCAGCAAAATGGAGTTGTTTAACGCATGAACAAGACTCTTCTAGAGAGAGAAAGGAGTATGCTTAGTAGCACCAACTTGTAGCAGGAACTATGGGAAGAAGCATTAACTACAACTTGTTATCTGGTGAATCGATCACCATCAACAGAAATAGAGTACAATATTCCTGAAGAGTTATGGATAGGTCACCCTTGTAATTATTCTAATCTTAAAGTTTTTGGTTGTGAAGCCTATGTTCTAATTCTGAAACATCAACGTTCTAAATTAGATCCAAAATAAAAAAGGATTATCTTTGTTGGATATAGTGATGGTATTAAGGGGTACAGGTTGTGGGATCCTACTGCCCAAAAGATGACCATTAACAAAGATGTAATATTTGATGAATCGTCTCACATCAAATTATATAAATGTTCAAATGAAACAGGTAGAAGTACCTAGGTATCAACAGATTCAGTTGAAGCTTGTTCAAATACAGATGAGAGTGAATATGAACAAGTTTCTGAAGATCTTCATGAAGAGGTTCTTGCAGAAGAAAACATGGATGATGATGAAAATCAAGAGATTGTGGATGAGCCACAAACTTCCCTAAGGAGGTCTACACAGGTCAGAGTTCCTCCAAGAAGGTATGATGATTTTGTTTCATCAGTTTCTTTGAATACTAATGATGATGAACCTTTGTGCTATCAGGAAGTTGTGGAGAGTTCTAACAATGAAAAATAAAAAGAAGCAATGAAGGATGAAATGAATGCTTTAGCGAATAATGCTACATTGGACTTGCTAGAACTTCCAAGAGACAGGAAAACTGTAGGTTGCAAGTGGGTCTACAAGTTGAACACGGGTGTTGATGATAAGGTATAAAGGTACAAAGCAAGGTTGGTTGTGAAAGGATATTATTAGAAACAAGGTATTGACTTTCATGAGATTTTTTCACCAGTTGTTAAGATTGTTTCAATTCAAAATGTTTTAGCATTAGTTGCGTCACTTGATTTAGAGTTGGAGAATTTAAATGTTAAGACTGATTTATTACATGGAGATTTAGATGAGGATATTTACATGGAACAACCTGAAGGGTTCGTTCAGAATTGCAACAAGAATTTTTTTTTGTAGGCTCAAGAAATCATTGTATGGTCTGAGGCAGTCACCCGAAAAATGGTACAAGAAATTTGACTCTTTTATGATGAGCCAGAATTATACACCGAGTGAGTATGATCATTGTGTTTACTTTAAGAAATTGAATAATGGCATATTCATTATCTTAGTATTGTATGTTGATGATATGCTTTGAGAAAGAAAAATCATAATTGAGGTCAACAGGTTAAAGACTCAAATGGCTAAGACATTTGATATGAAATATCTAGGAGAAACAAAGAAGATTTTGGGCATGGAGATATTCAGAGACAGGAGGAAAGGTAATATTTGGTTGTCACAACAAAAGTATGCCAAGAAAATATTTTTTAGGTTTGGAATGAATGGTGTGAAACAAGTTTCAGTCCCTTTCGCTTCCCATTTTAAGTTTTCTTCAATTTTATGTCCTAGTACAGAAGAAGAAAAGGAATATATGTCTCAAATACCATATTCTAATGTAGTAGGAAGTTTAGTGTATGCGATGGTTAGTACAAGACCAAACATTTCACATGTAGTTTGGGTTTTTAGCAGATATATGGAAAATCCAAGAAAGAGCACTGGGCAACGGTGAAATGGGTTCTTCAGTATCTGAGGGGCATAAGTGATTAATGTGTCACCTATAATGGTGGTTGTGAGTTAGTCTGTGGATATGTTGATTCTGATTTTGCAGGTGATTTGGACAAGATGAGATCAACTTCAGGATATGTCTTTACTCTTGTAGTTGGAGCTATCAGTTGGATGTCAAAGCTACAGAGCATTGTTTCTTTATCCACTACAGAAGGAGAATGCATAGCTGCGTCACATGCTTGCAAAGAGGCAGTTCGGTTAAAAGTTTTGTTTGGTGAGTATGGAAGGATGCAGGACAAAGTAAAGCTACTTTGTGATAGTCAAAGTGTTATTCACTTGGCCAAGAATCCATCCTACCACAATAAAACTAAACATATTCCTATTAAGTACCATTTTGTAAGACAGGCCATTGATGAAGGTGCAGTTTCCCTTGAAAAGGTTCATACAAAAGAGAACTACACAGACATGTTCACAAAACTAGTACTTTTGGAGAAGCTATGATGATGCTTGACTTCCCTTGGCTTGCAAAAAAGGTGATGAAAAAAAGAAAGGAGCAAGGTATCAGGTTAATTGTTGTCAAGGTGGATATTGTTGGAATTTGGTGACAACAAATTCCTCCAAGAATGGATTTTGGATCCTATTATTCAACGTTGGTTGTAACTAAATAGACCAAGTTAGAATATGGATAAGAGTGCATTTAATAATTTGTTTATTGTGTAACTATGTATGAAATGCTATAGATTCATGTATGCCCGTAGAGGCAAGGAGGAGATGAATGGAGTGAGCAGGTGAGAAATGATTGAGAGCTTGCAAGGATACTATAATTTCCATGTTATGAACAATAAGCGAATGAATACCTTTGTTTGGTGGACGTAGCCCAATGTTTGGGTGAACCATGTTAATCTTTGTGTTCATCATTGTGTGTCTGGCATCTAATTTTTTGTTTATGTATTTTTCTACTGCATATTAGTTTGTTGATGGTGGTTGATAGAGACAACAACCATGTGTGTTTTTGACGGTTCAGTTAATTAATCGTTATGCAGATCCCAAACCTTAAACCAAAGATGGTACAGATCCCGAGATAAATTAGGGTTAAAGAAATGGCTTAAATCTCTTACCACCCTGCTAACAGGGAAGTTGGTTCCTTGGTTGCCACTTATCAAAAGGAAAATGCATATATAAACTTTGGATTTAGTAGAAAATAATCCATTCTTAGTGATTCTATCTTTTTGAGTATGGTACTTTACCATTCTTACTCTAGAATATGAGAAGACATTGTAAGGGAGGTTTTTACGGAACCACCGTGAAACAATTATCCCTTATATGTTTATATCAGAGGTGTTTAGATGAGACATGTGATTGATGGTTTTTGCCAACCGGTATGAATATAAAATGCTAAAATAACGTTTTTTATTTTATAAAAAATAAAATGCATCATCATGCTCGATGATAACATAAGAACACCAATGTGCGTATAAATGCACATGATATTCAACAAAAAAAATAATTCAATCAATAAAAAAAATTAATTTAAAAGACCATAAACTTTCCATGGTGCGCTTAAAAACCCCTATAACCTGATGTGTCAGGATAGTGGTGCACTGGAAAAAAAATTGTGGTGCTCTCAATAATAATGAAAATGAATTTTATTATCACATTTCCTTTTGTGCTTCCAACCTCTAACACAAGCACTAGTGCTCACCTTCCTTCTACGATTGCCCCATTTGTTATGTTGTATAGTGTTGCTTCGTCAATGCCCATGTAGATTCCGTACATTTTCCAATTTTGGAAAAAAATGAAAAATTTTGTTTTTTATCTATGGGCCAACCATGCCTTCTCGGGAAAGAAGAAACCAAGAAATGTTTTTGTTACCTCATTTTATTTTTCATCCAATTAAAATTTAAAATTGCCTTTAAATTTGGCATTTTTTCAATTTAAAAAAAAAAAATCTTTACAATGCGCTTGAATCGCCCCAGACATACATGCGCCCTGTTAATTTACAAGAAACATTGTGTGTGGTGTTTCCTATAATTTAATAAGAATCACCTCACATAATGCATTTATAACTACATTGAGCACTAGACATTGCGATGGGGTTGTGAATTACAAATGCCTCTATCGTAGAAGATGCACCATCTTCACAAAAATCCCACTGGTATGTTCTAACAACTTAAATGCACTACACACATAATAATTAATCTATTAGTGTGTTTAATTATTAATGCTACATCGGTGTTCCATACAAGGGACACCATAAAATTGCAAACATGAATCATCAAACTTTTCGATGCATAGCAGTGTGTTTTATGAAAAATATAGCACCAGTGCACGGATAACATAGATTACCGTGGACAATGTTTTCTTTATGATAAAGAGAACTGTGCATGATGTATATTAGGAGCACTATGCATGATGCATATTAGTTATTAAAGACACACCATTTACTTTACCACAATTGCTTTTGTAAATATAAATGAATTTTATCTTTTGATATATACAAAATGGTTATATATGTGTGTGTTTTATAATTTCAATTTGTTTTATCTATATATATGTTACTAAAAATAATTATATGTGAATCAAATATGAAAAAGATGAGCACATGAGTAGGAGAATAAGTAGTAGGTCAACATGTATGGGTGAGGGCACAAAGTTTATGGATGAAAAAGTGGCAATGGGTTCAAAGGAACATGTGTGCGTAAGAACGTGTACACATTTCTAGAAATTCACATGTGTTCTTAATTATATAGCCTCGGTACTCATAGAACCGCCACATACACTTTTCAACTCATATTCTTTAGGAAAATGCACCTGTTCCTGAGAAACATACGTTCAGGAACACACATGCATTCCTAACAAAAAATGAAATTAAAATAACATGTGCATGCTTTTGGAACAGACATGCGTTCATAAATTGCACATGCATTATTAGGAACATAAATGTGTGCACATTCCTCCTAACATAAAATCTCTCTCTCTCTCTCTCTCTCTCTCTCTCTCTCTCTCTCTTTATATACCCCCTTCTTCCCCCCCATATTTCCCTCCCCCTCTACCCCCCTTTCCCTTCCTCCCTACATCTTCCTCTCTCTCTCTAACCACACTCTCCCTCTCTCTCACTTGTTATGTCCTCCCCCTCTCTCTTTCCCATTCTCTATGCCTCATCTTCCCCTCTATTATTGTTTTCTTCTTCCCCTCTCTCTCTCCCGCATTATTCCCCCCTTCTCTCTCGACCTCTCTCTCTACCTCTCTATCTATCCCACTCACTCTCTGTCTTCTCTTCAACATCTTCCCTCTCTCACCCTCTGATTATCTCTCTCTCCCTCAATGTCTCCCACCCCCCCCTCCTCTCTCTCTCTCTCCCTCCCCATCCCTCCCCCTCCTTCCCTCTCTCCATATCTTCCCCTCTCTCTCTTTCTCTCACATTTTCTCTTTTCTTTCCTCTTTCCCTCTCTCTCTCCCTTCCCCACTCTCTTTCTTTAGTTCTCTCTACTTATATCTCTTTAACTCCCTCTCTCCCTCGATCCCTTTCTCTCACTTTATCACCCCACCCTCTCTCCCTCTCTCCCTCCCTCTTACTATCTCTCTCTCTATCTACTCCCCCCCTCTCTCTTTCCTTCATCTACCCTTCTCTCCCCCTCACTATGTATGTCCCACCCTCTCCATTTATCTCTCTCCCTTGCAACCTCTCCCTCTACCTCTCCCCCTCTCTCACTCCACC
>ML787052.1:329920-356030 GCA_009831015.1 Picea engelmannii
ATTTCATATTCTGTGAGTGTGTTAAGTCAGTTCATGGCGAAACCTCATGAAAGCCATTGGAATGCAGCAAAGGCAGTACTCATGTATCTAAAAGGTACACTTGATTATGGTATTAAGTATACTGATGCATCTAATGTTGAGTTAGCAGGTTATTCAGATTCTGATTGGGCTGAAAATATAGATGATTGAAGATCAACCATTGGGTATGCATTCAGCATTGGATCCGGGGTTGTTTGATGGAGTAGTAAAAAGCAGCCTACTGTATCTTTGTCCTCTACCAAAGCAGAATATAAAGCCTTGTGTGCAGCAACCTGTGAAGTTGTTTGGTTAATAAGACTTCTTCAAGATGTTGGAGAAGAACGAAAGGAACCTATGATGATCAGATGTGACAATCAAAGTTCAATCAATATTGTGAAGAATCCGATTTTTCATGCAAGGACAAAGCATGTTGAAGCTCAGTATCATTTTGTTCGAGAAAAATTGCATTCAAATGAAATAAATCTTGTGTATTGTAATATTAGTGAAAATACTGCTAATATTTTCACTAGGCCTCTTGGAAAAATTAAGTTTGAACTGTTTAGGGAGATGTTAGGTGTCAAAGTCAATCCATTCTCAATTAAGGGGGAGACTTGGAAATAATGGAGATGTTAGCTATTTGTTAGCACCAGTAATAAGCGCGGGTTGTAAGCGCCAGTTAGAAGAGTCAGTTCTTAGTTAAGAGTCAGTTGTCTAGTTGTCTTTTTCTTTGCATGCAACCGACTCACGAGAGTCTTTTCCTATATAAGGATGTAATCCGTCTTCATTTAATACTATGAAGTGAGCGTAGCCTCACCGTGATTGCTTGCCTCGTATATTTTATCTTTTCTAAGATATATTATCACCAAAAGACCAATAGATAGAGCGAGATTTACATACTTCTCTGTAAAACCATAAGAATGAAGAGTTTTGGCATAAGGTGTGGCACTATATCACAGTTCAAACTTGAGTCTACACAGAGTGAGTTAAAATGAGACCAAGTACTTGATACGACCCAATTAGTATTTCTACCACAAGATGATAGTTGTGTATTAACTCATAAGAGCTATGGTTGTAGCTGTAAGAACCCTATGATCGACAACGAGGTTAATTTAGAGAGGCATTTAAATTCTTTGATACATTGAATAATGGAATGTTATAATAGTGTCATCGTATGGAGTTCATCCTTGGTATAGTTTATAAAAAGAGAATAATCCATAATCATATGGATTATAACCTTAAGATAGGTTGAATAAATTATGGATTTAAAGGTGTTACAACCTTATGTCATTATTATTAAGTTTATCATTATTACAACCTTAAGTTCATTATTAAGTTTATCATGTTATAATTCCAAGGCTCAGGATGGTGGAAAGAATCCTCTACAAGTGGCATAATTTGGTCTCTGAGCTTAATTGCACTAGGAATAAAGTGCACAAAAGCGTAAAATTGGAAATATTCAGATGACTATAAATTTTCACTTAGAAATCACAATTGAGAAAGAAAGTAGTCATTAGAAATATATTTGATAGAGGAATGCACCTACATATCCATAATTGTGATTTGAGTAGTATAATTCATAGGGAGTCTCGGAAGAAAGATGATTGGTGAAATTAAAGGGAGAAAATATGCATAATTTTACATAATTGTTGAATTTTTCTTATCTAACATAATTTTGTTACATGCCCATTTTACCAAATTAAGGGTACATGTAGAATAGATCACATTTAGAATGAGGAATATAGACATGAAAGATGCACATGGAGCTCATAGCCATGAGGAGGAAGTGAAAGTGATAAATAACATCCTAAGAAATGAAGAGACTAAATCAAATGGACATAGAGAAGGAAAAATAGAAAACACAAAGCTAGTAGAGACAATGAGAAGCTTGAAGAGAGAAGTGGTGAGCTATAGAGAAGATAATGAAATAATTATAAGAGATGAGGAGGAGAAAAACCACATCAAAACTCAGTTGTTACAAAGCCTAAACATATTTCAAAAGAAAATAAACAAAGAATGATATTCAAGGAAGGTAGAAAAGCACAAATATCATGCTAGGAGGGAGGATGCTAGAAGTTCTAAGAACTATAGAAGTGGTAGTATACATCATCACCATCACCAAGGAACTCAATTAGAAGGGCACACGCATTCTCAAATCCCATAAAAACCCAAGTTTGTCTCCTATGAGACATCATAAAAGGAGGTATGAGGTAGATGATTTGAAAGGATATCTTAGGATGATTAATTCTCCTACATTTGATGGTGATCATAAGAAAGGTGAAGAAGCAGAAACTTGGTTTCTATAGATCAGAAAATATTTCCAATTTCATAATTATGCATCAAACTTCGAGGCTAAAATTGTAATATACCATCTTAAGGGAAAAACATCAATGTGGTGGGACTAGATCAAGAAAGTTACACATATTGATGAGAAGAGGATCTCATGGATGTAGTTCAAAAAGTATTTTCATAAGAAATACTTGTTAGAGCATTATTAAGATAAGAATATGGAAGAGTTCTTTGAACTCAAGATTATAAGCATGACAATGGATGTGTATGAGAGGAAGTTTCTAGAATTGTTGAGGTATCTTGGATTCATAAAGGATTGGAAGGTTAAAACACAAATATTTCTTAAGTGGACTACCATATTTCTAAAATGATAAAATTCATTCTAATGAGCCTAAGACCTTCGAAGAATCCATAAGGAAAGAAAAATATATTTATGATTAGAACAAAGGAAGGCCATATTTTCAAAAGTTTTGGGATGAAAAGGAGAAATGCAATATGGAGAAAGGAAATAAAGGGTATAAGACACCATCTTTCAGAAATAATTCTCAAGGATAACCATCACAAAATGAGCCCATAGAGTCTTTGGGGTAAAGGCCAAGACAAAACTCCATAAAATGTTGGGGATGTGAGGGAGAACACATGTATAAAAATTTCCCTCACAAAGGATATAGGATGAGAATTGTCCATAATATTCAGGAAAGTAGACCATCAATCTCACATGATTGAGGTGGAAGGTAATATCAATAACGAACCCATAGGAATTTTAATAGATTATGGAGATATTCATGTACTTACATAGATTCTAATCTTGTTGAGAGGTTTTATTTGAAAACATGCAAGCATGGAAAATCTTGGTTGGTACATCTAGCTACTGGATCCAAGAGAAGGATCAATGAGCTAGTTAAGGATTTTTTAGTGGACATGAATTTAGTGAGTATAAATGAATATTTGAATATCATGCCTTTGCGTTCATACGTATCGGTTGGAAAATCACCATGATTTCCTAGATTGCTACGCCAAGGAATTCACTTGTATTGATGATTAAGGGTAGTAAAGGAAAGTGAAAGGCATTCCAATTCCTATATTCATCAGATAAATTTCAATCATGAATTTGAAAAAGAGTTTCAAAAAAGGATGCCATATTTATGCATCCCACAAGGAAGAGGAAACCAAAGATAAAGTGTCAAGTGTTGAAGACCATCCAATCTTGAAAGAATATCAATATGTGCTTGGGGAAATACCAAGTTTTCCACCAAAGAGAGGAAATGGTTTCTTTATTGATTTAATACCTAGAGCTTCCCCAATGTTGATGAATCTTTATAGTTTGAGAAAACCATAGATAAAGGAATTCCATATGAAACTTGAAGAACTTTTGAAGAAGGGGTATACATGCCCACATGTCTCACCTTAGGGTGACCTACTTCTCTTTATGCATAAGAAGGTTGGAACCTTCATGTTTTGAACTGATATCAGTCAGTTGAATAAGGTTACCATAAACAACAAGTATCCTATGCCAAGAATTGATGATCTTTTTTATCAACTGAAGGGTGAAAATATATTTTCCAATATAGGCTTTAGTTCAAGCTACCATCAAGTGATAATTGATGAAGATGATATCAGTAAGAAAAAATTTAGAAAAAGGTGTCATCATTATGAGTTTGTAGTGGTTCCTTTTGGGTTTTCAAATGAAATAATTGTCTTCATGTGTCTTATGAATGGAGTGTTCAAGTAACATCTAGACAAGTTTGTTAATTTTTTTTAGGTGATATTCTTCTCTATTCTAGGTTAATAGAGGAACAAAAGAAACATTTAAGAATGGTGCTACAAGTATTGAGGGAGCATAAGATGTATGAGAAGGTGAGAAAATTTAAATTTTACGAAAGGAATATCCATTATTTGGGCCACATTATTTCATAAGAGGACATAGGAGTGGACCCAGAGAAGATTGAGGCAATCAGGGGATGGCCTAGACAAAAGAATCTTAGATAATTTAGATCATTAATGGGACTTGGAGTTTATTATAGAATATTTATTGAAGACTTTTCAAATACTGCACACCCAATCACTTCTTTGCAAAAGAAGGATGTGTCGTTTGAATGGACTTCTGAATGTGAAGAAAGTTTTCAATACTTGAACAATTTACTAAAAACTGCATCAATATTGAAGATTGATGATCTAGAGGATAATTTCATTTTGTACATTGATTCATGCAAGAAATGGATTGGTGGAGTTGTTGCACAAAATGGACATTGTTGTTGGATAAATATCACCAGTATTATAAGTAGATCTCCATAGGATTTATGTGTTGATCCTAGATGGACAATGGGTTTAGACTTTTATGGCTTCCATACATTCAAGCAAATGGATTCATTATTAACCTAATGAGTGGTAGAGATAGTGTACCTTTATATGTAGGTTTTCCTTCGTATATCTCAGTTGTTGTAGATCTGAAATACCAGCTCCAGCTTCCACAACCTTCTTCATGCAAAAAATATACAAGCAATGTATTTCTACCTCTCTACTTGGTGTTATAATTCTAGATTCAACTTGGATCTAACCTGATCTATAGTGAAATAAACCATATCTACACATTTTCACATTAATTACAAAAAAATGTAGGGGAAAAACCAATGATATATTAATGAATATAGAATAAATACATCAAAATTTCATACCTTGGATGTTGATGCACTACCCTTTGTCTTCTTTTTCCTTTATTCTCCTCAATTTCTTTACTAGACTAGGAAATTTGATTTATGGTTGTTGTGAATAGGAAACTCACCTCTACAATTGGACAACATAACTCTGCAATTGATTCTTCTTTTCTCTTACTCAATATTTTTCTTCCTTATATATATCCTTGGAAGATGGTTGGGAGAGCTTCTAGATCTTCTAGAACCTAGTAGAAACACAAATGATGTGAGTTCCTAGGCTCATTCCTCAAATATAAAACTCACCCATTTCTTATCTCTTCATAACTCATCAAATCTAAAAGGTTACATAGATCATCACTTGTTTCACTACATATGATATGTGATGATCATTGTTTGTTGTATCCTATGAATCCCACAATGATCCTAAAAAGGGTCCTAAATCTCAAGCAATAATTGTTCTTTGGATTTCATCATCTTCTTGATTCTCTCCTGACATGTAGGGTGGAAATTAAGTCTATAAAAGATGCCCCCTAATGTGTGAGTCAAGGAAATGAATGGATGTCTGAAACACATTACAATAAATAATGTCCATGTGAGGTAGTCTGAGGAGAGGGAAAAGGAGGTTTGGTGGTCAAAGAGTGACTACAATAAAACACCAAGGATGAATGTATATATAGACCATCCCCTAGGAAGACACACTCATAATATAAAGAGAATGGTTTCCAAACAATACACTATGGATCCATGACATGAAATGAAAGAGCATGGCCATGAAAGAATACATGGTGGATCCATGTCATCAATGATATTATAGACACAAGACAATAAAATGTGTATCTATGTCATGTATATAATCATAAACATCACTAAATACAATGTGGGTCTATGAAACAACATATATATACCAAGAAGATAATGAGCATCGAGTAAAGTACCCCCAAAGTCTTTAAAGTACTCAAAGATAAGTGATATACTCCATCGCAACTTGGGAAGGGATGATGTAAAGGAATGATTTGTCCCTGAACCCAAGATCTTCGTCCCAAACCCTAATGGTACAAATATAATTCATACAAATAGATGAGATGATGTCAAGCATGGTAGGATCCATTCGATTACTAGTCATTGAGGTATATCGTTAAGAAACGTGAGGGAATCTACCAATGAGGAAGATGGATCCCTAGGTACCTAGTAAAATATAGCAAGTGTGATAAGAGGATATGATCTTGAACACTTGTAGATTCAATCCATCATGAGTCAATGATGTAAATCCACTATCGATCATGAGGAGGTATTCCACTAAGGACTATACACTCCATGGTACCAGCTCGTTTCTAGATCCATTTCCTAGATAATGTTTTGGAGTCGATATGAAGATATAAGTCAAAGGAGGGACTTAATGTATCCCCCATTAATCGACATGAAGCATACCTCGAGAGATAATGTAAAGAGAGAATATCACCAAGTACAACTGACATAAGGATGGTTGACTCCAAAATTCAATATAACAACAGATGGATGACTGAGGATTAAACTTCCCTTGAACATATATCACAACACAATGGTGACTTAGAAGGTAAACACAAGAGATGGAGGAAAATAGTGCAACAACAAAGGAGGCATTGAGGCACTCTCCATGATGATTGGAAGAGTAACCAGTTACAGGATTATCTTTGACTCATATTACAGGGATGGTTTCTAGGAAAGCTAAAACTGAACTGTATGATGAGGACTGAAACATATGCCATGTTCAAGGGTGACTCGATTGATGTTTTCATTTTGAGAATAGACCAATGGTGAAAACCCCTCTACTCTTTTTATTATTAATTTTTTTGTTTTCTATCTCCTTCATGGTTAAATCAATGTGAAATAATGATGCAAGTATGCTCATTATATAACTTTTTCATGTTCTTTTAAGATTCCTAAAAACAGATAAAATTGTAATCAGTAATGTATTTTTCATGTTATTTTTTGAGTCCGAAAAAGAGATAAAATTATATTGGATGAAGAGAATGAGTTCCTTAACAACATGTTCCTATGTTCTAAGAACATGGAACCAATCTGTTGGACAAGAATTGTGGAAATAGTATTCATAAAAATCTCAAGTATGGAAGATGTGTGCAAGAGAAGACGAAAGAAGACAAAGCAGGAGAGGAGTATGCAATTAAGGCACATCCAAGCTCGGGAGTGCATAGTTGAGGCAAATATAGAATCATGACTGCACAGTTGAGGAACATTCAAGAGTATAGTGCACATAAGAATAAAGAAGAGAAGAAAGTGGGCGAAAAGGAAGGAAAATAGTTCGACATGCTAAAAACAACAAGACATGCAAAAGTAGGAATATGAGTTGTCGAGAAGGAAAAAGAATCATGCAGGAATAAACGCAGGTAAGGAAGCCGGAGCAACAAGTCAACTTGAGTTTTCAAGAATTGTAATAGGATTTTAGGATGAGAAAACTAGGTTTTTAAGCCCTAGAATTCATGTATAAATATGTAATGGGTTGGGGTAATAAGGTTTCTTCTCGAGTGGTACTATGGATTCTCCTACAATATATCAATATTTCATGTCAGTAAGGAGAGTGATAGAATAGGCTACGAAGGAAAGAGTCTGTTTCTGAATGTTAAGGAGATGGTGTAGAGAGAGAGAGGCTTGCATTGAAGAGAAACTAGGATAGATGAAGGGAAATATAGCATGATGTATCTTTGTAAGTGCAATATGCAAGTATGAGATAATTACATAAAGAATAATAAAGAAGTCATTCATTCTGGACGTAGCCCAAAGTTGGGTGAACCATGTTAACTATTATGTTTACTTGTGTTTTATGTGATTGATCATGGATACTTTCTTGATGCATGTTAGACTAAATGTGTTATTCGTGTGATCATTGTGAAATAGGTATGGATGTTATAGTACTTGGTTTATGTTGCAATACAAAGTAAAATGGTAATACATAATTTAATTCACTAAGTAACCTAAGGAGAGAAAATACAAAATAATGCACATAGAACAAATAAGTAATAATGACAAGGATGATCACCTCCCATTCCCTCACTATTGTAGAAAATCGGTTCTTGTAGCCCCAATAGATTCCTTGGGTGAGACTTCAATTGCATGCAGGTGATGCTAAAAGGGATGGTGTATGAAGATTTTTGTTGGTGAAGATAATTCAAACCTAGAATCTTACAACCACATGCATGCCAACAAATGGTTTTGTTGTCAAGACCTGGAATATGTGATAGAGGGAATGTTTTGTAGGACGATAAGAAATAAATATCATAATGTTAGAAGGGAAGGAATGATATTTTGCTCGAAAATATAATAGAAACCCTTAGATCAATGACGAAGAATGGATGCAAAGGTATGTGTACAGAAAGTTTCATGAAATTGTTTTTGGCAAATTTCTAATTATTTTGACTAAGTGGTTAGAAATATTAGTGGAGAATAAGGGAAGGTACTTAACTACAACACTGAGGAATTGAAATCCTGAGTTGGTAAGACAACTAAATTTTGTAAGTAATAAAACTTCTCACACAGTTGATTTCTAGTTGGATAGTATATTATGAGGATATACTATATAATTTGTGCTAGTTTGTACATAGTCATACAATGTTGTAGAAAGTGACTTCTTCAAAGGTCCACATGGAAGGTTCATGAAATCATTGCGTACATGGATAAATATGTTGTTGTATAACAAATTTGTGATGATAATGGAGTTTGACTACTAAGGGGCTTCATGCACGTAGGGGAACTAGGAGATGACAATAGGATAGTATGAGTACATGAGAGAATGAAGGAAGAAATGAAGAAGGGAGGGAGGGACTGAGGATGCAGAGAACTAAATAAGTTGTATAGGAAGAAGAAGATGAGTTGGTATTATTGCACAGAAGAGGGAGGCACAAGAGATGAAATACCAGGGCTGAGAAAGGAGAGTCGCGAAGTGATCTAGAGTGGAGAGGACCTTATAGAATAGTCCAAACTGTGGATATACAATACATAAAAGGAGAGGAATAGGAGTTCCATTCCAGTACTATAATAGAATATTCATCAATCCCTACTGATATTGAATCATGTGTCGAATCCATGACCTCATGTGCATCACCACAATTAGAGATAGCAATTCAAGACTTATCAAAATCACTCATAGTTATCAAGGGAGGACAGAGTAGTAGTAATAAGAGCAGTGGAAGAAGTGTGCGGAGTCAGAGTCAGCCAACATTGCCAAGATGATGGACTACACAAACCAACATGGAAAGGGAAAAAACACCTTCAGACTTCCTAAGTTCCAAGGAGTTGGGTCAAAGGACCCCCAAAAAAATCTATTTGTCTGCAAGACAATTTGGGATGCAAAGAATGTCCAAGAAGAAGTTGTGACGATTGCATAGTTGGAAACAAAATTTAAAGGTCATGCATTAGTCTGGTACGTGAAGTTGTAGAGTACCATGCCTACAGGACAAGCCATGACTTTGGCAGGGATAAGACAAGCATTGTTGAAAGAGTTCAAGAGGACAAAGTCTGAGTCATAGTATATTACAAAGATGAAGGAAATTAAACAAATGGAGACTGAATTAGTCTTGGATTATGAACAATGTTTTAAGGATATGATGGGTATACTGACATTCCAAATCCTTGATCAACAACATGAAGAATGGCTTATTGCAGGAATTCTACCACAGATTAGCAGACCATTGATTCAACAGAAGGTTGCATCGTATCCTAAAGCTTTGGAGATTGCAATGAAATTAGAGGCATCCCCTATAGGAGATAGTAGAGGGATGGAACAAGTACATACACAGTTGGTTGGCATGACAATACAATTGGAAGAACTCAATAAAGGGAAGGATAAATGTGAACAAGTTTGGTGTACCAAGTGTAGGACTGAAGACCACCACAAGGATCAATTCCCAACATCTGTACAATATTTGGTGACTCAAGCACTGAATCCGTTACCAGGAGGGGTATATTGTGAAGTATGAAAGAAATGGGGACACCATCTGATTGAATTTTCATTAGTACAAAAGTATCAGAGCACACCAAGGAACTTATTTTTTATTTTTTTCAAGTTAGTTGGACATGAAGAGAAGGATTGTCGCGCATTCGATTTGATGAGGGAGTGCACTTAAGATATGTATAGGATTCATGAGGAGAATGTTGCGATAGAAGGAGGTGGTCCACAATATAATAATCAGAGAGGATTTAATCTAGGAAACAAAGGAATCTTTGGCAGAGGTTGAGGTAGAGGAAATTTTGGTAGAGGAGGAAGAGAGCCGATAATATGTTACAATTGTAATCAACCGAGAAACTTATCCCGCGAATGCCTGAATCCATGTACAACGTGCACATACTGTAGAGAACTGGACCATGTGAAATAATATTTTCTTCTATTACTTGGAAAATTGTAAGAAAGAGGGAATCAAAACCAGAATCCAAATCAGAATGTACAAAAAATATTAGCCAAAAAATGAAACAAAGGACCTATAATAATAGTTGTTATGCACGTAGGAGCTATGAGATGAGTTAATGTGACAAATGGAGGGAAGTAGGATGATAAATGGGTAAGGAATTCAATAATACTGATGCCAACCTTTGATCCTCAACACAATAAGGAGACATATCAGAGGGAAAGAAAAGAGGTACTTGGATAGGATTAGGGAGCATCAACATCATCTTTGCCACATGCCAATGATTTTGTTGTGCCAGAGAAGCCAACTGGGAAGGTAAGAAATCTAGGAGAATTCCTGAGAATTTGCATAGAGATAATGAAACATAAAACTACATTGAATACACTATATGAAATGATTGATGATTGCATGCAAGGAAGGGAAACTCTCGTCGCATATAAGGTAGTGAATGAAGTACTGAGAAGAAAGAGGACCAATGGAGAATTCATATTAAGTGCGTAGATCGAGGAATATGATGTGGATAATGTTATCTTGGACATGGGGTCTGATGTGAATGTATTACCAAAGCATACCTGGGAGATGATGGGAAAACCCAAGTTGATCTGGTCTCTTGTTCAATTAAGGCTCATAAATCAACACAATATAGTACCAATTAGTCGATTGACAAGACTACTGGTGAACATAGATAGGTACACAATGCGGTATACTTTGAAGTTATTGATATTATGGATGAAATTAAGCCATATCCAACACTGATGGGACTTGAATGGGCCTTTGGTAATTAGGTGATCATTAATCTAAAGAGGAGGGACATCATATTTGAAGTTGGAGATTTGAAAGTTACTGCACCATTGGACCCAACTAAAGGAAAGAGATACATAGAGACAACAATGGGAAACGACATTGACAACTTGTATAAAATGACTATGTTGATGGATGATTATTATAACCCCACTACCGATGGTGTTCTAAGTTGGAGAAGTATCAGTTCATGTGCATCAGACTCTGAGGAAGGTTTGGAGCATTGGTGATTGGAAAATGAAAAGGGTTTTTGTATACAAATTTGCAAGTGGAAAATGTATGTGTCTTGGGAAATTGGATCAAGTTGCAAGAAAATAAAATTATTGATTTTTTTATACTTGAAATGAACATCACAAATAGACATAAACAACCATCAAAATAAGCACATAACACAACAAAATGATAAAGGAGTTCACTCCTCTCTTGGGCTACATATCCTGGTCCAGCTTCCAATGGATCATTTTTATTATATGTTAAAAGTGTTAAAATCAATGCTTTACAATACTCAAAATGAAAAATAGATGGCTCCAATGGCTCAAAAATGTCCAAAAACCCCTACCTGGGATCTTTTTTCACTTGGTTTGGCCAGAAATTCAACAAAATACACTTCCTAGAAGTTTTCCCCCAATAATTTGTTATCTCTCCTCACCAAAATGCACCCACTGTGTGACTAATTTAGCCTCTGTGTGTTTTTCGTGCCAAAAAGCAGCGCCGTGTGTCATTCCAAGAAACGGGATAAAATGTCACATTGTCAGGGTGATGACGCACCACCAAAGACCTTGCCTCAACAGGTCCTACGCCTGACCTCCCCGTCTAAGGATCGTTCATTCACTTCCCTGAGTCGAAGTGGATCTTTTGATTCCTCACTGGAATATTGAATTTATGATCCACAGGTCCATCTTCTTTCCTCACGGTCTTTTGCACATGACCATGAATTTCGGGTTTCAGAACCCTCAATGTCTCGATGTCTTGAGTCCTTGACTCCTTAACCTTCCGATCTCTGAAATGCCGAAATGCCGAAAATGATTCAATCAATGATTATCCCCCTAGGCTATGATTTGGTCCATATGACGACTTCTCATAAGACCACAGTATTATTCCCTTTGGGACTTATAAATACGAGAGCCTGATATCTTGTCAACAAGACTCCCGAATTCCCGATTTTTGAAATCCCGATGGACTCTTCCTTTTGGGATTTTCCCCGAAATCCTAGATTGTTGCCACGTGTTGTCCCTCAGATGGACGGTCATCGTTCTTTCACGATTTTGTGACTTGCGACCTCCAATGACACAATCTCCTCTGTCAACTCGAATCCTCGATATCTAAAATATTGATGGACCCTCGATCTTCGCCACGTGTCCTCCACGGATGGACGACCTAGATCATTTCGGGACTTCGCCAGGTGTGAAGTTGAAATGCTCCTTCTGTGAGTCCCGGTGTCCAAATCCCCGATATGGGTGATCTCGCGACACGCGTCCTACTTCAAATAGACGGCTGCAAATCCTTTTTCTATTTCAGGACTTCCACCATGGAGTGTCCTGATCTCTCATCCTCGAGACCTCTGAAATCTCGATGTCCGAAATCCCGATAACTCTGCACTCTTTGGGACTTTTCAAATTTGTCCGCTCTGTGCTTGAGGTTTAAACCTCATGCAGCTTCCTTTCGATGCAACAGTTGTCGGGTATTCTAAGCGAGATCCAACGGCTTAGAATCTCTTCTATCCTGTGTGCTCCTCCACTGCTCCCTGGACATGGAAACTTCAACGGTCAATATCTTTTTGGCTGATCCAATGGTAATTGTGCTCCTCCTAAGCTTATGCGCTTTCTCCCTGACTTGGAAGAATTTCCAAAAGAAAAAGGCCTCAATCTTTTCTCTGTTTTGTGACCCCTGTAGCTATGACTCCGCGCGTAAAAGCACTTGCCGTCCTAAGCTTGACTTTCTCTAAAACCTTAAGAGGTTTCCACGACTCCTACACTCCTTGCATATTCTTTATGCACATGAAGGTGCTATCCCTTCTAAGCTTTTCCTGTAGCTTCGAACTCTAAGAAATTTATCCTTTTTCCTCTCCTTCAGATGGAGAAATATGATGCCCTCCTAGAACTCCTTCGCTCAAGCAACCTCTTGATGAGTCTTCAGGGTGTTCAACAACCCTGTGAAGATCCAAACTCACAGCAGAGTTCTCCTTCAATGCATCACTATGCATATTCTCAATGCCCTCTTGGAAGAGCTCTTGCAGAATCCCACAGGGATTATGTCTTCCTATTGAACTCACAGTAGAGTTCCTCCTTAATGCAACCTGTGCATATGCTCAATGCCCACTTGGCAGAGCTCTACAGAACTCACAATAGAGTTTCTATCTGCAACTGTGTCTCTCATATAGAGCCTTACCTCCAAGGTATTCAGCAACCTTGAGGTCTTCCTCTGAGCTGATGATTTCAGCTGATGTGCCATCTTGGCACGCCTTTGTCTGAACCCACATAATTCAGAAATGCACTCTCTGTGCACGGCTATCAGAACCCGCAGCGTTCTTTCACACCCTCGTGGTGTGAAGCCTCAAAGACCTCTAACCCTGAAATCAAACAACCCCTACAAATGCATACATAACATACATCTACAACATATAAAGAACACACATAGACATTCATTCAACACAGAAATACTTGCATGACAAACTGCTTTTGTTTGTATTAATAAAATGCCTCTTTACAAAGGTGTTATGAGCATGAAATTCAACACAGTCTTGGCTCCTTCTCAAATCTCTCCAATCTCTCTGATCTCTCTGATCTCTATCTATGATGATACAAAGAAGATCTCTTGATCTTTTACATGAGGGGGCTCTTCGAGCTCTTCCCTCCAAAATCACCTACCCTATTCAACTACATTGAATGGGTTGTCTAGTCTAGAATCAGATCTAGATTTTAGCCTTACAAACATTCAAGGCTCCCTACAGCTATGCCTATGCAAAGCATGGCTTTACGGCTCAACAACCTTACATTTATTTAATTGCATTCAAATTCAAATTTGAAATAAGGGTTGTGCCTCTCTTCATTGATTGCGTGCGCTGACGTGGGCTAGCTGGCTGGTTGATTGATGTGGAGAGATGTTCCTGCATCATACTCCTCAGCTGAAAAATTCATGATCTCCTTCTCATGTGCTCCCACTCTCAGCTATGGAAATCCTCTTGGATCCCAAACAATCTTCTGGAGTCTCCTTGCCCCATCTCTTTGATGTTGTTGCTGCTACGCTACTGCTGCCTTTTTGCCCAACTTCTCCTTGCTGACAGTCTCTGCTGACTCTACCATCAGCCTCCTGATCTTCTCGATCATTTCGTCCAGCTGCTCCAGTGGCTGGCCCTATTCATGTAGTCTCCTCAGCTACATTTTCTTTCTGCAGATGGGAAGATCATCATGATCTCCCATGTCATATGCTTCATCTGCTTCCAACCTCACCTGTTGGATGTGCATACCCTGCACTATCACCCTTCTCTCTAGGGCTTCAATTTATTCACACAGATCAACAAATCTAATGTTGTCTGCATCTTCTTCTTTAGCTTCTGCAAGATCCAATGTTGTAGTATTTTCAGCTTCCTGGCTGAAATTATTGAGACACTCCTCAGAATGTACATCTTCTTCCCCTTCTTGGGAAGTCTCTAATGTCTGAACCAATTCTTCTTTGATAGTCACAGCTAGTTGTCTTTCTACTATTGTCGCTCTTCCATCAGCAACACAAATCCTCACCTCAACTGGGCTATGTGATAGGAATATCTGAATTCCTCCAATCATTAGAAGATTCCTCCGATCTTCTCTGTCAGTTGCATCTGCTGATCCAAATCCATCTTTGAGCTCATCTTCTCTATCATCTCCTCAGGCTGATCTAAACTCACCTATGAGTTCATGATACCTTCATATAGCCTCATTTCCGTTCCCATACCCACCTGGCAATTTGGAAACTTTTTGCTGCCCTCCTGGCAATCCATGAGATCCCACAGTGACCTCGTCTCATTTCCCTCCTAGAAATGTGAAATTCCTCGGCTGTTCTCATGACAGTCTATGAGATCCCGTAGCAAACTCAACTCTTTTCCCTCTTGGCAATTGGGAATTTTGAGGCTCTCTTCTTGACAATCCTTGAGATCTTCAGCTGATCCCAATTCATTTTTCAGCATCATTGAGATTTCTCCCAGTCTCTGGTTCACATACCTGAACCATCTCCTCAGGTCCGTCGAGGTTTTCAGCATGCCTAAACCATCCTCTTAACAACCTACACTGTCGTCTAGCCATCAACTCCTTGACTGGCCATTTTGCTTTCGGCTTCCTCATGGGCCATTCATATACCCATCTCGACTTGGCATTCTGCTGCATCCACAATGAAAGTTTTTCTATCTCCGCCCTTATATCAATGAGCTCTTCATCTATTTCTTCTTTTCTCATCAACTCTAGGTTTTTTCTTCCAGCATATCGATGGCCTTCAGTAGCCATCTTGTTGTATCTGTATTCCCTCCTGGCAAAACCTGTTGCTGTTACTCTGCACCCCAAGTGTCTCCAGCCTCTTCCTACAGTCCTCCTGACCGTCTCCTTGATTGTTGCCTACCTGTAAACAATCATCACATAGTCTCCAGTGCTCTATCCTCCTTTTCCTTCTCGCTTCACCTAAAATATATAGATGAAATCATGCTCTGATACCAAACTTGATGTGTATTAGAGTGCTCCTTTCTCCTCTTGCTTCCCTTGCCTAAAATCTACAGACAAGATTCAGGCTCTGATACCACAGTTGATGACGCACCACCAAAGACCCTGCCTTGGCAGGTCCTACTCCTAACCTCCCGGTCTAAGGATCGTTCATTCACTTCCCTGAGCCGAAGCGACTCTTTTGATTCCTCACTCGAATCTTGAATTTTTGATCCACAAGTCCTTCTTCTTTCCTCACGGTCTTCTGCACACGACTGTGAATTTTGGGTTTTGGAACCCTCAGTGTCCCGATGTCTTGAGTCCTTGACTCCTCGACCTTCCGATCTCTGAAATGCCAAAAATGTCGAAAAGGCTTCAATCAACAATTAGCCCCCTGGGATATGCTTTGGTCCATATGACCACTTCTCATAAGACCACAGTCTTATTCCCTTCAGGACTTATCAATACGAGATCCCGATCTCTTGTCAACGGGACTCCCAAATTCCCAATTTCCGAAATCTCGATGGACACTTTCTTTCATTATTTTCCCTGAAATCCTGGATTGCTTCCACGTGTCCTCCCTCAGATGGACGGTCCTCATCGTTTCCCGATTTCATGACTTGCAACTTCCAATGACACAATCTCCTCTATCAACTCGAATCCCCGATATCCGAAATATCGATGGACCCTCGATCTCAACCACGTGTCCTCCACGGATGGATGGCCTAGATCATTTCGGGACTTCGCCAGGTGTGAAGTCAAAATTCTCCTTCTGTGAGTCTTGGTGTCCGAATCCCCGATGTTGGTGATCTCATGACACACTTCCTCCTTCAGATAGACGGCTATGAATCCTTTCGCTATTTCGGGACTTCCACCATGGAGTGTCCCGATCTCTCTTCCTCGAGACCTCTGAAATCCCGAAGTCTGAAATCCTGATAACTCTACACTCTTTGGGACTTTTCAGATTTCTTCGCTCTATGCTTGAGTTTTAAATCTCATGCAGCTTCTTGCCGATCCAACAACTATCGGGTATTCTGAGCGAGATCCAACGACTCAGAATCTCTTCTCTCTTGCATGCTCCTCCACTGCTCCCCAGACATGGAAACTTCAACGGTCCAGATCTCTTCAACTGATCCAATGGTAGCTGTGCTCCTTCTGAGCTTACACACTTTCTCCTTGACTCGGAAGAATTTCCAAAAGAAAAAGGCCTCAATATTTTCTCCTTTCTGCGAACCCTGTAGCTATGACTACGTGCGTAAAAGCACTCAACCTCCTAAGCTTGACTTTCTCTAAAACCTTAAGAGGTTTCCACGACTCCTACACTCCCTGCAGAGTCTCTGCACCCACAAAGGTGTTATCCCTTCTGATATTTTCCTGTAGCTTCGACCTCTAAGGAATTTATCCTTTTTCCTCTCCTTCAGATGGAGAAATATGATGCCCTCCTAGCACTGCTTCGCTCAAGAAACCTCTTGCTGAGTCTTCAGGGTGTTCAGTAACCCTGTGAAGATCTGAACTCACAATAGAGTTCTCCTTCAATGCATCACTATGCATATGCTCAATGCCCACTTGGAAGAGCTCTTGCAGAATCCCGCAATGATTTTGTCTTCCTATTGAACTCACAACAAAGTTCCTCCTTAATGCAACCTGTGCATATGCTCAATGCCCACTTGGCAGAGCTCTACAAAACTCACAACAAAATTTATGTCTGCAACTGTGTGTCTCATACACAGCCTTACCTCCAAGGTATTCAACAACCTTGAGGTCTTCCTCTGAGTTGATGATTTCAGTTATTGTGCCCTTCTGGCACGCCTTTGTCTGAACCTGCAGAATTCAGAAATGCACTCTCTGTGCACGGCTATTAGAACCCGCAGTGTTCTATCACACCGTCCTAGTGTGAAGCCTCAAAGACCTCTAACCCTGAAATCAAACAACCACTGCAAATTCATACCTAACATACATCTACAACATATAAAGAACACACATAGAGATTCATTCAACATAGAAATACTTGCAGGAAAAACTGCTTCTGTTTGTATTAATAAAATGCCTCTTTACAAAGGTGTTCTGAGCACGAACTTCAATAGAGTCTCGGCTCCTTCTCAACTCTCTCCGATGTCTTCGATATATCTGATCTCTATCTGTGATGATACAAAGAATATCTCTGGATCTTTTACAGGAGGGTTCTCTTCGAGCTCTTCCCTCCAAAATCACCTACCCTATTCAATTACATTAAAGGGGTTGTCTAGTCCAAAATTGGATCTAGATTTGAGCCTTACAAACATTCAAGGCTCCCTACATATATGCCTGTGAAAAGCGCGACTTTACGGCTCAACAGACTTACATTTATTTAATTACATTCAAATTCAAATTTGAAATGAGGGTTGTGCCTCTCTTCATTGATTCCATGCACTGACGTGGGCTGGTTGGCTGGCTGATTGACGTGGAGAGATGCTCCTACATCATAAGGGGGGTTAGCGCCTTGTCTGGTGGAGTGTTTGATCGTATGGCCCATGTGGTCAGCACCAACCTAAATCCTTCACTCGTTGACTAAACCTCCTCCACATCTGCACTCGTGGTCATGCGAGTGGTTTGTTTCCAAGGGTTGGGCCAAGACGCAACTCGAACCCCTTTCTGAATTGAATATTTGTCTAATTTAAATATATATGGAATTGTATAGATGTTAATTACCAATGGTAGGTGGGATGATGGCCTGGCCTATGTAAATACTCTCCCAGTATGGATTTTTTTGGTTCTACCCCCGCAGAGCCTATGCAAAAAAATTTACCCATCAGCCAATCAAGGGGGTGCCACGTGGCAACCCATGGTTGGGCCATGTGGCAACCCATGGTTGGGCCATGTGGCACCATTTCATTTGCCCACGTAGACTGACACATGTTAGTCCAGGATTGGTCCACATCATACACTTGCCTATTCATCTTTCCAAGTCACCTTTCCACGTCAGCTATAGGGGCGTATTGGATGTATGGTCAGCTGACATGTCATATTGTATGAACTGTATAATCAGAAAATTTTTGCCTATTTGGGAAAACGGACAGAACACGATATCTACCTCATACGAACCTTGTTTGAGCTCGTTCAAGTTGCATTGATATTATGAGGACAAGATATCTGAATGAAGTAGTTTTCAAGCAATTTCGAACACTTTTATTTTTGAGCATTTTTTTTATCCCCTCGATCAATTGGCAATGGAGGATGCATGAAGTATCAACTAGACAATGTGCACGTATAACCCGATCATTGCGCTAAATTGGAACAAAGCTATGTGATCCACCCTAGTATGATGGATTGACTGATATAATCTTGTTTGTAAAGGAATTTAATTTGTAGGTACCCAAACAACAAAGGATGTTGGCATTGGATGTTGTCCTAAAAGTGACTCTAGCCAGATGGTGGGTTGAACGCAAAGAGGGAATGGAAGACTAGTGGTAGTGTAGAAGAATAATTTAAGTGATATTTGGTACCAAGGTAGATAATATTTCACCAAAGTATACATGGGAGAATGATCGAGAAGTTCCCTTTGAGTAGTGCAGTACCTTATGGAGTTTAGTACCGAAGACAGAATGTATGCACAAATTTATACACACACTGGATACAATTCTGAAAAATTGATATCTGGAATTGTAAATGCGTAGAGAAACGTCAAGATGATATGAGTTGGTTCAAGTTTTCAAGGTAACATTTACATTTGAACATGAATCCCCATTAATCAATGCAGCGTTGTCGGTTATCCAAACAAATATCTTCTCAGAAGAAGGGTTGATGGAGGCGGTACAAGTCTATGATGCACATATAGTTGCTATGACTATGCATGAGTTATTGGAGTGATACAATGTTGCAAAGGAAGAACATGATGAAGAAAATCCTAGGAATGTGTAAGTAATTGAAAGAGACGGAGAACAGGAAATAGAAGTACTAGACCTTGATTCCGTTGCATACACACATCGAGTAATAATGTGGAAGGTAAGAATCAGGATGACATAGAATCGAAAGTTTGCACATATAGGGGATTACTAGAGTGATGAGATAGTAGATAATATTGCAGACTTAATGCACGGATATCAATAACTATTCTTGACTATATTCTTAGAGATGAAGTGGATAGTTGGGAACTTAGGAGATATGAAGATTCCATTGAAACCAAGTGCTAAGCCAGTGCGACAAAGATCTTATAGGTTAAATCTGAAGTAAAAAGAGAAGGTTAAAGAAGAAATAGATAGAATGTTGGACACGGGGATCATTGAAACCATGGTAGAATCATAGTGGATAAGTACAATGGTAGTGCAAGACAAGCAGACAAGAGGAATCAGGATTTGTTTGAACCTAAGGAAGTTGAATGATGCATGCTTACATGATCCATTTCCCACACTAGTCATAGATGAGGTAATGGAGAACCTAGGAGGCCAAGATACTTACTCTTTCACAGATGGATTCTCACGGTACCATTAGATAAATATTGCACAAAAATACCAGTACAAGACTACTTTCACAATAGAGTGGGGAAGCTATCAGTATACAACAATGCCCTTTGGACTGAATAATTCCCCTGTAGTTTTTTCAAGAGTTGTGGTTGCAACGTTTAAGGAATTTATTCATAATTTCCTTGAAGTATACTTAGAATATTAGACTATTTTCAATCTACTGAAGGATCACATAGAATTACTCAGGATAATGCTAGATAGGTGTATACAGTATCCAATTTCGCTAAATTTGAAGAAGTGTATTTTTTGGCACCATTTGGAATTTTGTTGGGCCATGTGGTCTGCAATCAGAGATTACGAGTGGATCCAGCCAAGATTGTAGTGATTCTGGATTTAGAACCACCTACATCAGTCACACAGATGAGGAAAAATATGGGTCGCAAAAGATATTATGAGAAGTTTATCAAAGTCTATATGCAGATCACAACACCTATGGAAAAGTTGTTGAATAAGGAAGCAAAGTTCCAATGGAACAAGGACTGTCATAAGTGTTTTGACACCTTAAAGAAAAAAATAGCGACCACATCGATTTTGATCTTTCTAGATTGGAACAAGGAGTTCCATGTTCATGTAGATGCATCTTCCATAGTATTGGGTGTAGTAATACCTCAACTAGGGGAGGGAGACATAGATCATCCAATTTTGTTTGGAAGTAGGAAGTTGACTATAGCAGAGAAGAATTAGACCACTACACAATGCGAATGATTGGAATTGGTATATTCCCTACAAAATTTTAGACATTATTTAATGGGATCTCATTTTAAGATGTATATAGACCATTTTGCACTAAAATACTTAGTGAATAAGACAATATTGGGGGAGGAGAATATGTATATGGTTACTGTTGTTTCAATATTATGATTTTGAGGTTGTGGTGAAACCAGGGAAGTTGAATGTAGAACCATATCATTTATCGCACATACACTTGGGAGAATATGCAGCGAATTTCGATGACATCTTACCAGATGCACAACTATTTTCATTCAAAATGGTGGATGATCACATCTCGGACATCGTGAAATTTCTATTTATAGGAATGAACCCATCAGAAAAGAAAGTTGTGCAGAAGAATCAAATGGTAGTTAAAGCATTAGATTATAAGTTGACTGCATGAAATTTTTATAAGTTAGTTGTAGATGGGATATTGAGATGATGTGTGTTGTAACATGAAAGGACTATGATACTTGCATAAGATCACCAAGGGATTGTAGGAGGACATTACATAGGTAAAGAAACTGCATATAAAAGTTTGTGCACATGAGGATATTACTCTAAGGAATACTATCAGTCATGCGATGTGTGTCAGTGGGTGGGAAATCCATCCAGGAGGGATGGAATTCCTTTAAATCCATAGGTTACGTTGCACGCATTTGTTAAATGGGCCATATAATTTATTGGGCCAATAAACCCACAAGCTTGAATATCATGGGAAAGGCACATAATCACTATGATGAAGTATTTGACCAGATGAAAATAAGAAGCACCAATCATACACTGTACTGCGGAGACTGTTGTGTGATTTCTATTTGAGAATGTAGTCACACAATTTGGATGTCCACACATATTACTCAGTGATCAAGGACAAGACTTCTTGAATAGAAAAATTGCAACATTGACTGAGGAGTTTCAAATTGATCATCAAAAGAGTACCTTGTATCATCTTCAGGCTAATGGGACAATAGAATATTTCAATAAAATCATGGAGAATGCTTTGAAAAATATCTGCAACGTAGGGAGAAATGATTGGGAATTAAGAGTTCCAGTGGTTTTATGGGCCTATAGGACTACAAGTAAAACTTTGACAACACAGACACCTTTCAAGTTGGTCTATGGGAAAGAAAAAGTGATGCCAATGGAGTTTATTTTATCTATCATGCATGTTGCAATGATTACTGATCTTTCATACTCTTGCACAATAGAGGATAGATTGTCACAACTGGTATATCTTGAGAAAGATTGATTTTTCATAGGTTTCCATAAGCAAGTTTCAAAGGCAATAGAGAAGGCATGGCATGATAGACATATTAAACAAAAAAAGTTCCAAGTTGGAAACTTAGTATTACTCTATGACAGTAAGTTTATACAACATCCAGGGAAGTTTCAAATGCATTGGTTAGGACCCTATGTGATTTAGCATGTGACAGAGGTAGGTTTTGAATAGTTGGAAACCTTGAATGGAGAAGTCCTTGAAGGAATGGTTAATGAGAGTCGGTTGAAAATCTATAGAGAGAGCCAACCATCTGCATAGTAATATGATCTATGTCATAATACATGTATCATAGTAATTGTGCTATAGTAGGGAGGAAAAACACAAAAAACCAAATAAAAAGAAGAAAAATGAAGAAAAACAAATAAAAAGTAGAATATAAGGAAGAAAACAAAATAAATACAAAGGGAAACAAGAATAAGTATCACGCAGAAAAATTACATATTGCACAAATAATGGGAAAAACATAAATTAATCTCATTGCATGCAAACATATAACACAAGAGAATACCATTAAGGGAATTAAATCACTCAAATGACAATTAAAAAGCCATAATTCGTAATATGTACTTGAGACACATAGTCATAAGTAGAAAGCATTGCCGAGGATTCGGACAGACTGGAAAATCCAAGGAAAAATCCGACGAAGGATTGACATTAATGCCATAGTAAGAAAAGTATTGATGGTTTATTATGATGGGATTCAAAATATCTAGTGGGAATAGAAGCAAGTATACAACTATCGAAGGTTGATAAAAGAACCAAAGGTCCCTACAGAGAAGGTTATTTGCAATTACTCAGAGTTATGAGCATACAGAGAGAACCAAGGTGAACCAGAGCCGACTTATAGATGAACTACAACTGCACCAATACAAACACAAAGTAATAAAAGAAACCAATCACACAGAACAATGGCCCCACTAAAATTTGGAGCGCCATCAGTAGTAGCACGCATGAAATAAAAATACCACCAGTGGTGCTAGTATTCAAGGAAATATATGGATCTTTGAATTCAGAAGCAAATTTTCATAGGGATTATATAACACCATGAAACGACAACGTGCCTCAATTTAAAGTACCTACAGATGGAAAATATCAATTTATCACACCATCAATCCCACTTGGTGTAAGTATTAAATGGGACATGCTAGGAAAGATTGTCACCCTAAAGTTTGTAGATCATGATATCACAAACTAGAATAAGTTTCCTGAGATGGCCAGGGAAAATTACTTGTGCACCAAGATCATACCAAACATAGGAGAAATACTACTTGAATCATAGACATGGGTAGAAGGACTGGAGAAATTGAGGATATTGAACCTAATGGAGATTCCCCACTTTGACCGTAGCGTGAAAATCAATGTTTGTGTATATTTACTACTCAATCGTGTCCATGGAAGAATGTTGTGGCTTGACCCACTGATATTTATTGATACCAAATTAATTGTGTGTATCATAGGGTTACCAAAAGTAGGAGAGGATCCAACCACATTGTTCAATAAAGCATGAGAGAAATTACAATTAGAAGCAATGAAGGAGAAGTTTCACACCTTCAGGGGAAAGAGGGGGTTAGATGTTGTCAATATCAATGACGAAGGTGTTCATTTTTCAACGCAGGTGTTGGCATGAAAATTATTGAGGAAGTGTTGCAAGGACGAAGTGCCTACTACAGTAATTAGATCTGCAGAAAAATGTGAGGAGGGGGTCCAAATGAATTGGGCCACATTCTTGGCAAATCAATTTTTGACAAACTTCATAGAGGCCCAAGAGAAATGAATAGAGTTTCATTATTCATGGCTTCTTATTTTGATTGCACTAGTAGGATGGCAGGAACCGGGATATTAACAATGTATGAGAACAACTGGTAGAGGCAATGTAGCTACGCAGTATGCCAACTTATTCCATATGCCAAAAAAAGGAGACAAACAAACAATAATGTCACATTTTATGTATGCTTTGATGTGATTAGGTACATCATAGAACATACACTGCACATCAAAACCAATATGATAAATTCCTATCTAGACATTGCACGATTTAAAGCATCGATGCACCATATGTATGTTCAAGAAAAAAAGGACCTTGTGTGCCAGTGGCTTCCAACCAGCTATAGATCGACAACATATGTTGTATCTCTGATCACTAATTTTTGGGAAGCTGACTGGAAAATCCCATCATAACAAACGGGCCACCTGAAAGAGGAATAAGAACATGACATGGATGAAGAAGAAATAAACGAAGGACATGGGAAGGGACAAAATAATGACACAGGGGATATAGAAGGACCATCAATAGGAGAAGTGCAATCCATAGTCCCCATAGCTGGAATAAAATGAAAAGACAAGGGGAAGGATCCAACAAGCAGTGCACGCAAGAAGACGAAAGCCCACAAGGTACCCCTTGTCTATAATCTAGCCAATGATGAAATTGACTAAATCATCTACCAAGTATGGGTTTTTGTAGAGGAATTCATTGAGGAAGCTACGACAAAACATGTAGAACAACACTAGAAGCCGAAGGATCAGTTGGTACAATTACAACATCTCTTGGAAGCAACTCAGATACCACCAAATCATAGATTAGAGGGAGGACCATCCACAAGTCCGGTGGAGGAAGAAGAGGCTTATAATCCATTCTTGATTGAGATAGAATTTGGGCATAGATCATTACAAATCGAGATGGACGCAATTGTGTTCCCAATGCCCGAACTGTAAGAACATATGAAAACACTGATCCATATGAACATAGTGGTGTCACAAATGCCTATAAACATACTAGAGAGCTTGCAAGTAGGAATTTTGCATGAAATTAGGCTCTTAACAGATCAAGAAAACTAACAAATGACCAAAGTGATGGATGAAAGGGTTCAATTACAACAACAATATGAAACTGATCTACAACAAAAGAGTGATGTTGAAGGGAAAGTGGAAGGAGTGATGAAGGAAAACAATGAGACCAAGGAAGGGGACAAGAAAACTTTAAAATAGAAGAAAAAAGTTGAGATAATGGCGCAGAAGACAAAATAATTAATCCAAACGTTCTACAAGGAAATTCAAGAAGTATTGATAGTAGTAGAGGCTACTATGGAAGAGCAAGTTTTGAGAATCGACGAAGTTATCAGAGGATTTTGCACGAGGATTGAGGACCTACAATTGCATAGTACGTCAGGAATACCATCGAAGGAAAGAGAAGGAAGAGAGAGGAGGATGATGACAGACGTAGGAAACATCAAGAAGTTGGAGGAAGAATGTGCAAACCTCTGTGAAGAAATTATGCAAATCTAGACAGATCTGGTAGAGGATCCAAAAATCAAGGACATGGAAGCAAAATCAAGGGATACACAGGAAAAGGCGCAGAGAGATTCAAAGAGGATAAAAACCCTTCCATCAGTTGAACGAATGACCACCATTTTTGCATAGAGGCAGTTATACGTGGAAGTTGAAAAGATGTGAGATCAGTAGAAGAAATATAGTTACCAACTTAATGAGAACTCTACATAGTTTTCATTTTTTGCGGGGTCATATTTTCTACGCTGTTTTTAAAAATGGTACTACCAGTATCGCCCCCCTCCCTTTTTAGGTGTTTTTTTCTTATAATTCAAATATTTTGATCCATAATGTGTCCACATTATTTTTTTAATGCTTGTTTTTCATCTATTTTCAATTTTTTCAATTTGTAATGAAAATTGTATTTTCAGTTTTTTTTTTTAAATTTTAATATAAATTTTTAGATTAGAAAGTTTTTGTATTTTTTTTTAATTTTAGATCTGTTTTTTTTAATATATTTTTGAATTTTGTTTTTTTA
>ML787052.1:356270-366909 GCA_009831015.1 Picea engelmannii
GCTTTGTTTTTTTCCACCATTTTTTAATGGTTTGTTTTTTCAAATTTGGGTTTTGAACATATTTTTTTAATTTTTTTTTTTCGAGGGCAATTTTAAATTCTTTTCATTTTGTTTAATTTTTTTTTCAACCTGTTTCTTATTGTTTGTTTGTTTGTTTTTTATTATTATTTTGGTTTTGAATATAATTTTTTAAATGTGTTTTTTTCTTCATTTAAAAAAAACAATTGTGACTATTTTCAACTCTTTTTATTTATTTTTTAATGTAATTTTTTTTTGAGTAAAAAAAATCTTTCCTATTACTGTGTTGTTATAGTACAAAAATGTCACATGTCATCAGTCTGCCACCTATTCCGCCAAATTAACGAAAACCAAAACAGGTGGAAAACTGTGATACTTTTAGTCCAAAGTGTTATCCGTCATCTTTCCTACCAAATGGAAACCAAAGTAGTTGGCGGATTCATGTTCTTACAAAACTGTTCTAGAAGTCTAAGACAACCTAGCAACTGATAAAAGAAAATGAAATTGCAAAATGGTATCATCACAATACGTATATCTGGGCAGAAATTGTACAAGGAGCCCATTGCAAAGAATTGTAGATTAACCATTGGCACCTGGGAGTATGTCGTCTGAAGATCTGGTGAGAGGGTCGTCCCTGGGCTGGAGCATGAAAGTATTTGCACACATTAGGCAACACTGATTAGCAGGTGCATTCGAGAATGTGGCATACAACATGTTGATCCAATGACTCATGAGGGTGTTCCCATGGAGCTGCTCCACCATTTGGCTCCTAAGCTCAAATATGAGCTCTAGTTTCTCTAGGTTGAAGAGAGGATCTGGAGCAGGGCATAATTTAGGGATTGGAGAGAGTGGTGGAGGAGAAAAGACGGGGTGCCCCCCCCCATGTAGTACCCCTATCCTCCAGCCCCGTGCCAATTTCCTCCACCTTGACCATCTTCATTGCTTCCTCGCCTTTGTTGTTGGTATCCTTGGCTGAAACACTTGAGTCCAAGTGGAGGAATTCCCCTGGGAATTTCTTCTCAATTATGTAGGTGGCACCTTCCATGGTAGCCTGGGTGCTAATACTCATTGTGTTGTGGTTGCAGAACTACAAGTCATATGGAACTATGAAGAGGAGGGATTTTGAAGGAATCTAGATGGGTTCCTCTAGAATCACCTCCTCAGCATAAGCCACTAGTGGAGTCCTTGGCCTCTTTGTGTGTTGAGTCTGGGCTATGGACATGGCTCATTCTAGTTGTTGCTCTCATGTATGTGGAGTGACATAACTATACCATGTTGGGCCATGCATTGGCTTACCCCTCTCCCTCGGCATGGCTAGGCCAAGAGGGATGATAATTCGTTGAGTGACTGCGAGAAACACCCATTTCTTGTTGGTCCCTTTCACAAAGAAATCAGGGTGGTAGAGAATGAGGGAGAAGTGGTGCCAACCTACACCGTGTGAGAGAGTTAACCTATGGGCTAACATGACCCCCATACTCACCCAAAATCTGTAATTAAACCTCAGTGCTGCCATTATCCTAACTCAAGGGATCTTTCCTCCCATTCTCAGTGGGAAGTAATGGTCGCCCTTCATTCAAGACTGTGGTGAAGGGAGACGTCATGCCATATTTATGGCTTGAGGCATGGGTAGGCTATGTGGCCTCTCATTGATACATGGCACCTCATCCGGGACTGAATAATATTTTCTGGATAAGTCCATACAACAGTCTGATAGCCTGGACTGTGGAGAGGTTTTCACATTCCAGTGAATCATCTCCTCCATGGTATCCACCCCCTCATTTTCCAAACAATCAACAAATTTTTTTTCTGATCTTTTCAGATAGGAGGGGATAAGGGTGAGATTTGGCTATAAGAAGGAATTGAAATATTCCAGCAATCCTGAGAGTCTCCAACTAGGTGAGACCTCCATAGGGTGTGATTCATGAATGATTTTAGTGACCAGCTAGATAATGATCTAGAAGTCTCCCTCCACTATAAGCTGATGAAAGTCGTAATTTGTTGCAAGCTTCATCCCTCTGAGAAGGCTCCAGAGCTCTGTTGCATTAGTTGTGTTGAGTCCTAGATAACCTTCTGCATAATGAATAATTTTCCACTCCTCATTGCGAAGTACTTTACCAAATCCCGTCGGCCCTGGATTCCCTTTTGACACACCATCAAAGTTATATTTAATAAAACACAGGTGGATGGGGGGACCAAGTGCATGGGTTGTTCCTATTCCTAGTGACTCCATCAGTCTATTTTCCATCAGTGAGGTTAAGCTCCCAGGCCTGTAGGATATGACTCTCTCCATGATTGTAGTTAAGGTCCTTCTCAGTCCACATCCTAGATATAATCAATTCCCGAATCAATTTCATAATTCTTTCCTAGGTTGAGAGAGGTGGGAGGACGTTGCGCAAAATATACTTTTGTTTCTTTCTTTCCGGATTTGCCACATTGTGAATCCTGGTAAAAACTGCCAGATGTGATCTAGGACTGGATTTTGATAGGAAATCGAGTCCCAATTCTCCCCTGTGCTTATGATTCTATCTTGATTTCTATTGGAGAGACACATTATTTGTGCTCCCATAGCCCAGATTATATCATTGTAGTTGTAGAGTTTAAATATGTGCTCCATCATTTCTTCCTGTTGCTGACAGAGGGGACAGATTGAGGGGCCCACAAATCCACGCTTCGAAATATTGTCCCAAGTTAGTATGTGGTTTTGGACAATAATCCATAGGAATATTGACATTTTCGGCTAGAATTTCGGGTTCCAGATCTTGCCCCAGATGTCCTCCCTTGGTTTCTCTTGGTAGTTATCCTGTAGATGATAATATTCTTTCACTCAGAAACTTCTTGTTGTGGAGTGCCCTCTTATGAGTATTTATGGACCTTCCCTGATGTGTATTTTCCTTTCGTTTGCATAGTGTTTCCAGTCATGTAGGTCTAGCTCCATCTGTATGTATAGTTCATGAGGTTTAGTCCTCTAGCTGCGCCAAGGTCGATGCCTATCATTTTCTTTCCATAGATCATTTATGTGCAGGGAGTCCCTGAACTACATTTGTTGATGTAGAGGGATGAGGTCTTCAATAGTGGTTAGAGGAGGTTGTATTTTCCAGAAATCTTACCAGAACATGGAGTGTTCTCCATTCTGTATCTCCCAGAAGGCATGTTTCTGTATGAGCATCTGATTGTTCTAGGCCATGTTCCAGATATTGGATCCTTGTACTTGATCATTGAATCTAATTAGCTTCTCTTCTTTGGTAGTGGGCACGTATTTTATTTTCAAGATTCTTTCCTAGAGTTTTATGGGGTGCTTGAGCCAATGCCACCAAAGTTTTACCCCCATTACATGGTTTATTTTCCCTTGATATCTGAGCTCTACTCCCCTTAAGGCTTTAGGCCTCCATATTTTGTCCCATCCTACCAATGCCCACTTTTTGTTTGGGTTATACCCATGCCACAGGAAGTTGCGTTGGATGTTTCTAATGTCCCTGATGACAAACTGGGGTGTTTTGAGATCAGTGAAGAGTTAGGTAGGAAGAGCTTGAAGAAAATATTTTAAAATAACCAGCTGAGCTAGAAGGTTAAGTGATCTAAAGGTCCAGTTACTGAGCCTATTGGAGATGGAGAGAAGTAGACTGTCCGAGGAGATATTACAAGTGGTTTCTCCTGTGAGTGGAAATCCTAGATAATTTGAAGGAAGGGAGCTCTTAAGAATACCCAGAAGTCTTGAGATTTGGTTTTGGATCACCCCTGGGGTGTTGAAGAAATAGAGCTTTGATTTATCAAGGTTTAAGGACATATCTGAAGCTTCAACAAAGTCTGTTAGGATTGAATTGAGCTTGGAGGATTCCTGGGTTGTTGGTGTGTTCATTAGAAGGGTTTCATCAACAAATTAGTTGTGAGAGGGGGAATGTTTCATGTTGTGAAGAGGTAGGCCTTTAAGGGAACCCTCCTCAACTGAGGCCTTGAGGTAGTGCCCCAGTGCTTCTATCAATATAAAAAAGATAAAGGGGGAGAGGGGGTCCCCTTGCCAAATACCCCTAGAGGGAGAGAAAGGTTGGGAGGGAACTCCATTGAATAAGATAGAGAAGAAAGTTGAGGAAGTGAGCCTCATGATCCAAGCCACCCAAAGACTGTTGAAACCAAACGCCTCTAGAAGGGATTGCATGTATTGCCAGTTGATTCTATCAAAATCTTTGGAAAGGTCAAGTTTGATGACCATACCTAGAGTCCTTTTTTTTTTCAACGGGTTAATGACTTCATGGGATAGGATGACATTGTCCATGATTTGCAGGCCTTCCACATAGCCAACTTTCTCTTGTGAGATGATGTATGAAATAATTGGTTTGAGATGCATAGAAATGACCTTGTTGATGATTTTGTAGATAACAATGCAGAGTGATATCAGTCTATATTTATTAGGATGTGTTACCCTTTATTCCTTTTGGGATGAGCACGAGGAAGGTGGCATTGAAGGCCGAGAGAACTTGCACTGAAGTTCTTGATTCCTCCACCACTTGTTAGACTTCTTATCTGATCATTGACCAACAATAATAGAAGAAGTTTTTCATGAAACCATCTAGACCTGGAGATTTACCTAGGGAAATTTCTTTAACTACATGATCCACCTCCTCTTTGGTGATGGTTCTTATCAGGGCTTCATTTTGTTCATGTGTGACTAGGAAGGGTATGTGCCTGGTGATTTTGCAGATTGTTGGTGATCTGTCTTCAATGGGTTCTGTTAGGAGATCTTTGTAGTAGTTGGTCAGTTCCTCTGCTATACTTCCATGGTCCCTAGTGGGATTTCCTTGGGCATCCTCTAGTTGGGTGATTTTGTTAATGTATTTTTGGTGCACCATGGATCGATGAAAGAACTTGGTGTTCTTTTTGCATTCTTTAAGCCATTGTACTCTGGATTTCTTCCTCCAGAGTATTTCATGATGTTCCTTTCTCTCTTCCATTTCTTACTTGAGTTCCTCCTCTTCTCTCATTAAGGTTGTCCTCCTGTCCGCAATAATGAATATCTTTTGCAATGTTTCCACACGTTTCTCAATTTCTTGTATTCTTTATAGAATGTTCCCAAATATATTATTATTCCATCTCTTTAGTTGTGCTTTAATGTTTTTTATCTGTTGTCGGCATCTGTGCATGCATGTGCCATGGTATATTTCTTCTTGCACCCACCATGATTATGAAATCCTTTAAAAGCCTGGGTGAGTGAGCCAAAACTTCTCAAATCTGAAGGGTTTGAGTTTGGGTGTGGCTTTAGTATCAAAACAGAGCGATACTGGCCAGTGAATTGAGCCTGATTTCGGGAGGATGTTGGCTTCAATGATGGGATCCTCCAACAATAGGGATTATTAATTGAGAAAAATGGTCCAATATGCAAGCTACATGCTAACACCCAGATCTACGATTGGACCAGGTGAAGATACCATTTCTATTTTCTATATCTATTAAATCAAGTTGATTTATGAGGGCTTGGAACTTACCACTATCTTGATCAAGCCACTTGGTGCCTCTTGTATTTTCCTCCAATGTGAGGACGATATTGAAATCACCTCCCAAAAACCAATTAGATGAACCCAATAGTTCTTTTATAGTGGTTATTCACTTAAAAAACAAGTCTTTGTCTTGAGCACTTTGAGGTCAGTATGCGTTTGTGATCATGCCTTCTTTGGTTGACCCTATGACTTTGAAGTGAGGCGTAAGTGTGGCAACCATTGAAAAGGGTTGATCTATTATGAATGTAGTTGGGTTCCACAAGATTTCCAGGCCTCCTGTCGCTCCATTGGAGTCTATGCAAAGGGAATCACAGACTCTCCAGCAGTGCCGAAAGATGTCTACAATTTCTTCTCTTGAACATTTTGTTTTCTGTAAAAGGAGAATGTCCACATTCTCAACATGAATACCGTCTTGGAGGGTCATCTTCTTAGATCTTCCTTTGAGCCTTATGATATTCCAGGTAATGATCTTCATCATGATGATTTATGGGGTGGATGGAGATATCCCTTCATGAGTCTCTGGATATGCCCAAAATTGAGCATATAATTTCCCACTTCCTTGATGAGTTGATGGGAATATGTTTTCCCTCGTCTCTTGATTTCATGGGAGGTTCATTTGAGCTCAGTGGTTGGGTCTAGGGAGATCCCTAGTCATGAGGTAGAGATTTTCATGGAGTCGATGAATACCTTATGTACCTTTCTCATTTGTTCCACTGGGATGGTTTGAAAATCATTTCTATTGAAGGCTTCCTCCAGTATTTCTAGATCTATGTCCGCTAGATATTGCTCATAAATTTGCATTAGAGTATAGCCACTCTCCTCTGGCTTGTCCATTGATGGTTTGCTTGTTGGGCTTGTGTATTGGTTGTTTTCTTTCCCTAGTTCAGCTTGGTGCTTAGCTTTACCCTTTTCCTTTTCCTGGTTTTTTTTTGTGTGGATCACTGAACTCTTCTTCCCCCGAGAGTTGGTTAAGAATGTCATAGGATTTTTTGGTGGGGATTTTCTAAGCATTTCCTTGAGTTTTTTTTTTCTGGGTGGATGGCGTTTCCTACCTTCGACCATGTTGAAGCCATGCTTTTTCTTCCCCTCTCCTACTTTTATATTTTGGGCATTCAAGGGACAACCGCGAAAGAGGTGTCCATGTTCGTGGCACTTCCTACAATGGAAGGGAATGTGCTCATAATACACCGTTTGATTCCAGTCCCCATCCTAATATTCTAGGGTTATTGATCCTAGTAAATCCTTTGATATCTCCATGTAGACAAAAATTCAAGCATAGGAAGTTTATTTTCTATACTTTGTGGCTTCCGAAGATTTTACATATATTCCCACCATATTCCCTATACCCATTAGTATTTCCTCCAGCCAGAATTCTTGCAAAAGGGAGTATAGTCATATCCAGACTGGAGCAATTGTGAAATATTCTTTCTCTAGGTTGAAGAAGTCAGTCCAGAATCGGAGGAATAACTCGGCTGAGTTGTAGAAGTATGGCCCATTATAAAAAACTCCATCCTTATCATCCAGATTGTAAAGGATGATCGCAAAAAACCCCTTGGAGCTAAGCTCCACTTCATAGTATCCCTTGGGGTTCCACCAGTATTTTATCAATCTCATAAGATCTCGTTCTGAAGACCAAAGACCAAGAAAATTTCCTATGAGAGTGTGCTCCATCATGAACTGGGTTGAGATTATGGTATACCATGGTAGTTTATCAGATTGGGGAATACATTTCCCTGGTTCCCATCCTTGAGATGTCTTTGGATGAGACGTGCTTGGCTCCACATCCATTGATTTTAAAAACCCTTTCTCCTTGAATAAGATTTGATCTCTCAGGTGTGGCAACGACTCCAATGTTGGTCGCTTGGCACGTAGTACTTCTCTGTCATTGGTGGCCACATTCTAGTATGAGGGGGTCCCCCCCCCCCTTCTGGGTTCATCCTATGTATTCAACTTCTGCATACTGGTTCTACCTGACTGCTCTAGTGTGACCATTTTGGCTACAGGGGAAACAAATCATGCAGTGTAGGATTTTTCTAGGGTTTTGCTCACTTCATTTTGCTTCCTTCTCCTCTATGACTCTTATTTTTTAATGTAAATTAAAAAAAAATAAAACTTAGTAAAAAATATTCAAGTGACCATTTAGGGTTTTTTATTTGCATAGAGATTTTTTGTCAAGGCCACAATTTCAATTAGGTCATAATTAGCTATAATTTTAACATTTAGAAAAAAATAAAATTAGGTAGCGCCACATTTTTATTTAGGTGTTGATTTGATGGCTTTTCTGAGATTTGTTTTTATTTTTTAAGGCCATTCTTGAAAAAAGTTGCAATTTTTACCCAATTAGAAAAAATGGTGCTACTAGTAGCACCGCTTTTTGATTTGGGGGTTATTTTTCATGTTTTTTATGCAAAAATATGGGTTTTAAGGGGTATAGTTCTTGTTTTGAGGTCATAGTTATCATTAAGTTGGTAACTTTGTTAATATCCTTTAGAAACACTTAGGACCACTGCAAGAAGAAGAAATCAAGGTGACAAAAGAACCGAAAACTGCACAAGGATAGGTGAAGCAAGAAAAACATGACAGAGAAAAAAATATTACGACTCTCACTGTGGAGGGTATGGAAGAAATTGTAGAAACAAATACAAAAATACTAAAGGAAGTTTTGGCAACCAAGGATGCTTCCCAAAAATTTATCTAAGCATGGAGGAGTTCACAACAGGACTAAGTGGCTTGGGATGCACCAAAGGTGATTTCTGAGGGCCTGCTGGACATGCATTGTGGAAATAGTATTCATAAAAATCCTAAGTATGGAAGATGTGCGTATCAAAAGAAGAAATAAGACAAGGGAGGAGAGAAGTGCGTAATTGAGGCACATGCAGGCTCGAGAGTGTGGAATTGAGGAGAATCCAGGCTCGAGAGTGTGCAATTGAGGCACATTCAGGAGTACAGTGCATAGAGGAATAAAACAGAAGAAGGAAGTAGATAATAAAGTAAGAGAAGAAAGCAAGTGAAAAGGAAGGAAAATTGTTCGGCATGCTAAAAAAAACAAGATGCTCAAAAGAAGGAAGACCATCTGTCAAGAAGGAAAAATCATCATGCAGGTGTAAAATCAGGTAAATCATCCTGAAAAACAAATCAACTTGAGTTGTCGAGAATTGTAATATGGTTTTGGTATGAGCAAAGTAGGATTTTAAGCCCTAGAATTCATGTATAAATATGTAATGGTGTGGGAGAATAGGAGTTCTTATCGAGTGGTACTATGGAGTTTGTTGCAATCTGTTGAAAATTCCTGTCACTAAGGAGAGTGATAGAATAGACTCAAAAGTAAAGAGTCTATGACTGAATGTTAAGGAGATGTTGCATTGAGAAAGAGAGGTTTTCACTCTACATCGATTATGCTATATGAAGGTAAATATAGCATGTTGTATCTTTGTAATCACAATGCACAAGCTTGAGAAAATTGCAGAAAGAATAATAAATAGGCCAGTTGTTGTGGACGTAGCCCAAATTTGAGTGAACCATGTTAACTACTGTGTTTACTAGTCTTTTATTTGATTGATCATGGATACCTTTTTTATGCATGTTAGACTAGATTTTTTCTCTATGTGATCATTGCCCAATAGTTATGGATGTTATAGTACTTGGTTTATATTGCGATCAAAAGAATAATGGTGATACATAACTAAATTCACTAAGTAAACTAAGGATAGAAAATACAGAATAACACACATAAAAAAAAAAAAAGTAAGAATGACAAGGATGATCACCTCCCATTCTCTCACTACTGCAAAAACTTGATTCCTGTAGCCCCAATAGATTCCTCGAGCGAGACTTCACTTGCATGCAGTTGATGATTGTAACGAACCTAATTAATTTATTAATTGTCATAATTAAATATTTGTTCAATGTATATTAGTTTATTTAATTAATTAATTAACTATCATGACTAAATACTTGTTTAATGAATATTGGTTTAATAAATTACTAATTTTCATTTTTGAGACTTGGTGTATCGGTAGATGGACCCATTAATGAAAAAGGGAATGAGGTGGTTGAGACTTAGTGGGGGGATAAGGTGGTTGAGACTTAATGGGGGGATAAGGCGATTAATAATGGGGAAGGGAGGATAAGGCAAAGGGGGAACACTCAAGAAGGGGTCTTCTTTGGTTTTTGGGGTAAGATTTTGATATGGGAAAAGACGAAGGTGAAGAGAGGGAGTTTTAGACTGGATATGTATTTTTTGGATTTACTGGCAGCTTGCTTGAGGATTTTCATAGGGGGCACCTGTTGCTGGGAATTTTGGGCTCAGGGGCCAGGAGACCTTAAGGAATCCTGGAGCTAGGGAGCTGGATAGGCTGTTCCTAGCTAGCTGGGAGGTTAGTCAGTTCTTGGAAGAGCTTCAGCTTGGGGATGGAGTTTCAGAACAACATCAGGTTGAGGTAGATATGCTTATTATCATCATTATTGTGTTGTTGTTTTTTACTTATATATTGTTCGTAACAAGTATGTTGAATATATGGCTTATTAACATGCTGCTCATAAATTTTAATTCTGCTAAACATGGTTATATGTTGAATAATGAATTGTAAAGGAGTTAGGATAGAATTTCTATGTTTTAAATTTATGTTTTTTAAAGGCTCTGTTTTGACAGGCCTTACACATGGTATCAAAGCTCTGGTTTAAAAACTTGGACCAGGGCCTACCCACCTACCCACATGTAAGAAGGAATGTTCAGGAATGGAACTGTCCCAACCCAGATATTTAAACAACCCCTAAAATAGTTATATTGAAACCATGAATAAATAGTATAGGGTAAATATATATTGAAAGCAACCCCGAAAACCCTGGGAAAAAGGGGGCCCTGAAACCTTTTAATTAGATATAAATCTAAGCTCAAGCTCCACCTAACCTGGAAGCCAAGCACACAATTCTCTTTTAACACAGATAGAAATATAAATAAAAATATACATACTAAATTTTTTTAACACAGATATAGACATAAATATAAAATAATATATATATATATATATTATATATATCTATTACTATGCACAAAAGAAAGATAACAAATCTCCCTCATAAATAATGGTTTCAACATTAGATCTTAGACAAGGCTGAAAGTATCGCGTTTT
>ML787052.1:366961-467917 GCA_009831015.1 Picea engelmannii
TATAAGCATTGGAAGTATTGCGTTTTATTCCAACAAAACAAAAAATAAAATAAAAACCTAGTACCTAATACAGCTATATATATATATATATATACAAAAAGAAAATCAAAGGACCAAAAGTAAAGAGATAGCCACCAGGTAATACAAGCTCTTATCTCAGTTCAAACAAATGATTTAATCTCCTAAATTGAATTATATATTTTTTTTAAATAAGAGACCGAGGGCTCAAACATTCAACCAAAAAAAAAACCAGCATCAACAAAAACTCCAAATACAACTACTTTTAAATATGTTAGGTATCTGCAAAATCCATATAGTTGAAATAAAAAGCAAAACTTGGGATAAAAACACAAACTGAACGTAGACAAGCAACAATGAGAACCTGCAATGCTCACAAGGTTTGATTTTGCTGGAAAAATGAATCATAAGAATGATGCATTGCCTGAAATAGAAAGAAGCCTTCATTTATCATGCCATTTGATTGGGCAGCACTAGACAAGGAAAATAAAATCAATCCCTTCCAATTGACTCTAGATAGAAAGTAGTAGACACTAGAAAAAGAGGTGAAGAAAAAAATATATATTGGCCCGAGAGACCAATATCTAAGTCTTCCAAATATCAAATAAAGCACCTTCCTTAACACATAACATCAAGGTAAAAGTATTAAGCCTAAGTTCAAATGAAAACAACCAAGCCCAAATCAAGTCGCAAGACAACACATGTCAAGTGCAAAGGAGGGAGAACCCGTGGGCCCTTGTGCTCTACGGGTCTAAGATTGAGGTCTAAGTCCACAAGCTAAGACCAAATGCCTAACCGCCCAACCACCAAGGAGGAGGGGATCAAGTCCCATGCACTACGCATCCATACAAGCCCCCTCAGTAGATTAAAAATACTTAGCACAAGCAATTAGGCTTACCTAAGTCCAAAAGAAACCAAAGAAACCAAAACAACTCTACCTGATCTGATATCATAACCACTACTTTGCAAATACCTTCTTGTGTACTCAAGTCTACGCTATCACTAATAGAAATGATAGTAATGTTCTCTGTACCAGTGGTAGATTGTGCCTTCCTTTTGGTAGTATGCCTTTGTTTTTTTTCCTCAGACTATTGCTGCCTCTGCTCTTGCTTCTGCCCTCACAACAATAGTCTCTACTTGGGATTGTTGAGTGTTGGAACTGGCTCCTTTGTTGGAATTGAAAACCAATTTTACTCGTGACACCAATGCACCCCTCATCCAGTCCATACACAAAGTATAACACCCAAGACCAAATGCCAAGCCACAAAGAATATCCCACAACGAGCATTCTTTTCTCAACACGCCAAAGTCGAGACCAAGCACCTAGAGCACTCAACACCAAGATACAAGTGTTCCAACCAAATCCATGAGTAAGAACCTACCACAAGTCATACACAAAGCACCAAAGCCAAGTGATAAAAACCGAAGACAACCATAATAGAGGCTACTTCCATCACAACTGGTCCTGTAAGAAACCTAACAGCCATTGCAAATGCTACAACAGAATTTCCACATGCTATGATACTTGGTTGCAAAGCCATGAACAAACCCCGACTAAACATGGTATGAACATTCCACCCAAAATAAACAAGTTCCCATATAAGGACTATAAGGATGGAATATGTGTTCGTATTTCTAATTAGTTTCCTCCATACTATGATGAGAATAAACCTGGTCATGGCGCTTGCAGGGGGAATCTGTTCATGTTTTTCGTCAAGGATTTTTGGGTGTAGCTCCACAGTGGAACTGGATCCAAATTTAGAGAGGTTGGGACCTTCCTTGTTGAGAGGGATTGATTCATTCCCCTAGGACATAGCCCTGTTTCCAAATATGAAATCCTCCAGGGCATATTCTTCATATGGTTGTTGGTCATGACGAATTTCTGGCAAGCCGAGCCTGCCGAGAGGGAGAGTGCAGACTGGAGAGGCGGCAGAGAGTTATGGGAATGTTTTGTGTAGGGTTTGGGGATGGAGAGTCAGGAAGAGTGCATGTAGGGTTTTGGGGGGTGATGAGATCCCGGGAGGGCACGTGGGCCTTATGCGAGGACCCACTGCCCCACGTTAATTTTTTTTTTTTTTTTAGGTTTAAGTTTTAATAGTTTATGTTTTAATTAATAATTCAATTTTAAATGTTTTAAATTTATTTATATTTAAAATTTGTGTTTAAATTGTATCTAAATTATGTTTTAAATCTATGTTTGAATTAATAGTTAAATTTTAAAATGTTTAAAAAAATATTTATATTTAAAATTATGTTTAAATTATATTTAAATTTATGTTTTAAATTCATGTTTAAATTTAAAACTAATTAAAGTGACTAATAAATTAGAATGATTAATTAATTAAGTGAGTAATTAACACTAATGATATATTAGGTTAAAAATCACATTAATTAGTTTTAAACGAAAAGTTTAAGGACTTAGACCAGGATAAGTGGGAGGGGATTTCATGCTCATTAGGAAGGTAAGTTAGAGGAAATGGTGAGTGTGGTACAGTGCTAGCGTAGCTACTAGGTGAGGGAGTCAGTAGTTTTCTTAGGTGAAGACATTGAGCTTAGATGCTTTAACCCTCACCTAGCCACTTCCCCTAAAGAGAGTAACGTCTGTTTAAATATAAGTAAAAAAAAAACTTATGCCTAACTCTATGTTTTCAAGTTTAAGTTGCGCAAATGTGAATTGCTTTAGACTCTCCTTGAAAAACTTTTGGTTGATGCAGATTCAATTATACAGGATGGTTAGGACTTGAGGAAATTGAGGTAGAGGGGCATTATCATGGGGACCACCAATGCCACCACCACCATCGCCTGAATTAGCTCTCATTCTATGCTCTTTGGAGGCCACAAATGAGACTTTAAAGGGGCATCATCCTGCAAGGATCGAAGTGGAGCCCCCAGCATCTGGAATGGGTAATCCTAAAGCATCAATGGATTTAGGGGGAGGGCCTCCACCCAAAGACATCAATAGAGAACTGCAAAAGATCAAACTTCTAGAGTTCATTGGGGGTCGTGCCAGTGAACGTGTAAAGGCATGGTTAGAAGGAATGGCATGATGTTTCTCCTTAAGAAACTGTGCTTCCACATCAAAGGCGAAAATAGAAATATTTGAGTTAAGGGACAATGCCTTGAATTGGTGGGGAAACCTGGAGAGGTAGTTTCACCTTACCCTAGACATCATCTCTTGAGAAATTTTTGAGGAAAGGTTTCAAAGGAAATATCTACCAACTTACTACAAGGAACAATAGGTGGGAGCATTTCATGCTCTAGTACAGGGAAACAGGATTGTGGAAGAGTATGATATCAGGTTCATGGAATTCGTAAAACATGTTTCATACATGGATAATGATCAAGGAGAGGCAGAGCGCTTTGTCTATGGGTTAAACCCTAAGAAAAGGGCCATGGTACAAATGTGGAAACCGTCTTCAGTAGCGGAAGCAATTGAAAATGCATGTTATGTTGAGGAACACATGAACTTAAATGGAGGTATGAGATCGACCTTTCCACATCATCCTAGATTTGTGGGGAAGGCCCCTAGGACCTTCTCCAGGGGAGGGAGATCTAGGCCACCTCCTTATGGTAATAGAGTCGCGCCAAGGAAAATTGCCACAGGTATTTCAATGGAAGTGAGTGCAGCATCCCATTCATCACCAATGATGCAGGCAGGTCCACGACCTTCTCAAGGAGCAGCTAGTAGGGGTAGGGGTCCCACGGAAAGGAAGTGCATAGGTTTAATCTTGTGTTACATGTTGGGGATGTGGAGGACCCCATTACCAGCGTGACTGCCCAAAGTTGCAAGAAGGATTTGTGCATAGAGAAGGAAAGGCCTCGATGGGAAGAGCAAGTGGTAGCCACAAGATTTATGTAGAAGTTAATAATCGCCAGGCAAAACATCAATCCACGGTAGTGGAGTTGTCAGGTATGCTAAATCATATCAATGTTAAAATTTTATTTGATTTTGGTGCTACATATAGTTTCATTTCACCATCTGCATTAGAAAAGAGTGGGTTGGCATCCTATGAGCAAGACGAATTTAAACAAGTCGAGATGGCTTTGAGGGAAAAAAAAGCGGTAGGACCTAGTGTTGATAATTGTCTAGTATACCTGGGAGTGTGTACTATGACCTAATAATTGGAACAGATTTGTTAGAAGCCCATCGAGCTTTGGTATATTGTTTCTCAAAAAGGGTGCTTTGTGTTGACGATGAAGGAAGGCCAGTAGAGATCCACGGTGTATGAAGAAAGGTGTCTCTACACTTTATCTCAAATACGAAGGTTAAATAGTGCATGAGTCAAGGGTGTCAAATTTACGTAGTGGAAGCAGTGAATGAAAGGAAAGGACCCTCCTTGGATCAGTACCTTGTGTTGTCATAATTTAAGGATGTTTTTCTAAACGAGTTGTCGGGGTTACCTCTTGAGAGGGAGCTTGATTTTACTATTGAGTTAAAACCTGGTGTAGAACCAATTTCCAAGAATCCATATAGGATGACAAAGCCAGATCTTTGTGAGTTGCAGATGCAGTTGAATGAGCTACTCGAATTAGGGAAAATAAGGCCTAGTGTCTCACCTTGGGGTGCACCAGTAATTTTTGTGAAGAAGAAGGATGGTTTCTTATGACTGTGTATAGATTACAGGGACTTGAACCATGTTACAGTGAAAAATAGGTACCCAATTCCACGTAAAGATGATCTCTTTGATCATATGAAAGGAGCAACGATATTCTCAAAAAATGATTTGCAATCAGGGTATCACTAGTTAAGGATTAAGGAAGACAATATTCCTAAATCTGCCTTTCGAACTCGGTTTGGGCATTACGAGTTCGTTATAGTACCTTTCATATTAACCAATGTGACAACAGTATTCATGAGCCTCATGAATGGTGTATTCCAAAAGTACTTATACCGCTTTGTATAAGTCCTTTTAGATGATATCCTCATCTATTCCAAGAATGAAAGAGAGAATGAGGAACACTTGCCAGTGGTGTTGTCCTGCCTTAGAGAGAAAAAATTGTATGGGAAGTTGTTAAAGTGTTCCTTCTTCCAAAGAGAAATTCACTATTTAGGGCATCTCATTTCCAGTGAAGGAATCTCTGTGGAATCAAAAAAGGTAAAGGCCATTATGGAATGGCCAGTGCCAAAAAATGCTCATGAGGTAGGAAGCTTCATAGGGCTAGCAGGTTATTATCAGAGATTTATGGAGGGGTTCTATAAAATAGAGAAACCCATCACCACTTTGTAGAACAAGGGGGTCATGTATGAATGGACAAAAGAATGTGATAGTTCATTCATCGAGCTTAAGAGATTAGTAACTAGTGCACCAATTCTACGAGTGTCGGATATGGAAAAATACTTCACAGTCTGCACGGATGCATTGAAGTAAGGGTTGGGGGCCGTGCTAATGCAGGATGGAGGAGTGATAGATTATGCATCAAGGAAGTTGAAGAAACATGAGTAGCTTTACGCTACTCATGATTTAGAGTTGGCGGCTGTAATTCTAGCTCTGAAAATTTGGAGGTACTATCTACTGGGGTGAAACTTTGAGCTCAAAACGGACCATGAAAGTTTAAAACATCTCTTCACTCAAAGGGATCTAAATGCCAGGTAAATGCGATGGAGTGAGTTTATGAGTGAGTATGATTTTGGTACTTCATACATCAAGGGAAAAGAAAATGTGGTCACAGATGTCTTGAGCAGGAGACCACGTCTCTTCTCTTTCATACCTTAAAAGTCAATTTGAGGGAACGTGTGTTGATGCAACTCCTTGGAGATAGTTGGTATTTAAAGGTTACTCCAAACCTCTAGATTGAGAGGCAACTATATCCAAAGTATGAAGGAGATAGCTTGGAAGTAGAAAGAATATTAAGATATCGATGAAGGATGTACATCCCCGAAGGTGAGGATATTCGAAGAATCATACTAAAGGAAGCCCATAGAGCACTTTATTGTGTACATTCGGGTGTGAAGAAAATGTATGTAGACATGAGGAAGATCTTTTTCTGGGTAGGCATGAGGCGTGATGTAGTCCATTTCATCACCAAGTGCCTAGAGTGAGAATAAGTGAAAGCTGACCACCATCACCCGACAAGACTTCTACAACCATATGATGTTCCTATGTCCAAGTGGGAAGTCATTTCTATGTATTTTCTTGTGGGGTTGTCGCTCACATCTCATAGACATAATGCCATTCTTGTGATAGTTGATAATTTAACCAAGAGTGATCATTTTATTCAAGTTAAAGACACTTACGATGTCACTGATGTGGCACGCGTGTTTGTAAGTGAGGTCATCTGTTTGCATGGGATACCGAAGAAGATGATTTTAGATAGGGATTCCAGATTCACTTCTAGGTTTTGGACAAGTTTGCATTCAGCGTTGGGGACTCAGTTGAACTTAAGAACAACTTATCATCTTGAAACAGATGGGAAAACTAAGAGAGTAAATTAGGTTATGGAAGACATGCTTAGGATGTATTTCATGGATAATCAACCCCATTGGGAGAAGTACCTACCTTTGGTAGAGTTTGCCTAGAATAATAGTTTTCATAGCTCCATTGGAATAACACCCTACGAAGCTCTGTATGGAAGGCCATGTAGAACACCATTCAGTTGGGAAATATTAGAAGATCACGTGACACTTGGGCCATAATTGATTCAAGAGATGGTGGAACATGTGATTCAGATTAGGCAGAGACTAAAGGAAGCACAAGATAGACAGAAAAGTTATGCCGATACACACAAGACTGATCAAAGTTATAAAGTGTGAGATCAGGTTTTCATTCATATCAGGCCTAATAAGAGTACCATTGGGTTCAGGAAGGGGACAAAGTTGTCACCTCGATTTATAGGACCCTTCAAAATCCAAGAGAAAATTGGACCCATTGTCTATCATCTCGTACTACCACCCCACTTGCATAAAACTCATAATGTTTTTCATGTATATGTTCTACGTCATTATGTTGTTGATGAATCACATAAGCTAAATTGGAAGGAATTGCAGGTATCGGACATGAGAACCCTCATGGTAGAACTGTTATGCATATTAGATCATAGAGTCTGACAGCTCAGGAACCGTCTGGTAGACCAAGTTAAGGTCCAGTGGGACAAGTTTAGTCCAGGATCTTCTACCTGGGAGGATGTCAAGACATTACGAAAAGATTATCCCTCACTTTTTTGACCACCTCGAGAATATGTTTCTCAAAGGTTGGGTGTATGTAACACCACCTTTTGACTTAGGCAGCTAGGATTACCTAAGGCTTAATCACCTTTATTTTCTATTCACCATGAAACTATTAATGATACACTTGAACTTTTAATACGTATGAACCTTTATGAATGTTTATACATTACTTGAATGATGATGGATATGATGCGACCTACTATGTGAATGCAAATTCTATGAATGTTTAAATGTTATTTGAATGATGATGGATATGATGTGACCCACTATGTGAATGTAAATTCTATGAATGTTTAAATGTTATTTGAATTATGATGGATATGATGCGACCTACTATGTGAATGTAAATTCTATAAATGTTTAAATGTCACTTGAATGATGATGGATATGATGCAATCTATTATGTAAATGAAAATTTTATGAACGGGTAATGTTAATTGAATTATGGGGATATTATGAGATCTATTTCGAACTTGAAAATTTTGATATTAAAGTTGTTGGTACATGCATACCGAATTGAGATTATGGTTGTATGCAATTACATGATGATAATGCATAGATATGTATGAGTTTGTGTTATAGACTAATATGTAGGTCATTGAGCTAATGAAATAGCCAAGGAATAATGGTAATGAAAGTGGATATCATGACCACCAACCGAGAAACAATATGGTATGAATCTTTGTATATGAAATTATATTGGTTTGAATGCATTGCTATGATATGTGGACTAGTGCAGGATTTCAAGTGGTGAGACTGCCTAAAACTGAATAAACGATGAAAAAATTCCCAGCAACACGGTGCCACTATATATTCCATTGTAGGGTGTGGACCCTAGTCTTGTTAGGAGGGGTGGAGGCATTTCCCACCATGTATCCTCTGAAACTTGGAGTCATAGGAGGACGGTGTTAGCTCATGCTCCCCTAGACGTGTGATGATGACTGTCAGTTGCCTGCTGGGGAAGCTTGGCCAAGATAGTGACACTTTCGCTTAAGAGTTTTATTTGGATTTAGGTCAATATAGTTGACGCTTCAAGATAGTCCACCAGAGGAAGGATAAGAATGGAAGATGGAAGTAAGTTAGGGAGGAAGGATGAATAGAAATAGTTGAGAGTGTATCGAGATTTTTCTTATGGTGGAATTTATTGTTTTTCCTTCTGAAAATAAAATATGTATATATGTATATTCATAATTACTTAACTAAACTAAAATTGTCTAAATAAACGTTGTTGAGATAGATTATGGTAATTAAGGGATTTCACAAACAATTGATTGGTTTATTATCTTTTATAAATTGAATAGTCTTGTTGATTGGATTGGATGCATATAGAAATTACTATAGAGGTGATAGTTATTGTTATTAGTACATGCATGAGACTTGTATGTACTAGCTACACATGCATTTCTTGCACATGTACACTAGTATGCATGAGTTTTCTTTGCTTACTTACTAATAATGTTGTTTATTACATATGAATGTGTGAACCATGTGTCATTTCCCTTGTATCATAAAATACTTTAACTTCGGGACAAAGTTTCCTGAAGGGTGGGTGTATGTAGCAACCCTAATTAATTAATTAATTGTCATAATTAAATATTTGTTCAATGTATATTAGTTTAATTAATTATCTTGATTAAATATTTTTTTAAGGAATATTGGTTTAATAAATTAATAATTTTCATTTTTGAGACTTAGTGTATCGGTAGATGGACCCATTAATGAAAAAGGGGATGAGGTGGTTGAGACTTAATGGAGGGATAAGGTGGTTGAGACTTAATGGGGGGATAAGGCGGTGAATAATGGGGAAGGGAGGATAAGGCAAAGGGGGAACGCTCGGGAAGGGGTCTTATTTGGATTTTTGGGTAAGATTTTGATAAGGGAAAAGGAGAAGATGAAGAGAGGGATTTTTCGATTGGATATGTATTTTCTGGATTTACTGGCAGCTTCCTTGAGGAATTTCACAGGGGGCACCTGTTGCTGGGAATTTTGGGCTAGGGGGCCAGGAGACAGTAAGGAATCCTAGAGCTAGGGAGATGGATAGGTTGTTCCTAGCTGGCTGGGAGGTTAGTCAGTTTTGAGCAGAGCTTCAGCTTTGGGATAAAGTTTCAAAACCACATCAGGTTGAGGTAGATATGTTTTATTATCATCATTATTATGTTGTTGTTCATTATTTATATATTGTTCATAATAGGTATGTTGAATATGTGTTTTATTATCATGCTGCTCATAAATTTTAATTCTGTTGGACATGGTTATATGATGAATAATGAATTGTAAAGAAGTTAGGATAACATTTCTATGTTTTAAATTTATGTTTTTTAAGGCTCTGTTTCGGTAGGCCTTACAATGATTTCAAGCCTAGCGTCTTATAATTGCGTGCATGCTAACACAACCTAAAAAATATGAATTAAAATGGTACAGGAAAGTGAGATCCATTCTTAGTAGTTGTTCTCTCTATGGATAGGAGGATGAAAAATGGAGGCCGAATAATGCAAGAGGAAGACAATTAAGGGATAGTGTAATAGTGGTAAGTGGGATCTAAGAAAACAACAACACAATAGTGGGAGGCATGACATGGGAAACAAATGCATAGGTGACCATTAAGAAATAATAAAAGTTGGGAACCCCCTTGGGATATGGCCAGAATATAGATGAAAAGTGAAGGATGAGGCTTAGTCACAAAGTCATGGTGAGGCTAAAGCAGCCTCCCAAGCTTATAGGAAATCGTCGCATGGGAAAAAATGGCAATCTCGGTGCTAATTGTCGTGCCCATGAAGGGAAGGAACTACCGAACAGGTTATGACATGAAAAAAGAAATGGATATTGTCGCAACCTATTGGGATCAAACCTAAGGTATTGTGATGGCAGAATGGATGGTTAATAATGCAAGATGGTAAATTCAAGGAAAAAACAATTCATATATGAGGGTTTTAAAAAAATGTACCATAAGATCAGTGGATGTCACCATCTTCATAAAAATTCCCCATAATCCTGTCAGCACATGTAAACTCAATTTCAAGGTCAAAACATGTAGTGAAATATCAAAAATAAAATATTTTTGTATTTTTTGGATATGATATATGCAAAAAAAAAAATCACTCACACCACACACCTATGTACAATGAACTACACATCTTGATTCTTTACGCTAAGTAGAGACCATGGGTAGGATCTAGAAAAGGATCATTAGCAATGGTTGGAAGGAGGGATTTGGTGCACCACTCCATCAAGATATTATCCAAGATCCGGGTCTTAATCATCATACGCCTCCATCGTCACTCATGAATATGATAAAAAATTTGAGCGAAAATATCCTAACGCAGTGATGTAAATAACTTTATTTCTATTTTGTTCATAATGGGTAATTGGTAATGCATAAGGAACGCCAAAGGTAAGTAAATGAATATTTTAAAATAAACTCCTTGTAATTCAATGTACCATTTAGCGGCAACTCCAGTCAAGGATATATGGAAAAGACACAGCGTCATACTATCATCCATCAAAGAATTGGATGAGAACCATAAGTGGTATGTCATAATGTGTGTAGAGGGGTCTTCTCCCAGTTTACCGTTGAATTGTGGTATATCTTATGGAATCTTGGAAGGAATTGTTGACCATGAAGGGTTATGGAAATAAGGTCATTTGTAAACCTCAATAGATTAGGCAAGTCTAATATTGGGATGAAGAGAAATGGTGTGTGAGAAAATGAATACTAGGAGGGAGATGAAGTCTTTGTTGTCAAAGATGAGCCTTCTGGTCCCCCTACATTCAGACTACCAAAAGGATGTTGAGATGTTACCAAAGAGTGAGTTCCACCAAGGATGGTAGCACTTCTAGGAGTTCCTAGGAATAGATGTTACTCATAGGGATAGGTGTATACCATCCAATAAAAATGTTCCCAAAACTAGTCGCAAGGGAGAAACCCCCAAAACGAGGCGTGTTAATAAAGGGAAGGGATCCCCAATTTGAAATGTTACCTATGAGGGGCGTTCCCCCAGGGAAAGGTGTGCTAACCCATGGGAACTTAAAACTTCCTTACATACTATTGCCTCTATCTTGACTACAGACAACCCCAAAACCACTAGGAAAGTTCCACACAAAAGGTATACTCATACCTAATGATGTCGAGCCACTCATAGGAATGGTGGAGGCAGAAGGATATTCACCTTCCATGATAAAACCAAGGCTCATCCCCCCACCAGAAAAAGTATGTAGAAGTGGGAATCAAAATATAAGGGATGGGCATAGTAACGTTGGGTATACTAACATGTTGGAATGAAGACACAATTGAGGTCCCCCAGATCAAGGGACCTTTTGAAAACAACATGGATGGTGTAGGTCCAATTGATCTAAGGGATGGTAAGGTGGACATCACAGGGATTCCCCTAGTCCCACTTGTATATGGGATTGAAGGCTCAAATACACTGGAAGAAAAATTCATTCTTGACATGATGGGAGGATTACTAAACAAAGAAAAAGGATCACTAAAAATTTCCCTTACCTAGACAAGTAGAGGTGATTTTGAATCAGTTAAAGGAGGGTTAAAGTTTGGTGGAGGATTTTCGTCAACCACTTCCACTTCAACCAAATTAATTTTTTCAAACCAAATATAAGACCCTTCGAATTCTTGGTCACCTACTTCACGTTTCTTAAGAGGTGGTTGTACCTCCATGATGGGTTCTAGTCCTCGAAATCGATGGGACTAGTGGACTAATTCATCAACGATGAAAATAATAGGTGAAAATCAAACACAATAAAACCTACGATTGATCTAGACTCAAAATCAAAGATCACACCCCTATCAAATATAGGATAACAAAAATCAAACCAATGGCTCAGGGGGCCTTTTGAAAACCAACCCTCTGGGGGAGATCAATTCCTCACAATATTGGATAGAAAAGGTATGAGGAGAAGTTATGATGATCTACAAAAAATATCCCTGATCATTGCAAGCACCCTTTATTAAGGTGGGAACCCTATAGGGGATTTGAGACCATGAATGAACATATTCTCCAAGTACTACAACCACATCCCACCTGTAGTCACCTCTATTAGTTTCCTAATAAATTTCACTAAGGATACCACCTTACAATCAATATTCATATGAAAATTTGTAGGTCTGACTACACATAAGGGAATGGTAATTAATCCCAAATATCCAAAGGTTTTACCTCACATAGAGGCATGGCACCAATGAAGCACACATATACATAGAAATCGAAGTGATACTGCAAACACCAAAACAAGAAAAGAGGGGTGTTCTCCCTACCTTCCCTGATGCAACCTCATGCTTAAATGCTATGTTAGAGGAGGCTCCCAACACACTGGTTGCGATAATGGATTTATCACTCTTTAATGACTCCTAAGTTTCATGCTTGTGGCATTGGAGAGTTTGCTCTACAATCATATTCCAAGGTTGTAAGCCTAGATATTGTTGGTTTTCTATCAAAGAAAACATCTAACTGATTTTAGATTACATGATTATTTTTAGTGGCTATTGATTAAAACAAATGGAAATGGATGAATTTTTTTTTTATGTATGACTCTTGACCCAACCAATAAATGAAAATATGTCAATACAATTCTTTCAATTCAATGAACTCTAGATAAGAGAGGGAGAAGAGAACTTTTTGTTTGTAAATTTGATAATGCAATCTCACACACAAAGCAACCATAAAAACAATTCAGCTCCAAAATTATTTCAAGAATTCAAACCAAACTATGCACCAATGCACTCTTTAGACTAATGCTTCAAAACATCACAAGCATGCAAATATGTTTTTTTTGTAACTTTTCCAAGTGTCATGCAAAAGATTCTTTATCTACTCATGAACACAACATACAACTAGAAAACCAACAAATCCACAAGTAGAGGATAGTATGATATTGGTAGTAATTCCCCCTACCACACTCTAATGTCTACACAAAATCTCATCCAAAACTCAAAAGGAATGGATCTTGTCAATGTAAAACAGAATCACAAACGAAAAAATGGTAAAATGCAACTATCAACCACTCCAAAAGACAATTTCATACCCCAAATTTCACTAGCAACAATCCAATGCAATTTCTGAAAAGCAGTCCTAAAATGCTCCAAAAGGGATGATTGACAAAATAATTTTTCTATTTTATTTGTTATGACATGCAAATAATAATGAAAAATACCTTCCAAAATTAATTTCTAAAGGTTCTCTTACTGAAGAATAGGTACCCTAGGCTTCATAGGAAAAAAACCTAGAAACATTTTCGTGAAAAATGGATTTTGTTTGCACCCTACATGATTTTTTTTGTGGACCATATCAGGATAGTCATGGGTCACCCTTCATTTGACTAGTGACTATAGTCGTGACTTGTCACTATTGTAACCCACAACGATGACTATTGGGACTTATGTGTTTTTTTCTTGTCACGGGTCAGATGACCTACAACAAGCGACACTCTGCAATTTTTTTGAAAACAAGAGATATGCTTCAGTCTATCATATCTAAAAGATCTAGACCTCTAGACAAGTATAGGGAAGATAAATCAAACAAAAAAAAAGGATGTATTGAAAAAGAATCCCAAACTAGAGAAGAATCAAAGATCCTTCCCCAGTGGAGTCGTTGGTTATGCTATTGGAGAAATATCACAAGTATGATAAGTATATCTCCCTAGGATCTGCTTAATGATACTAGATAGACAATGGATATATACTTCTATGGCTTCTCTAGATTTAAGAAAATGGATTCACTATTAACCTAAGGAGTGGTAGAGATATAAAACCTTTCTTTGTAGGTTGTCCTTCGTATATATTAGCTATTGTAGATCTGAAATTCTAGCTCCAACTTCAACAACCTTCTTCATGCACAAAAAAGAAAAACAATGCCTTTCTACCTCTCAACTTGGAGTTATAATCCTAGATTCAACTTGGATATAACCTGATCTATCATGGAATAAGATAGATATACATATTTTCACATCAATTACAAACATTTGTAGGGGGAAAACCAATTATCTATTAATGAAAATAGAATAAATACATCAATTGTTCATGCCTTGGATGTAGATGCACTCCCCTTTGGCTCCTTGGTCCTTGATTATCCTCATCCTTTTGACCATACTAGACAATCTAATTTCTAGATGATGTGAATAGTAAAAGCGCCTCTGCAATTGGAAAACAGAACTCTGCAAATGATTCTTCTTTTCTCATACTCAATATTTTCCTTCCTTATATAGATCCTTGGAAGAGGCTTGGGAGAGCCTTTATATATTCTAGAACCTAGTATAAAATTGAATGACGTGAGTTCCTATGATCATGCCTTGAAGATACAACTCACCCATCAGTTAGATATTCATAACTCATTGAATCTATAAGGTTACATAGATAATCATTTCTTACACTATAGATAACATGTGATGATCATCATGTGTTGTCTCCTATGAGTCCCACGACGAACCTCAAAAAGGTCCTAAATCTCAAGAAATAAATTTTCTTTGGCTTTCATCTTCTTCTGGATTCCCTTCTGGCCTATAGTGTGGAAATTAATGCTATAATAAATATGTTTTATTGTTACACACCTAATTTTTTCACTACCAAATGTCACACTTAAGTGTTGTAAGATTCGCAAGTATCATACTACCAAATGTCCCACTTAAGTGTCACAAGTGTCGCATTACCAAATTTCACACATAAGTGTCTCTTTTGTTATAAACCTAAGCTTCATACTTTACCAAGTGTCGCATCTTCATCACCATGAGAAATTGCATAACATAATCCCTATACGCGTTGAAGAAGAAACCTATCAGTTGGAGGTCAAAATACTAACTTTTTCCTTGAGATTTTGATCTTATTTGAGTTTCATCGCCCCATTTCTCATATAAAAGGAGAGATAAACCCTTATCATCACCCCTCAAGACTGTCTCAAGGAGAGATAATCCTTTGCTCATCACCATGTGCACATTTATGGTCGGGTGATGAAGTAGTTGCAACCATCATGCCCTGATTTTTGAAGATGTTTTCGATAGATCTCAGTTGTTTAAGTAATTGGTTCAAGCTTAAATATATTCAAGGAAAAGTTATCTTGTTAATTCAACCAAATACTCACTTGACCAAATACTCTCCTCAAAACTATCTTATAGTTCTAATGCCTCAATGCCTATATAATGGATGTCATACTTGAGTGAAAGGGTAGAGGACTTAGAGAATCATACCTATGATTTTGTGACATTCAAGGGGATGCAAAGGAGAGCTTGTAAGAGTTGCTGCAACATCAAGATTGATATTCTAAGTTCTTCACTATTGATTGTTTTCCATTGATATATAAATTGTCCTATTCCCCTCATGCATATGTGTTCACTATATTCATGTCTATTGTTTTCTAATTCATCATTGATAGATCTGTTCTACTTGACAATATATCATAGAGGAAGTAGAATTTATTTTTATGTTCTTTATAGGACTTCTCTTGGAGATTAGACATCAAGATCAAGGGTTGGAGTAGTGAAGACAACTGACAAAGAGGTAAGCCTTCTATTATTCTCTTCTCATTCTATTTGTTGGTATATAGATTGGATCTAGGGGGAAAGAAGTACACCATTTGGTTCTCTCTATCTTGGATCAAAGGGGTCTTCATCCAAGGGGGGTTTCACTTGTCCATAGGGGGAAATTTTCCACAACAAGTATGTTATGAGTCAAGCGAGTTGAAAGAGCATGAGAGGAACTATGTGAGGTGTGACTTAGATTTTGCAGTCGTAATTCATGCCTTAAATGTGTAGAGGTTTTATCTCATGGGAAAGAAGTCTGAGCTGAGGATAGACCATAGTGGTTTGAAATATTTTTTTGGACAACCAAAATTGAATAACAGAAAAATTAGATGGCTTGGATTGCTCAGGTAATATTATTTGAATATAAAGCATATCAAATGGAAGGAGAATAAAGTGTTTGATGCACTCAGTAGGAGAGTGCATGATATTGCATTACCTAAATTCCCATGACTATAAGGTAGCACGATCCCATCATGGTAGTGGTGGATAAATTAACAAAGGATACATATTTTATTCCAGTGAAGCTAACTCACAAGGAAAAAAACATTGCAGATAGTTATAAGAGGGAAATTTTACTGCTACATGGTGTGCCTAAGGAAATTTTTTCTAATAGATATCTCAAGTTCACATCAAATTTATGGAAAGGACTATTTAAAGGATCGCAGAAAAATTTAAATTTTAGTATATCATATCACCCAGAGTCAGAGGGGAAAACAGAGAGGATCAATAAGGTGATTGAATATATGCTAATAATATATGTGATGGATAATCCATCCAAATGGGAATAATATTTACATTTAGTTGAATTTTCATACAATAATGGGTGTTAATCATTTTTGCAGATGAGCCCATTTGAAGCATTGTAAAGAAGGAGGAAGCATTGTAAGGAAGGAGGTGTAACAAAACTATGAGTTGGGACAACCCAACTGATAGAGAAATCATTGGGCCAAAGTTTCTTAGGGAAATGGAGGAGAAAATGGTGAAAATATAACAAAATTTGAAGTTTGTACAAGACAGGCATAAAATTTATGTGAACAAAGGTAGAAAACAAAGAGAATTCATAGTGGATGAGCATGTCTTCTTGAAAGTGAATGTTAAAAAGAGTTCATTAATATTGGGAAGATGCCAAAAAATGGTAGTATGATATTGTGGACCATTTGAAATCATAGAGAGGATTTTTCATGTCGTGGACATGCTTGCACTTCCTACATCCATGTGCATTCATAATTTGTTTCATGTGTCTTTTCTTAAAAATTATGTGCCTAATCTAACCGAGTAATTGATTGGACTATGATCTAGGTAGAGAAAAGGGATACTTTCAATTATAGCGAGTGTATGTATTGGACCGGAAGGTAAAAGTTCTAAGGAATTGTGTCATCATCTTACTAAAGGTCCAATGGACCTTCTATAGTCCTGAAGATGCTACATGAGATCATGAAGACATTGTGTGGGAGGAATACCCATAACATTTTGAATATTTTTTATTGTACATTTGTATATAATGTAATGAGGACAATGCATAAATAAGGGGGAGGGGAATGTAATACCCCTAGGTTGATCCCTAGGTTGTGAATGTGTATATGCACATATTTTTATAGGTTGTTGAGTGTTGATTTTTTGGGTCAGAGTACCTATGTACATAGGTTTTTGGCTAGGGTGTCTATGTGATATTAGGTTGTAGAGCCTGTATGTTGAAAGGATGATGAGCCTAGCATTGTAAATTGTAATGACACTCTGATATATTAATAAAATACATCATTGCTACAGACCAAATTAGAAAACAAGTATGGGGGGATAGGAATCCACGAGAGGGAAATGTTTATAAGGGATTAGGGAAGCAGCTTATGCCAAGGGGGCTAAGTAAAATATTAACTTAATCCCATTTCATAGCCTAATTATTATTCATATGTTTTTATCCTAAGTTCTCAAGTAGGGGGGAAAGTTACGAAGTGGTGGGGAAGGTAGTTTTTTGGTTTCAACTTGTCAAAAAGGGAACATGAATATATAAACTTTGGATTTACTAGGAAAATGATTAATTCTCATTCATTCTAAGTATAGTACTTTCCCATTCTTACTCTGGAATATTGGGTGTGAGATATTGATCCACTATGACCATGTTACCTTGTGAAACCCTATAAATACTAGGTGGATTTTGGTGAACAATTATCCTTGGGGAAGGTTGGGGCCCTAGAGGGAGAGTTGTTTTCCCTGTGTGTGAGGATTGGAGGGTTCCTAGAGACTCCATTATAGAAAATATAGTTCATGGATCCACAAATATTTGATACTTCATGGTTTTCCTATGATGGAAGCATGGAAGAAAGGTGGTTGACCCAAGGGATTATGGTGTACAAAAGGGGGTACACCTCCTTTTGTTGTCAAGACTAATGAGGAATGATAGGTTGTAGGTTGGAATTTATATTGGAGTTTGGTACCTTGGCCTAGCCACTGATTGTAAGACCTTAGATATCTTAGGAAACATTTTCCCTCGTGGAGTCATAGCCCTAGCTCTATGGTGAACTATTGTTTAGAGATATAGAACAACAATTTCCATCGATAGTTGGAACACCTCAGGTCTGGAACTAGTTTGTTCTTTTATATAAAGATAAGTGTTCTTTTATTTTATTTATAGTTCGTTTATTACGTGTAATTATTTTCTTAATTTCTATCATGGTGCACAATTATATTTATAAATATTATTAGGTGTTTTACATAATCTATGCATTAAATTGCGTGGTGTTAGTATTGCATAAGTGTTTCATATATGGGGAATATTATTTCAAATGGGTATTAGAGCCTCGTTTGGAATCATTTTACATGGTATTATAGTATTAATGAGTGAGGTTAAATATTTTTTTTAATTCAGTATGTGACAAAGGTTGAATTTTTGTGACACGTGCCCATAAGTGATTCTAGGTTGTGTTACATCATCGATCTTCCTTTAGGATCCATTATGATCTGATCATATCAGATATTATAATATATATATCTATGTATGTATTTATGTATGTATGCATGTATGTATGTATGTATGTATGTATGTTCACCTAAAAACTTATTTATTCAGAATACCCTACAACAACAATCTAATAGAAATTAGCAATTGATTTGTTGAGTTGCAATTAATTTATCAAAATGTCAAATATAGACAAGGGATCTTATGCAAACACCCACCACTCCAGGGGCTTGCGCGACCTCCCAGTCTAAGGATCGTTCACACTAAGGAGTCAAATTATCTCTCGGTCTCTTGCTGAAACCTCAAAATACTCTACCATGGGCCTTTTCCTTTTTCCATGCACACAAAATTACCTTCGCGAGGGTTTTAACACTTCAACATAGAATTCCACATGACCTTGGGCTAAAAACGTGGGCTAATTCCTTTACACAAAAGAAAATCTACACTTCAAATCTCTGGGCTTTGGGAGTTCTAACGACAATAAAAAACAATTCTCCTAAACGATGAACTCATAAAGGGATGGATCCACAATCCATGTGTCCCTCTCAATATATGGTCAAGATCTACTCCAACCTTTGGGCCTTTGGGAGTTCTCAAGCCAAAACACTTTACACCTCCATTCTCCTGGACTTTCAGACTTCTGAACCACTAGCGATCTATCGCCATGTGTACCTGACACCAATGGTCAAGATCAACTTTGGGATTCGAATCTTTAGGATTTTTTCATGATTTTGCGAATACACTTTAAATTCATAGAAAAACCAAAATTCCAGATCACGCTTGATCTACGAACACGTTCCCCCTGTCTACAAATGACCCAGATTAACTTCAGGCTCCAAGACTTTGGGAAACTTGTCTCCTCCACAATACACACCCTAAAAATTCCTAACTCGTGAAGTTAGAAGGACTTAAAAGGTTAACACCTGCGCTCCTTCTCTAGATCCAACGATCATGAAAGAATTGACTCCTCCTTGAGCGGATAACATCCACTTGTACTCAAAATGAAAACGTCTCTCTCTTCAAGGACTTATTCTCATTATTTCTCCCGAGCTTTATCATTCTAAGTGATTTGAACCTCTGGAGCATGCCTTGCGCTTCTCTCCTTGGAACTTGATACTAGTGAAAATGTTGTGCACACTCCTCATGCTTGTCCTCCTTGAGACTCTTTAAACACTTGACTAAGTATCAGCCCTGTGCACTCCTTGCATGGGTCTCCTTCAAGATTTTATACTCCACTGATTATATGTGCACTCCTTGCACTCACTCTGTGAAATTCACACTATCTCTCATGAGCTATTGGGTCTGAAAATGACTCTTCCTTCACACTCATTGCATGGGCACTTGTGCACTCCCTTCACCAAGGTTTTAGCAGAGAAAAAAATTAAAAGTACATAACATGAAAGGTTCATTCATTCAACCATGAAATACACACATAGGCATATAAACACAAAAAATTAGACAACATAACATTACCCAAATAAATCAAAGATAAGAAAACTCAGACATTTTAAGAAAATATCCTCTACCATATTCCTTCAACAAAACATTTACAAGAGTTCCAGTAGCCTCAGAATAAAAAAAAAAAAAAAAAAAAAAAAAAAACATCTCTCCTCAACAAAAATCACAATAAACTCAGCGAAAATAAGAATACACTTCAACAACCTCTTTGGGAATAGATTAAATGTATTTATACATGAGGGGGATTCTCAAGCCTTCCCTCCAGACGAACTTAGTTCTTTCAAATCAAAATTAAAACATTCTCATACTAAACATATTACAATAAATGGGAATTTACAACCCATATATGAGTCGATGTTCAATATATGTACAATCCTATATCTAATTGAGGGAATTATAATTTTTTGGATCTCATACAATGGCTCAAGCTTCAAATTATTCAAGGGCCTTTAATTAAAATACTTTCAAAATATTAAAATGATGCGCTCTCCTTTGGATCCAAACTAGTTTGAATGTGCGCACTGGATGTTGAGTTGTCCTCCACTTTCCCTCATTGAGCATTGATGGAGATGCTCCTGCATCATACTTCTCATGGAAAAAGGATTCATGGAATTCGTTCCATGAGCTTCTCCACTCTCTTTCCATCCTTCTAGATATTAGTCTCAGTTATCCAGCTGGCATATTTTGTTGGATGATCTTTCCACTTAACTAGATACTCATAATAAATTTTTCTTCTAGTCTTCTTAGAGATCCTCTGATCTAAAATGTTTTCTATCTATGGATTCTTTGTTCTAGGTATATGTTCCTTCCAATGAATCCACTCCTGACCATCTATCCCTTATGTATCATCCATCCTATAGTGGTATAAGTCTGCCACGTTGAATATTGTTGATATTCCAATGTCCTCTGGCAATTCAATCTCATAAGAATTTGCAACAAATTGTCTGAGGAACTTACAAGGTCCTATCTTTTTCATATTCAACTTGTTGTATTATCCTTTTGGAAATATCTCTTTCCTCGGGTGTTCTAAAACTTGATCTCCAATTTCAAAATTAACCTCTCTCCTTTTCTGGTCTATTCTTCTCTTGTATCTCTGGCTTCTATCCTGTAGCTTTCCTTTAACTAGATAATGTAACTTCTTCATTTCTGTAGCAAAATAATTTGCTCCTCAACTTCGGAATTTATCTCGTCCAAAATCTCTCAACTCTAAAATTCCTCTTGGATGCATCCCATATACTATCTGGAATGAAATTTACTAGTAATCCTATTCAGTGAGTCATTATTTTAAAAATTTGCCTAGGGAAGAATTTGATCCCACTGACTATTATGTTCAGTGACCAAACTTCTTAACAGATTCTCTAAGATTCAGTTCACTACCCCAATTTGTTCATCTTTCTGAGGATGATATGTTGAACTAGAAGAAAAAAATGTCCCCAACTTCTTCCACAAGGTCCTCCAGAAGTATCCCACAAATTTAGTATCTCTGTCTGAGACTATACTTCTGGGAAACCCATGCAATCTCACAATCTCCTTGAAAAACAAATTTTTTATGTGGGTAGCATCACTAGTTTTCTGACATGGTATAAAATGTGTCATCTTTAAAAATTTGTCAACCAACAGAAATATTGAATCACCTCCCCTTTGGGTTCTTGGAAATCCCTGAACAAAATACATACTTATAGCTTCCCACGACCTGTCTGGAATAGACAATGGTTTATACAATCAAGTGCTTTGTTGCTTTCTTTTTGCATATTGGCATATTCTACAACTATCAAGGAATTTTTTCACATCATACCTCATGCCTAGCCAATAGTATGAAAAACTCAATTGCGCATATTCTTTATCATGGCCAAAGTGTCCAACCAATCCTCTACTATGTTTCTCCTTTAGTAAGTTGTCCCTCATTGAGCATTTCAGGATACACAACTGACTTCGCTTGAATACTAGTATGTCTTGGGTTAAATACTCAATCCATTTATTTTTTTCTCTTATCAAAGGGTTCTCAAATTCGGGTCTTCCTGATATATCTGCTTGAGGTGTTCAAATCCTAAAGTCTCCACTTGGAATTCCTGCAAGATCAAATATCTCCTGCTGAAAGCATTTGCAACTTTGTTAGTGCTTCCACTAATATGCTTGATAACAAAACTAAAATTCTGCATGAATTCTACTCATTTTTCATGTCTTTGCTTCAATTTATATTGTCTCATTATAAACTGCAAAGCTTGATTGTGAGTATACAAAACAAACTCTTTCAGGATAAGATAATGCCTCCATTTTTTCAAAGCTTGAATTATAGCATAAACCTCCTTTTCATATGTTGAATACTTCCTCGTAACATCATTCAACTTCTCACTGAAATAAGAAATGGGGTTATTGTGTTGACTTAAAACTGTGCCAATGGCCACTCCACTTGCATCACATTTGACCTAGAAATTCTTCTTAAAATATGGTAGAACTAAAACCAGTTGTTCTGGTATCTTTTCTTTCAATGCTCTAAATCATTTCTAAACATCTTTTGTCCAATTAAAAGATCAATTCTCCTTCTTTATGGTATCTAGTATGGGTGTGCAAATACTACTAAAATTCCTAATGAATTTCCTATAAAAACTAGCTAACCCCTGGAAACTTCTTACTTCAAACACACTTCTTGGAGAAGGCCATTCTCTTATTTCCCTCACCTTCTCTGGATCCATCTTCAACTCATTTGAAGAGATTACAAATTCCAAATACACAATTTTTGTTTTCATAGAAGAACATTTCTTCAAATTCAGTAACAACGTCTCTTGAAGTAACCTCCTCAACACCATGTTCATGTGTCTTAAATGCTCCTTTTTAGTCTTACTAAAAACCAGAATATCATCTAGATAAACAATCACAAACTTACCAATAAACTATTTGTGCACTTCATTCATCAACCTCATGAATGCACTTGGGGCATTTATTAGGACAAACAACATAACAAGCCACTCATAAAATCCTTCACTTGTTTTGAATGTTGTCGTGCATTCATCTCCATCTTTCATTCTTATCTCATTATAACAACTCTTCAGGTCTATCTAGGAAAAATAACTAGATCCACTTACACAATCCATTATATCATCCATTATGGGTAAAGGAAATCAATACATGATGGTTATCTTGTTGATGGCTCTAGAATCTATGTACATTCTCCAACCTCCATCGTTTTTTGGACTCAACATAGTTGGTATGGTACATGGGATCAAAATTTCCCTGATAAAGCACTTATCCAAAAACTCTTGGACTTGCCTCTTGACCTCTTCATTGTCTTAATGGGTTAATTTGTATGTTTCTTTAGTCGAAAAACTTAATCCCAAAATAAGGTCAATATAGTGATAGATACTCCTGATGGGAGGTAAAGTGTGAGGTAATTCATCCACCATAATATCAACTAATTCATCCAATAACTCCTGAAATTTCACAGAAAAATCATTCACAAAAGTGATTGTAAGAATGACTCTCGGCTTACCTACAACATCGAACTACATTTTTTGCTCTTTCTTGAATTATTTCAAGAGTTACTTCCCACTCATGAGAAGTATACTAGGACTAGCTTCCTCTTTGACTCCTTTATCTTCTATTGGAAACAACATATGATTACACCCATTTTTCTCAAGGGTATTAGTATTTTTCCTCCCATCCTGTATGAAATTCCTTTCATATTGCCATGGTATTCCCAAAAAAACATGACAAACATCCATAGGTATGACATCACATAAAACTTCATCCTTGTAACATCCTATTTTAAAATCAACTTTACATTGTTGACTTACCATGACTTGATGTCCTTTTTGTAGCCACGACACCTTGTACGGATTCAAATGTGTAGTCGTCTCCAACTTCAGCTTTTCCACCATCTCCATGGATACCAAGTTATGAGTGTTCCCATTGTCTATGGTCACTTTTCATACCCTATATCTCTCCTTGCAAGAAGCTCTGAAAATACTGTTCCTTTGAAGGGGTTCTCATACCTCTTTCTCTGGTTTTACAAGAGCTTTCCTCATCATGAGTGATCTTCCTTCTTTCACTTCTTTTTCCTTCATCTCTGTCTCCACATTCCTTTGATGTGCCTTAGGAATGTGATCTTCTCCACCTCCTACATTTTTCTTTTCAGGACATTCCCAAGACAGGTGCCATGTTTTTCCACAGGCATAACACTTCACTTCTCCTATGCCTCTTCCTCTATCTCTATGAAAAGAGTTTATTCCTCCATAGTTTCCTCCTATAGAACTTCCTCCTCTCTCTATCTGACTATTATATCTTCCAAATTATCATATGGGTTTCTGGAAATTTTCTCTGATGGTCCCTCTTCCTCTGTTAGGACTCTTTCCTCTATTCTATTGACTCTACTTTCTTGCTAATTTGCCCTCTGCCTTCAAGGCTACCTAATAAGAATCTTCCATAGTTCTCATTACCATCATGCTAATATCATCTTTTATTTCGTATCTCAACCCATTAATATACCTAGAAACGTTTTATTCATCATTCTACCTTTGTCCTGCTCTTATGTTCAGCTTATAAAATCCTTCAGTATACTCTTTCACCAACAAACCTTTCTACCTCAGATTATGTAACTTCTTGAACATATTTAAGTAATAATCATTGGGTATTAATTTATCCTTGAGTTTAGCTACCATTCTATACCAATTCTTGATTTTAGACTTACCTTTTATCCTTCTGTTAGCTTGCAACTTGTCCCACCATAAACCTGCATGTCCCTTCAATCTGGTCCCTTCAATATTGTCACTGCAAGTTTCCCCTATCTACCAATGTTTCATATTAACTTTGGACTCCGGGACTTCAGGAAACTTATCTTCTCTACAATACACACACTAAAACTTTCGAACTCATGAAGTTCGAAGGAATTAAAGGGTTAACACTTGTGCTGCTTCTCCAGATCCAATGCTCATTAAAGACTTGACTCCTCCTTGAGCGGATCTCATCCACTTATCCTTGAAATGAAAATGGTTCTCACTCCAAGGAATTATTCTCGCTATTTCTCCCGAGCTTTATCACTCTAAGTGATTCTAACCTCGGACGCATGCCTTGCACTTCTCTCCTTTGAAATTGATACTTGTGAAAATGTCATGCGCACTCCTCGTGCTTGTCCTCCTTGAGAATATTTCAACACCTGACTAAGTTTCTTCCCTATGCACGCCTTTCACAGGTCTCCTTCAAGATTTTATACTCCACTGAGTATATGTGCACTCCTTTCATGGGTCTCCTTCGAGATTTTATACTCCACTAAATATATGTGCACTCCTTTCACTCACTCTGCAAAATTCACACTATCTCTCATGAGTTATTGGGTCTGAAAATGACTCTGCCTTTTCACTCCTTGCATGGGAACTTGTGCACTCCTTGCAACAAGGCTTCAGAACATAAACAGTTGAAACTTACATAACAACAAAGGTTCATTCATTCAACCATGAAATACACACACAGGCATATAAACACAGAAAATTAGACAACATAACATTACCCAAATAACTCAGAGATAAGAAAACTCAGACATTTAAAGAAAATATCCTCTATTATATTCCTTGAACAAAACGTTTACAAGGTTTTGAGTAGCTCTCAGCAAAATAACAACAACTCTCTTCAACATAAATCACAATAAACTCAATGGAAATAACAATAAACTTCAACAACCTCTTTGGGCATAGATTACATGTATTTATACATGATGTGGCCTCTCGATCCTTCCCTTCGAAAAACCTTAGCACTTTCAAATCACAATTAAAACATTCTCCTACTAAACATATTACAATAAATGGGAATTTACAACCCAGATACGAGTCGATGCTCAATATCTGTACAATCCTACATCTAATTAAGATGATTACAATTTTATGGAGCTCATAAAATGGCTCAAGCTTCAAAATATTAAAGAGCCTTTAATTACAATACTTTCAAAATATTAAAATGATGTGTTCTCTTTGGGATCCAAACCAGTTTGAATGCGCATGTCGGATGCTGAGTTGTCCTCTACTTGGCCTCATTGAACGTTGGCAGTGAAGCTCCTGCATCAGGATCACTTACAAGTATTGGATGTTTGTTTAGAAGGAAAAAAATGCAAAACAATGATTGGGAGTATATGGATTCAAGAACAAGAATTTATTATCTTTTTCATCTTCATGGGGTTGGAAATCCTCTCATGTACTCTATCCAATGATGGGAATATCCTCTACATCTCTATTTTCTTTTCAAGTATTGACCTCCTACTTTTCTTCATCTCATACAATATCCACACTCGGCATGTTCACCTATTCTTCGCCAATATTTGCATTAATGTTTATGCCCCCTTGAACACATTCATAAGGCTTCTCTATTCATATTGTTAATTGTCTCATTTTTATAAAGGCATGGAATAATTTCACTCTATTCTTTGATTTCTTTGAATTCCATGAAATTGTATGATACTTTGAGTGATTTGTTTTACTATCCATGCAACAATATCCATTTAGTCCATGTATATAGTGATTGAAATGTAATAAATATGATTCAATTCCTATATACAATAATGAAATAATGAGTTCCTAACTATGAATACATATGTTTGGTTATTTGATTCTTCAGTGTTGTATGGTTTAAAATTTAAAAATAAAACCCAACCCACAAATTGTTTTATAACTAGATTAAATTGTGTTACATATACAATAAAAACTAGCCTCTCATCTTGTGTATCATTGGTTTTATAGTAGGAAATGATCCACATCATACTAGCACTATTGTGTCAAGCTAGCTTCTTATTTTTTGTCTTCGTCGATAATCTTTTAATTGCCTCATTTTTTCTCTCTATGATTAACCTTTTAATTGCCTCATTTTTAAACTATATGATTAATTTTTTCACATATTGAAATATATTGACCTTACATCAATATTTTCCTTAATATAGGCATGATATATTAACACATTAGCAATGAGTTAAGAAAATATATTACCCACACAACAAAATAGGAGCTAACTAGTTGTAGATAATGTCTCATATCCAACTAAATCTAACAACCATTGAAACTTAGAAGAAAATTTGCTCACATAGATACAAACTCTACTTTATAATGATAAATAAGGAGTCATATAACTATTGTACCTTATCGACTTATATATGACCAAATTGAATCAAATCATGAAAAAAAAATGAACAGTATATGATCGAAATAGGTTTCAAAAGTACGACAATTAAACAATTATAATCAATAATAATAACCAAAACCTTTAGTGTGATATTGTATCACACATAAGACAAGTAGGATTTAGTAATTCCAACACCCTCCCTTAGCGATTACTCTCAATCTATGCCACGTCAGGTCTCATTAACATCTTTCACTGGTCCGATGCATCAAATCCTTCATCTTGAATTGAAGAACCACATGATCAAGAAAGTGTATATCTTGTAAAACCTAGCAATAGAATCCCATACTTAGATCATGTAGACATCACCAAAATATCAATTTCCATATAAAATATCAACCATCCACCACAATACATCGGTACCTAACCATTGTAACCATTGTTCTAGTAGGATTTCCTTCTTGTACTTGGCTCATTCAACTTCTTAATGAACTCCCCTTGAATGTGAAAACAAATCTAGTTTTCTAGGCTCCTCCCATGGTCTACTCAGTCGACACATTGCTCACTCCTGCAAGTGTTTAACAAATCCATAATAGAGGTTATACACTATATCAAACAATTTATCCAAATCATAAAGGACACACAACAAATGGCTATATGCATTCCTATTGATATGGATTGTATAGAGAACAAAATGAAGGGAAGGAAAGTGAAGGGAAACAAAGACACATAAATATTTCTACACTCATTTGCAAGAAAACATTACAAGAGGATGAAATGGAATTTTAACACATATTACTAAACCCTAAGAGGAAAAAAACCTAAATATCTGAAACCCTAACTATAGGAGATGAAGTTCCAAAAGGATTGTGGGCCCCAAGGTGGCTAGTTGACACATCAACTTCCGAGGGGCACAAATTTTGCATACAATATTTGTTTGGGGTGCATAGTAGAAAAGTAGAAATATATAAATAAGAAGTATTATTTGTAGAAGGCCTAGGTAGGCCATGGCTATATTAGGCCTCCAAATGGACAAAAACATCCATTAAGACCTACAAATGGCCCAAGAAGGTTAGGAATTGAAAATTTGTAGATAAAAAACTGGCAAGATGGAGAACTATGTTGAGTGAATGGAAAAGGTGGGTGGCCACCAATGTCCATATGAATAAATAATCCCCCATAAGGAATAAATGGTTCCCATTGTGTCAAGTTCCATCATTATATGGGGAAACTTTTGTTGAATTTCACTCATGGTGATCCACTTTCCTCGATGAAGAATATGTCTTAATTTGAAAAATTGATAGAGTTGTATTTTATGTTGGTGGGTTCCCTTAATATTAGTGTCCATGATATGATTCACTATATATTTATCAATGTATTCAATATTTAGTTCTATAGGGGATAAATTCTCAGCCACCTATGAAGTGTCCAATAGGAGTGGAAAATATGGTTGAAGGAGCTCCACATTAAATATTGGGTGCAAGCTAAGGAAATGATGAATATTCAATTCAAAATCATTCTCACCCACACCCTTCATGATGGTTCAAGGCCCATATTGGAGTGGTATGAGATTCATGTTGTGGTATTCCATGCATTCGTTCTGCAAATGAAACCACACCTTATCACCAACTTTAAACTTGTGTGGAACCTGTTGTTGGTCGTGTCATTTTTGGTACTTGGAATTATATTTATGTGGGATATAATGAAACTATTGTTGGATGTGTTGGATCCATTCAACAAATTTGACTTCTTTATCTTCCTCGGTTTGAGCATGGGAGGAATTTTCCTATGAATATGCAATGGGAAATGGTGGCTAGTGGTTGGAGCCCTAAGCAGACCTAGAAAAGGTTATGGCTAATAGAGCTATGAAAGGTTTTTTTGTGTCTATGTTGAACATATGGAATGATATCATCTCATGTACATGGATGATTGGATTTGTATATAATAAAGATATGCATAATAATCCTACTGACCACTTTTCTTTGCACATCTATTTGTGGGTGGAAGGAAGTCAATTTAATTAGCTTGGTGTCCATCAAAGACCACAGGTTGGACTAGAAGATATTGAGGAACTTATTGTCCCTATCTAAAATAATGGTCCCTCGTAGCCCAAAATTAACCCAAACATGCTCAAGAAAGTGGTAAGTAGTGGCTATGGTTGTGATACTCTTCTTACATGGTGCCAAAATGGCCATCTTAGAGAACCAATCAACAACCACAAATACACAATTGTTACCATGCTTGGTGGAGGAAAAACATGACATGTAATCCATAGAGGCTAACTCCCAAGGATTTTTTGGGGTAGGTAGAGGAGGGTATAGCCCCTACTTATTAATGGTAGGTTTAGCAATGGAACAAATAGTGCATGATCTAATATACGTGTTGATGTCCAATAATAGTTTTTTCTAGTAGAAATACTTATAAAGTACTGCTACTATCTTCTCTACATCAAAGTTCCCTATTGGAGTACTATCTTTGCATGTTGTTGTAAAGAAACACAAAGATGATCCAAGTAGCACAAAACTGCATCTTGGAAGTGAAATTATTGAACTTGTTTACTTTCCCCTAGTGTATCATATGTACCAATAAAGTTAGGGTCAATGTCATACAATCAGGGCCATTGATAGGTCTCATGCACATATGAGTTAAGAATTGTGGTTAGTTCCACAAATGGGGGTCGCCTAAGGCAGTATACAACACAATTTTTGCTTCCCTTCTTGTACTTAATGTTCAAGTGGAATTTTTTCAAGTATATGGACCACTTGTGATGGTGGTATTTTTGTAAAATTCCTTATGTTTGCATGAATTACAAAGGAGTGTGATTAGTGTGGATCATCATTTCCTTTTCCATAAAATAATGCTTCCATTGTCAACATGCCTAAACAATGTAGTACATCTCCTTGTCATAGGTGGGACACCTAATAACAATATCAAAGAGTGTCTCACTATGATAGGCCATTCAATATCCATTTTGAGCGAGGACAACTCCAATGCAATAGTGAGAGGCATCTATCTCAATATCAAATGGTTGTTGTAGGTTTGGCAAAGTAAGGACTAGTGTCGAGGAGAGGAAATGTTTCATATCCTCAAATGATTTTTTTTGTGACTCATACGAGGAAACCTTGAATTTATATCCACCATTGGTCACTTGTCTTAAAGGCTAAGTGATATGAGAGAACCCCAACACAAACCTATAGTAGAAGTTGGTAAGGCCTAAAAAGTTGCAGATATTAGTTAGATTTGATTGGGGCTGGATAATAATGAATGGATTGGATATCGATAAGGTTCACATGCATGTCATGTTAATCCATGATATATAATAGATACTAAATTACTTGCATGCCAAATGAGGATTTCTTCAAATTGGCATATAACTTTTTTTGTTGTAAATTTCTTAGGATCTGTTGAATGTGTTGCAAATGTTCTGCCCAAATTCTACTAAATATGAGGATGCCATACAAATATATGAAAACAAAAGTGTTTTTGAAGAAATGGAAGATGTTATCCATGATCCTCATGAATGTTGCAAGAGAATTAGTCAATCCAAAAGGCATCAACAACCACTCAAAAAGGACTTCTTTAGACTTGAATGTACTTTTCCATACATCATTTTTTTTAATTCATACCTGTTGGTAGCCTAGCTTCATATCACTCTTAATAAAGAACTTGGCACCCTTAAGATGATCAAGAAGATCGTCAATCTAGAGGATCAACTATTTGTTCTTAGGAAATATTTTGTTTAGGGATATGTAATCAATAAAAAGGCATCATGTCCCATCCTTATTTTGCACCAATACAATTGGGCTCCCACAAGGAGAGGATCTTGGCCAAATGTGACCCTTTTGGATGAGATCATAAATTTGACGTTTTATTTCATCATTCTCCAAAAGACAATGTATGCATATTGGGTCACTAGGTAAAAGAGAACCAGGTATAAGGTCAATTCAATGTTTGACCCAAAAGTATAAAGGCACCTTTGTAGGTGATGTGAAGATATCTATGTGTTCCTCCACAATATTGGCCACCTTAATTTTCTATGTAGAGAGGCCCCATCCTCAGGAATTGGTGGTCATAGTGACCTTCCATTCGTCTTCCGACCAAACCATGAAGAGGAGAAATTTTTGGTCTAAGAGATTTCCTTTCGACACTAATTTTTTCAAAAGAAAGGAAACTACAATAGTTAGGACTACCTCTGGTACCTTGTAGAGATGAACTCCTAAACTAGAAATGACACTATAAGTCATGGAATCATAAATAACATGATCTTTCCACATATAGGGTTGTCCTAAAAGAACATCAAAAACTTCAAGTAGGTAAAAATCACCGAGTACTTCATGTTTGAAGAGCATGATGTCATACAAAAAGAGACATTGATGGTTGATGCGAAGGTATGGTCCTTGGCTCAACCAAATGATGGTATATAGTTGGGGGTGTGGCATTCTCGACAACCTAAATATCTTTAAGACCTTGGTTGAGCTCAGGTTATTTTGGTTGTCATTTTAAACAATGAATTGCAATGGAGTCCCTTTCACCCACATCTATGAAAGGAAGAGGTGATTCTCCTCCTCGAGATTCTTTGAATCTTCTGGTTGGATCTTTGCAATTGTAATGGTAGCAGTGGGTTCTGTGTCCATGATTTTGTTTTCCTTATCTCTCTATGAATCAAATTATAAGCGAGATTCTGATTTTTTTGTGTACAACTCAACCAATAATGATTTTTTTGAGTGACATTCATTAGTGTTATTCCAAGGGATTTTGTGGAACTCACACTACTTTCGAGTGTCCTTCATTGACTTCTCATTACACTTTTTTTCTTGCGGCTCTAATTGGTTGTCTTGAGGTTGGATATCCTTGTTCTTTCCTTTGTTATGTGATTTGGGTCCAACTTTACCATGCTTCTGTTGTGGAGAATTTGCAGCCTGAAACTCCATCTTATTCCTCTTCTTAAATTTATTCTCAATTTTGATAGCATATCAATAAGAAACTCCCAGTGAGGAAATGTCTATGAAATATATCTATGTTTGGATGTACATGTTTAGGACATTGTGGTACTTCAAAACCATATTCCAATAGGAGTCTCTGATATCTATCTTTGACCACAAGGTATGGAAGATATCACTTAAATATGACACCATATCATATCTCTCTTGATGTAGAGTTATCCATCTCATGTGTTGGTCATCATAGTTTGCAATAGGGTAGAACTCCTCTTTGAGGGAATTAAGAAAAGCCACCCACATGGGTTCTATCCTAAATGTTGTAGGCTCATCTCCATCATGTCTCTACCACTAAAGTTTCCACCAATATTTGACATGGGGAAGGGCCTTAAGGATTGAAAAAGTGATATTTTTATGTCAAGAAAATTTTGAACAAGGTAATAACCCTCTAATAGATTTAACCATTTATCCAAAGAATCTACATCTATATTTCCTTCTAATAAAGTAATTTCAAAGTTAACTTGTACCTTGAAGGCTGTTGCACCTATGAAATGGTTTCTTGTTGAAGATGTCTCAATTTCCATTGGCATTTGTCAAAGGATTTGGGTGAAACTTTCCATCATTCCATTCGTCTTTTGCGCAAGGGATTCCTCGAGAAACAACTTCATAGTATCTCCTACTATGTTATATCTCTTTTCATCTGCCATGGGAGGCTACTTGGGCCAATGACGGTGGTCTTCCTCAATCGAAATTAGTTTGAGACCCAACTCTCTATACCCTAACCCCAACGAGGACATGCATTGTGAAATAACAAAGAGCATATTGCTCTTATACCACTAATCTAGATTATATAGAGAATGAAACGAAATGAATGAATATGAATGGACACACATACATAAATATTGAAGATAGCACATTAATATAGTGAAACCCAAATTCTATTAATGAATGAACTAGGAAAAGACTGTAAAATGTGAAGCAATACAAACTAACCAGAATGGTGGTAGCTTATCTATGAAGAGAGAGGTGTCAACTACATTCACTCACAAGCATGCATTACAAGAGGCAAAAATGACCTTTTAATATAAAGTACTAAACCCTAAGAGATAAAACACTAAAAATAGAGAACTGTAACTCTAGGAGACGAAGCACCAAAAGGAGTATGAACCCCGAGGTGGCTAGTTGATATATCAACTTCTTGGGGGTACAACCTTTGCACACAATCTCAATTTGGGACACATAATAGTTCATTGGAAAGATATGATTGAGAAATATAATTGTTCATAGGCTTGGGCTAGACATGACCACCCCAGGTAAAACAACCAAGATGGAGAACCATGTTGATTAAGTGGAAGACGTGGGTGACCACTATTGACCACTATTGAAATAGTGACTCACATATTCTAAATATAATTATTGTTAGTTTGTTATGTTTTGAAGGTTTAATTTGAAATAGGTATTTCAAATTAATTCAAGAATTAGGTATTTCATGTGTATAAATATTGTTATTCTTAATGAAATATCTTTAGCTGGTTATTATATTTTTGAATTATTATGTTGCTCCATTCAATGTTTGTTTAATTTCTTCATTCATTTAGTATCGCAATGAGCCTGGATAAAGACTTGATTTCAAATTGTTGTTATGTTTAGCATGTATGTGCAACGTATAAACATGTCTGCAATAGTTTTCTTTTACATGTCATAAGTGAATTTTTCTCATCTCTTTCATCTTTGAGTTTTCAATATGTTTTTAGCATCATTTCTGGGTCCAGCGGGTTTTGACGTGCTTTATTAAGTTTCCTGGCAACAACTTTTTCTGTCTTGCTGGTGCCATAATTCTTAGAGTTTGGTGTGGTTGTTGGGATATTTGTTGGGCAAGTGTGAGCCTTGTGTGTGTTGAGAGTTTGGCCACTACCCTGAACTACAATCTTCAGACAATCGCTATCGTGAGGTCTCTTGTTATACTCAAATATTGATATTCTTCTTGAGTTTTCCAGATCAGCAATCGTGTGGCTAAAGGTTACCATATAGCCTCGAGGCGACTATAACCAGGGTTATTACTCCATGCCAAGTGTAGGGTTTCAAACATTCTTCATGGATTTTTTTCTCTGCAAAAACGGTGTGGAATATTCATATCTGTGAACATGACATACGTTTTTTAATATTTTTCCAAGGCTTCATTTTGCAGGAATAAATATTCCAAGATATTATTTATCGGCTAAATATTGATGTATTCATGGGTGTAATCAAGAGTTTTCATTTGGTCTTCCTCGTAATTTGATCATGTAGTGGAAAATTCATATTTTGAAAGAGTTGGCTAAACATTAAAGAGTGGTGTTCTTCATATTATTTGTATACATATGCCTCTGTTAATTTTTTGTTTCATTGTTTCATTATAAAAAGAAACTAAGAGTGGGTGGAATAATTAAAGTTTCCACTATTGAATTAATTTTGTTAAGATGTGAGGAAGAGAAATTTGTAAACGGGTGTCTATCACTCTTCCGGAAAGAAAATTTTCTTGTAATCTTTGGAGAGTATCAAGCTTTTTAGCTCTGTTTTGTATTCTCAAAATTAATAAAGGTTATTTTGGTGGTGGTTGAGTCCCATTTTTGGTACATTTGTTTTCAGACCGGGTTGAAGTGGGACAACATGTGTATTCTCCCTTGCTCTTTTTTGTTATCTTGATCATTTTCTTCAAATGGAAACAAACAATATTGTGCTAAAAAACTTACAAGTATTAATTATTTTTATTGGAAAAAAATAATGCAACCAATATTTATCAGCAAAGATTTATGAGAAATTGTAATTCATGATTATATTATGCCTTCTAATGAAGAATACAAATATTTGTATGCTAAAAAACAAAATTTAAAAGAACTCATAAAGAGGGATAGCATTTTTTTTTTGTTGGGCAGCACAATTGATGAATCAATTTTTCCAAGAATCGGTGCAGCACAATATTCTAAAAAAGCTCAGAAAATATGAAAAAACACATATGAATGAGCATTGGTTGATAAGTTACAAACATTTTGTAAATTTTAAAATGCTAAGATGCAAAGTAGTGAATTTGTGAATGATTATATCACCAAAATATAGAATCTTGTTAATAAAATGAGGACGTTGGGCAAATAAATTCTAGAAAAAAAGATGATTAAAAAGATTCTAAGGACGTTGGGCAAAGAAATTCTAGAAAAAAAGATGATTAAAAAGATTTTGAGTCTTGCATCAACGTTTAAAATGGTCACGACTAACATGATGATTTCTAAAGATCTCAATGTATTGAGAGTTGATGAATTAAATGGTTATTTATTAGTTGTTGAAGAAAATTCTTCGTGAACACATGGAAAATGTTTTTTCTACAAGGTATAGAGGACAAGGAAGAAGCATAGGACAATTTCATAATTAAGGTTTTCATAATTAGAACATATATCAACATAATTCACAGGGAAGTGCATCTACTTCAAGAGGAAGAGGAAGAAGTCCAAGTCAATTCAGAGGTAGAAGAAATGAAGGATCTTGTGGAAGAGGAAGAAGAGGAAGAGATGAATCACGAGAAAGACAAACACCACAATGTTATTATTGTCACAAATTTGGTCATGTTGGGAAAGATTTTTATGCAAAATTGTGTGATATGGAACATAAAAGTGTCAATACAATTGCTAAAGAAACTAGAAATAAGAGGTTATTCATATCAAGTTTGATGGCACATAATGAAGTAAATCTTGGTATATTGATTTGGGATGTTCAAATCATATGACATCTTAGGAGGAGTTGTTTACTATAATAAATCACAATTACTCTGGTAAAGTTATATTTGGTGATGATAGTGTTTTAGATGTAAAAGGGAAATGTATAGTTGCAATTGCGGCATTGCATTGAAATAAGAGGTTAATTGATGATACTTGTTTAACACCAACATTGAGGAAGAACATAATTTTTGTAGGATGGATGATGGAGCAAAACTAGAAGCTAGTATTTGATAATAAATACTGATTAATCATGGAAAAATTAAATAAAAATGCAGTAGTACCAAGAGGAGAAATGATTGAAGACAAAATTTTTAAGTTTTCTTTTTATTCAAGTAATTCAGACAATTTGAATGTTACAAAAGAAATGAATAGCAAGATTTGGAATTTAAGGATGAGACATTTGAATTTTAATATTTCGGTATTGTTAAGGAAGCATAACATGGTGAATGGTATTCCTTGTATCAAGACAGATGATGAAGTACGTGAAGGGCGTATTTTTGGGAAACAACACATAGAAATTTTCTCAGATAGAACATGGAAGGGTAGAGAACATATAGCATTAGTGCATTCATATTTTTGTGGTCCAATGTAAACTATGTCATTTGGAAAGGAAAATTATTTTCTCACCTTCATTGATGATTATTCCAAGAAGACTTGGGTGTAATTTTTGCAGGAGAAATATGAAGTGTTTAGTAATTTTATTGAGTTTAAAGAATTGGTTGAAAGAAAAGTGGTTTGAAAATTCTCACCCTAAGAAAAGACAATGGGGGAGAATACAAGTCAAATCAAATTTTGAATTATTGCCAGAAGAATGGAAGAGAGTTTACCAATTCATACTTTCCTTAAAAAAATGGAGGTGGGGAAAGGGAAAAAATGACCATAGTTTAAATGGATCGGAGCATGTTGAAAACCAAGTCTCTTGGAAATGAATTTCCAATCAAAGCAGTGCACACAAGAGTTTACACTCTCAATATATTTTCTACAAGAGAAATATTGAATTTGACTCCAAAATAAGCATGGTCAAGATACAAACCAAGTGTTGAACATATGAAATTTTTTGGTTGCGCTACATATACACATGTTCCTAAGGAAAAGAGGAGAAAATTGAATGATAAAAGTGTGAAGTTCATTTTTATTGGATATAGTACTGAAATAAGAAGCTACAAATTGTATTATCCCCAAGAAAAACAGATTATAGTAAGTAGTGATGCTATATTTGATGAACAGAGATTGTATTAGCTTGATCTTGTACAAATGGAATTAATAAAGGATGAAGTAGTCATGGGAAATGGATCTAATTCTAAGACAAATGAAGATAAGAGGAATCCCAAGTGGTTAATCATAGGTCATTATGAAAATGGTATGATGGATATAAATTTTGAGAAAATATTTACTAGATCACAAAGTTCCATTTTGAATTTTGCACTTATGGCTAAAGTAATGAAGATGATTGACCTAGATAATTATGTAGAAACGTCAAGAAGAAATAATGGAATGAAGCCATAGAAGAATAGTTTAATTCATTGGTGAAGAATGATACATGAGACTTATTCAAATTACCCAAGGAAATGATGTAATTGGTACTAAATAGGTGTATAAGACTAAGTATAACTTAGACAATTCAATTGATAAACATAAAGAACATTTAGTTGTCACAGGATATGCACAAAAATAAGGAATCGATTATGCATAAAAGAATTCTCTAGTGGCCAAGTTAGACATAGGTACTTGCATTGGCCACATAGTAGAAATCGATAATTTTAGGTAGATGATGAAATTTATTTAGAGTAGCCTCAAGTTTTTGATTTTCCATGAAAAAAAATCAAGTTTACAGGTTAAAGAAGGCCTTTTATGGCCTCAAGAAATCACCAAGAGCTTGGTCTTCAAGGATTGATAAATATTTCCATGGCTTAATCAAGAGTTAATCTGAACCCAATCTTTATGTTCTTCAGGTCAAGATATTCTAATTTTTGTATTATATGTTGATGATTTGATGTACATAGGGAACAATTTTGATGTGTTTTAGAAGTTTAATTCACATATGATTGTTGAATTTGAGATGACAGATATTGGTGAGTTTCACTGTTTCTTGGGTATTGAAGTTTGGAAGAAGGGAGATAGTATTTCCATGCCACAAGCCAAGTATACTTGGGATATTTTGAAGAATTTCAACATGTTGAGTTGCAAGATAGCGGAAACTCCTTTGGAAGTTGGGTTGAAGTTATACATAAATGATGACTCCAATCCAGTTGATGTTACTCTATATCATTGATTGGATAGAATTTTTATCGACTTAACTACAACTCGACCAAATATATATTTTGCAATTAGTATGGTATCGATATTATCTCAGAACCCAAGGAATTGCATTGAAGATAACTTAAGAGGATTTTGAGATATATGTGTGGATATTTGGCTATGGTTTAGTGTATATATATATACAAAGGATTTCAAGATTATTGGTAATATAGATTTAGATTGGACAAGTTGCATGAATGACATGAAATCGACTTCAGGGTATTCATTCAGCATAGGTTCAACAATAGTAGCTTGGAGTATTAAAAATAAACATATTTTTTCTCTCTTCATAGTATAAGCAAAGTATAAAGCAAAAATGACAGTAGCTTATGAAACAACGTGGTTAACAACCATTCTAGAGGATCTACATGAGCATCAGGAGAAACATACTTAGTTCATATGTAACAAACAAAGTGTTATTCAAATGACAAAGAATCTAGTTTTTCACAAAAAATACAAGCATATTGATATTTAGTGTCATTTTGTTCGATATTTGGTTCAACAAGGTGTGACCAAGATCATGTATTGCGGAATAGAATAGCAAGTAGTAGATATCTTCACCAAATAAGTACCAAAGGAAAATTTCTACAAATTCAGAGATGATACTAGAATATTTCCAAATGATCATTATGGGGGAGAAATGTAGGAATAGATATTCATTTGTCATATTCTAAATATAATTAGTGTTAGTTTGTTATGTCTTGAAGGTTTAATTTGAGATATAGAGGTTATGGTTAAGAGGTTTGTGGAGAGTTTATTGAGAGATTATAGGTAATGATTGATTTGAGCATTAGCTCTTGGATGTGTATAAATATTGGTCTTCTTAATGAAGTGTTTTGAGCTAGTGATTTTATTGTTGAATTTTTATGTTGCTCCATTAAATGTTGGTTTAATTTCTTCATTCATTGATGTCCACCTCGATCACCTATCTAGGTCTTACAACAATATTCATTTCACATGTGGCATACAAAGATACGAGTGCACATCATTTACATACTCCATGTAATGGAGGTATATAAGTCTTTATAATATTTCCCGAGTACCATATAATAATAATTCTCCTAAATATCAACTATAGACAATATTCGAGATCAAAATTTTCAAGAACCAATACACACGATCTTAGACTTGTTACAAATACAAGGTGTGATTCACATTTTCGTATGGTCAATACCTTTATTGAACATAACAAACAAAATTTATTTCATTTGTCTATCACAATCTAATGTCTACCATTTCCACAAGAACTGTCATTGGGATACCTTGCACTGAGTTCCAAAAAGAACTCTTTGTTTCATATAGAAAATCATCGATGTCCTTCCTACTGCAATATCACCATTCTAATTCTAAATTAAGTTTACCATCAACCATTGGATTCTCCAGTGAGAAAAATGCAACTTCATTGCATCATTAACATCAATAATAACCAACCAATGGGTATTCACCCAAGCTACTTTCTTCCATATCTAAATCGAGGTTTTCATTCTCTTCCATTCAATTATAAGACTATCATCTCCAATAATATACCAACTAGGAACCAATCATACCTTTCGACCAAAAATTGGCACTACAAAGATTGATTGGGAACCTATTTGGACCCAACATCAAACTTACTATAAAGATTGAACAACCAACCATTATATTGACATGTTTCTATCTACAAAGACACCTAGGTACCCAACCATGGTTTATGCCAATTCTTTAGGATAATAGTTTGTATACATGATGTATATGTCTCAATCCTACAATTTATGTACCTACTAATTTGAGGCCTTATGACACAACTTTCATCAAATATTCTTTGGTGAATGAGTAATTAGAGGAAATAAAATAAATAGAAATATTTCCCTTTTATCTATAACACACTTCATGAGGCAAACTCATGAATGATTTTTACATTATAAAGTTGTTTGAACATGAGTGTACTAAAAATAAAAGAGATATGGTGACACATATGGAAAAAGACTTCTACCTATAGTTGTTTTTAGAGACATGCATGTACTTGGCACCTTAATTTGCATCTATCCTTGCCCAATATTTTTCTTCCAGCTTCCATACCCCATCGAGAAATTGTTAGACTAATCAATTATAAAAAAACTTTACACTCACATATTGATGTGACTAGGCCCAATATGTTTCTTTTACAAAACCTAATAAATTTCAAGGACACATTTCACTTCAACAAAGACAATCAACAAATTAGTAAAGATTTGATTTGATTTTTTTGGACTTCGAACTGGCCAAGCAATAGTTTGTTTTCTATCTTTCTCTCCCTCAAGGATTAAATGGGACCTCTATAGAGAACTAGTGTAAGACAATAAATCATTCCAACTCGAGTTCTTTTGGATTATTTAACTCATTATCTTGATGATCGAATGATACCCAACCAATAATTTACTTGTTATGTGAACAAGCAGATAGTTGGGTTGGTTCTATCCTCCTCCTAATGACTCAACTAGTGATTTTCTATGATTTCCTTTGTTGTAAAGGTTTCCTTCACTTTGGGTAGATACAATTATAGTTTCATATCTTATCTATGTATGTTAAATATCTACCTACAATGATTCACTTTCTTTGTCTTCTATAATTGGTCGGGCCTATGATTGTTTCCATGGAATGGCTAAGAAAATCCCAACCAATAATCTTACCATTATTGGATCCTTTCTCCTTCATGAAACATGTTGGATAAAATTTTCACACTTATTGAGTAGAAAAATTGAAAATCCATTCTTGCATCAAATAGACCAATGTGAAAAAAAATCATGGTAGAATTCTACAAACAAATTGTAGCAACATCCAAAACAATGGACGCATTATATCATTCAGTCATAAAATAATATACTCTCACATACACTAATATTATATTTACAAAATACTACCACTGAATAAATGCCATGATCATAGATTTCTCTCACAACAGACTCATGATTATACCAACTCTCATACCATGTAGATAAATGGGAAAATATACATCATTTCCATAGACCAAAAAATTCCATTGAGTATTTTATTCAATACAACAAGCATTGTCTTAAAATAGGCACACTATCTTAGTTCACTAACAACTTGTTACTCCAAATTAGAGGAGTTGAATTTGTATGACAACCACCTAATAGGGACTCTACCTCCCACAATCATCCAACTTCCTGAGACTCTCACTTTCCTTAGTGTATATTAAAATTCCATTAATGGAACCTGTTGACGGGCGAAATTGAACGCTCGTCAAATGGAAGAACGAGTTTGGTCTGGGGTTGTCTAATTAACCAAAGCCATTTGGATTGACTCACTCTGACGAGTTTAATGGATCCGTTGGCCAATCTAAAGTCCTAAAAGAAATAAATAAATAAATAAAAGAAACAAAATAACTTACTAATTACTAATCAATGATATATATATATATATATATATATATATATATATATATATATATATATATATATATATATATATATATATATATATATATACAACTTATTTTCAATAATATTTACACACAAAACTGTTTGTCTAATTCATATACATGTTATACAATTTATGAGTTTTAATCTGAACTCAGTAAAATCAATGTAAAAATGGCTCTTTTGATGAAAGTAGATAAAGAAAGCAAAAAACACTATTTCTTTTTGGTTTGTTTTTATCTTTATTGCATCTGTAAAATCAAAATCAAGTTACTATTGAAACAAAATATGTAAAGAGTGAAAACCAAACCATATGTAAGAGTTTCTATATTAAACAAGAAAATAAAAGGAATAGACTAACCTATTTATCACTTGAAGAGTATGCATCCGATGTTTGTAGAATCATCCATTCAGTCTGTTCACAAGATAAATCTGTAGTGTACTTTCACGCTGTTTGGAATAAATGCCAGACAATATATTGACTACTGGATTTTAATAATAGAACGACAGGATGCAAATAATAACTACGATATTTGTGACTGCAAGCGATTATACATAAGATAAATCTGACAGTAATAAACTGCTTTTAATTATTCAACAAGATTAAGATAAACCTTAATATTTGAATTTAATAATCAGTCACTATTTTCACATAACTGAAGCATGAAATTGTGGATTATATGAAAGAAATTATGTCGGCGACATGATAATATATGAAGACGAAAGCTATCAATAATTATCGAATTATCAAGATAAACAAACAATAGACAACAACAATATTTACAGATAGCTAAAGCATAAATGTAAACATGTGTTCTGTCCAAATTCATGTATAAGTTGTCCACAATTCGCCCTAGGCCAAGATGTCCCGATTACAAAAAATAATGGGTTTTTAAAGCCTTTAGAAAGGTAACCATTTCCCTTCTGAGACCAGATATTGATTACAAAAATTAAAGGGCGATATAACCAGCCAGATCATACTAAATCCTCTAAGATAAGAAAATGTTTATTTCTGTTTATACAAAATTGTATCAAAGATATGGCTAAAAAGTCTAAAAGATGATTCAAATCACTTGATAACTATGAACTCCTGGATATCCTGAAAATAAAAGAAAAAACTAGAGAGATTTAGATATATTTTTTAACCATTAATTTGCAAATTTCGAATTAGAATATCTGGCTGCAGAATCTATTGATTATGTAGCTAGTTATTTTAGTGAAATGAAATCCAATTTATTGAATGAACAAGAAAAACTAATCTTAATAAATAACCCTATTTTAAGATAAAAATGAATCATACCTCTAACTGTAAAATCAAATCATATCAGATGATCTTAGAATTCACCATTGTTGTTGTAGCCTCAATGTTTGTAAATGTTACATTCCCTGTAGTCTTCATATGTTTCCCTTTTCTTTGAATGACAAACTCGAGCCTATGGTTTTCATTCGTTAAGACACCGATCTGATCAGTGAGAGCTTTAACCTGTGACTGTAGGATAGGTATGTCAGTGTAGTATCTATCAATATAGGATAGGCAAACTTAACACTTCGACTGTGCAACGGTCCCTTGGGAATAATCACAATTGTGAACTGGGGTATTTCCAACATGGTCTATATATTTATTACCCAATTTAATACCAAGAAACCCTTCGATATGTTTCAAATAAGGTGGTAAATTGTCCACAAAGTTGTAATCTTGATCAAGGAGTGGTTGGGATGAAAGAGGGTCTTCCTGGGTGAGAAATCTATCAATTTTGGAATCCGAACTCTCATGGATCTCGATCATCTTGAGCGATCTCGCATGAGGGTTCAACTTGTTTCGTAGCTTCCTCAAACTTAACCTTCGAGCTCTCTTATTTTTAAAACTCAAATCAACATCGCTTTTAGACTTCTTGCCTATAGGTTTGTTTGAATTTTTTACAGATTCGTTAGGTTGTGTAGCTTGCCCATGGGGCTGTTCAGTAGCTTTTCGGTCGGGTTCAGGGTTTCTTTAGGCAGTCGCAAGACAGGCTTGAGTAGGTATGAGGGGCGTTGTAGGGTAGACTATGGTTTCTTCAACCACACGTTTGTCAACCTCTTCCATATCGGGGTTAGCAAAATTGTTTCTGATTAAAAATGAATCCCAAATGTCATTCTGCAATTTCAATTGACATACAAGCATCATTTTTATCAAGACGTGATGGAAAATGATCGAATCTAAATGCTTATTTTTGTACCTTTTGTCCATTTTGTAAAGGCTCCTCCATAAATAATAAGGCATGTTTAAAGGGAACCCTATAAAAATCATGAGCAAATGCAGATGATAAAGAAGCAAAAGACCGAAGCGACCTTCACAAGTGACAAAATGTTTCACCACAGCAAGAAGACCGTGCCATTGGGATTTTAGTAAGGAGACTGGCATACCTTTTTCATATCCTTTGATCTTCCAATATGTAAAGAAGAGAGTCCATGGAACCTCCTCTACCTTAGCATTCTTGAACCACCTCTGACCACTCACAGGGAGTCCTATTGCCTGGCTCAGAAAATCTTCTGTGACTTCAAGTTAAATGTCCCCCACATTAGCTCTACATACATCGAATGAGAGAGTGAATTCCTAAGTAGTCTATAGATTGAAACCCTTGAATTTTTCAATGAAAACGAGCCAACTGTTACCCTCAAGGTCTTCCTGGAATCATCACAAAGGAGCAAGGCCTGCGTGTTGTTTGGTTCGACTCTAACAATAGGGGCCATGGTGAATCAAAGGGCTATCAACCAAACACAGTGTGTAGTAAGGGTTTGTAAGAACATACCAGCGCTATACCCCTGCCCGAAAACCATCAACAGTGAACGGCGTATGAGCAGAAAACTCATAATGAAAAGATAGGCAATGAATTGAAATGAATGGGAGGGGAGTTGCAAAGCCCAAGACCAAACTTCGACATGATGGGCTAACTTCAATCGGATTTCCACCTCTCATAAAGTATAGCCATGAACAGAGCATTAAAATGAAAATAAGTGTGCAACATACTAGGTTCGATCATAAGGTTTGGTAGAGTGAAACTTGTAAATAAAAGCCTAGTAAGGAGAAAACATATGACCAAGAATCACACAAAAAACCATATCAATGCTCAAATAAAAAAAAACCCTTTGTTGATATAATTTACAATCCCCAAGCATGTTTGGCATTCAAGGAATCGAAACAAAGAGAATAGTCTTCATAGCAAGGAATAAGGCTCAATTAGTAAACTGTAGAGACATTTTTCCTTTCATAAATTTTTCGAATAGAATGGTAACACAGTCGTAAGTTTTAATGTTTCATTTTTATGCTTTCAGTCATGACAAAGCATAAAACAAAAACAATAGGGAAAGCGACAACTTACAATTGTCATTTTGAAAATTGCTTATGAAGAACAAAAAAATGGATGACCCCAGTTAGGCAGCTACATAGATCATTTAATTGATATAAAAAGTTAAAAATATGTTGGGCTGCCAACAATGGCGACATGCTGGGAGAAGCAGTTATCTCTGTAATATGAACGAGTTCAGGTTAGAGAAATATTAAAGATTTCAAATCAAAGAACAACTGAAAGGTTATTTGAACATCTTTCATAATCATGACACAGTCTAGTTTAAGATATCTTTCGTTAAAAAGAACGAAATCAGGTGACGGACTTCACAAAAGAAATCCACAACATTCAAGTTAATGTCTCCAATACTGTTGATAGGGCCACTGTTGCCAGCAGGCGTTCATAGCCTCAACAGGGATGTCAATTAACCCACTCGGATGTCTGTATCATGTCCAAGAAATTTCAAATCCAAACGAAGGACGCTTATGGCCAAAAAAACAAGATTTATACGTGAGAATTTTCTTTTACCTGACATCACTTCGGTGCCAGCGGGCCTATTCAGTACCTCGATGAAGTTGTCTCAGCATCATGCATGCATTTACCTACTGCCAACAAACTTGTTCAGTGTCCCGGTGGGTTTACAAATACTTACCACAACTCTCTGAGAAATTATTCACATTCTGATATAGTTTTAAAGATATTCAACAGAGCAGGGTGACGCTAAAAATTCCAGTTTTGACATAACTTAATATTTCCGAGTTCTTGCTAACCTTCATCAAGATCTGAAAAATAGTTCATTAATAAAACTAATTTTTGAGGACAGGGAGACATCGTTGAGTTGCTTTCTTAAAGAGAAGGGACATCGTAAAGATCTTTTTAAAGATAATCGTGAATACTTTCAAGTGCAAATTGAAACCGAGAAATCAACTTTCAAACAAAATATCATCTTTAACTAGCTTACAATTTCAGAGAAGGACAACAATTGATGCTCTGACAACACTTTGACAGTTATTTCGAGATGAAGCATTATGTTCTCTTTTTTTGAGCTAGACTGTAATACAGGCATGTTTGACTCAAAAGGACCGATAAACAAAAATGAAAATAAAAACAAACCAACAAAGAAAAACGGACAACAAAAAAATCAAAACAGAAAAATATGTACAAAAGGTTTATCGGAGAGTTGTCAGGTAAAATACCTTTTGAGAGATTGACCATTCACTGGGAAGGTGTCTGGTTGTCCCTCTAAATTCTACAAGTGGAAAGAACCGGGACCTAGTTTTTCAGCAATTAAGAATGGTCCCAACCACAGGTTTTGGAGATTAGTATGTTCGCCTTTCTCATCATGAGGTTTCTCCCACTTAAGGGCAAGATAAACTACCTCAAAAAAAAATTCTAAGGCAGTATTGGAATTGAACCATCTTTTGACAATAAGTTTATGTTGATCCAGTTTTTGTTTTCCTTGAGCCCTTACTTCCTCTAACTTCAACAAAGCATTAATCTGAATTTTCAAAGGAGGACAATCTTCTTCTTGAACCTTCTGCGATAACTATAGAGATGGAAGAAAAACATGTGATGGAAGAATTACTTCCCTACTGTAAACGAGAAAAAAGGGGGAATTACCAACAACAATTTTTGGAGTTACCCTATCATCCCAGATTGCATTGGATAGTGAATTATGCTAGTTTTTGTGGTTTTCAGAGGCCGTTCTTTTGATGATCTTGATCAGGTTTTTATTAGTTGATTTCGCCAAACCATTCCCCTGGGGGTAATAGTTGGCATAATACTTTAGTTTTATTCCTTTTTCTAAAGAAAAGGCACTCATTTCGAGAGACAAAAAATAGGAATCATTATCGAACACTAGGCATTCAGGAATATCGAAACAAGTGATTATGTTTGAATTCAGGAAAGATATTACCTGGCTGGTGTTTACCACTTTTAATGGTGCAGCCTCAGACCATATAGTGAAATAGTCTATCATTATTATGGTGTATTTATGCTGCTACGAGGAGGTGGGGTTAATTGGTCCTATAATGTCAAATCCCCATTGTTGAAAAGGGGAATCTACCGAGACAGGTTGCAACGGGAATGCTGACTTATGTACTCATCTAGAAGCCTTTTGACATATTACACACTTGCGGCATAACGCATGGGAATCTTTGAAAAGAGTAGGCCAATAATATCCTACCCTTAATACTTTGTGGGCATTGGTGTCTCTAACAAAATGCCCACCGGCTTCCCCTACATGTAATTCTAACAAGACTTTATCTACTTCATCTTTTTCTAGACAACGCATAAGTATTCCATCGAAATTTTAGCGAAAAAATATACCATTCACCAGCTGGAAAGAAGCAAATTTTAATCTCAATTCTCTCCTCTTTTTTGGATCAAGGTGACGAGGAGATTATCCATGAATTAGATAAAACTTGATGTCATCATACCAAGGACTAGTAGGATTTTGTACACAACAGATTTGATTTTGATTATGTTGATCTTGAATTAACATATCAGTTTTATTCTACTGTTCTACAACTGAATCAACAACCAATTTACATAAACCTTGGCCTCTAACAATTTGTGCTGGAGTGATTTCGAGGTAATATTCTTTTAAGGATGTGACCGAATTTTTCCTTTTTTCACCTAGTTCTTTCTGTACTAACAAATTTCTGACTGGAGGGTAAGGGACAATAATTTTCATTCTAGATTTCAGTAGATAAGATCAAAAGTGTTTTACTACTTTGAAAATAGCATAATCCTTATGATATATTGTTGGGTAATTAAATTATGCTCCCATAAAGGTTGAGCTCATAAAGGCAATAGGAACTTCGTTGTTTTCAGTATTCTTTTGGGTTAGCACAGTGGCATAAGACCGATCAGAGGAAAACGTGTAGAGAGTGAAATCTCGCGAAAAGTCAGGGCTCATTATGGATGGAGCCTCTACTATGGCCTCTTTTATTGAGTCAAAATCTTGACTTTCTAGAGGTCCCCAATGGTACTGTACATCCCTTTTGATTAAGTTCTGTAATGGCCTGACCATTTATGAAAAGCTGGGGACAAACCTTCTAACAAAACTTATTTGACCTAAAAAATATTGCATAGACTTTTTGGAAGAGGGGGGGGGGAATTTTTGAAATGACTTGAGTCATTTCAGGGTCAATGACCATCCCTTCATTGGATACAATGAATCCAAGCAGCTTACCTTGTTCTACAGCAAAGACATATTTTTTGGGATTTAAAGAGATGTCATACTTACGACATCATTGTAGAATAGATCTTAGATGAGCTAAATGATCTCCTTTATATTTTGAGAAGATAGTAACATCATCTATATAGACTACTACATATTGATTGATAAGACTACATAAAGCGATATCCATCGCTCTGTGAAAAGTGGAACCAACATTTATAAGACCGAAGGGCATCCTTTTATAAGCATAGGTACCCCATGGAATACAGAAAGTGGTTTTCAGTTGGTCTGGGGGGGACATAACGACTTGATTATACCCTGAAAAACCATCCAGTAATGATAATCTTTCAGAACCAGATACCTGTTGGAGAATTTATTCCATGGGAGGAACAAGGTAGTTGTCTTTATCAGATGCTCGGTTTAAATTTCAGAAATCGACACATAGTCGGATTTCACCACTTTTCTTCCTTACAGATACACGATTAGAGACCCATTGTGTATGTCTTACTAGGAAGATTATCTTAGCATTCAAAAGTTTTTTTAGTTCTTTCTTGACCGTCGTTTCAAGTTTTGGGTGCATCTTTCTTAACTTCTGTTGAAAAGGTTTAGTCCATGGTTTCATGGGAATAATGTGTTGTATGATGTTAGGATCAAAGGTTTTTAGATCGTCATATGTCCAAGCAAAGACATCCTTAAATTCCTTAAACAACTTAATAAATGATGAATTTTCTTGCTCAGAACATCGCATCCCCAAATTGATACATTGTGGGTTATATTTAGTTCATAGGTTCACCTTTTCATGGTTCAAGGAAGAACCATTCATTTTACAATTAATTGATTTTCTGAATTTATCATGCAAATCATAAAACTTTTCTAATCTTACCACAGATTTTGGGATAGAATTTACCAAATCTGATGTTGATTTTGGAGATCTCAGGTTTGATATTACCATAAAATTGTGAAGGTCTTCGTCATGGGTACCTTCATCGATAAATGCACCTTGGAAAGTATCTTCCATGTGTAGAAAACTGATGATTTGTTGATCGTCATCGAAAACTCTCCAATTAGTGATGTTGTCCGATATGGATGGTCTGAACAACAACTTGATGGTAAACGCATTTGGAGAAAGGCCTTCTGCAAGAAAAATTTTAGAGGCAACATTAGCTAACAAATCAACCTCAAAATTATTCAATCTCGGAATAGAATTAATGTTAAACAAAGAAAAATTGTTCATTAAATTCCATACCTCAGTTTGATAGCTTTTTAGGTGTGGAGATAGGAAATGAATAGAATTTCTTACCTGCCTGACCACAATTTCTAAATCACGAAAGACTGTTAAATTCTGAACTCTCAAATCTAGTGTCTTTCTAATACCTTGCAAGACTGCCTCGTATTCGGCTGTATTATTTGTGCATTCAAATCCTAACCGACAAGCGATCAAAGTTTTGTTACCTACTGGATCAATGAGCACACATCCTACACTGGCTCCTTCCTAAGATTTAGATCCATCGAAGTAAAGAGACCAGATATGATTTTCATCAACTGTATATGACACCTTAGAGAGCGTTGTTGATTGTGTGCATGTCATGAGTTTGGATTGTTGTTCTAGGTTAGTAATGGTCGAGGTTTCAACCATGAAATTGCCAAAAAAAGTGTTCATTCCCTGCACTTTGGGTGAATTGGTGGAAGTAGTGAATGGTTCATTAGGATCATTTAATTCAGTTACCGTAATCTTGAGATAACGGTCACGATTGATCTTGATTCTGTTAGGCTTTCCATTTTCTGGTAGCCATAAGTGAGACCAATCTGTCGCAAAGTAACCATGTAGTTGTTCGAACCAATCCCTACTTAAAAATAAGCCATATACTTCAGGGATATCAATGAAAATAATATCAATAATCGGATGGACTTTAGGATTAGATGATAATCTGATAAGTACATTTTTTAATTCACCTATTACTTTAGCATTGGTCCGATCAAGTTGAATAATTTTCAGACTGGAAGGTTGAACTTCAACATTGATTTTTTGGTAGACAGACCAAGGCATTACATTTGATGATGCACCTGAATCTACCATACAATTATGTACATTCCTATTGAAAATTTCAAAAATCAACAAAAAGGGTGGGACATTTCTACGAGTATTAATAGAAGAAGTTTGCTAATATTTAGTCACAACCCCTAGAACTGTTTTATCTTCATTTGTTACGGTTTTTACAGCAAGGTCTCTTTTATCAGAGGGTTCTAATGTCATTTTAACGAAGACCTTTTAAAGTGTTTTAGAGTTGTTTTCTATAAATCTGTTGTTGTTTTTGTTGTTTTCTGCAATATTCTGCAACATCTTTTGTAGAAGAAATGGAAATTTCAACAATTCATAAACATAAATATTAGCTCTAAGATTTTTTAGATCCTCAATCAAATCATACTCTAAACTTGGAGTTGTTGATTTCTGTTTAGTTTCAATTGGTTTAGGCTATTTTTGAGGTGTATTAGTTCCAATTCCAGAAGAGGATTTATTCGTTGTTTTAGTTATGGTATTATAAGGATGCACTGTTTTGAAATTGGCTTGAAAGATACTATCCGAAAAATCCCTGAAACTGTTGAGAGAGGATTCATCCTCTTCCACTATTTTTTGTTCAGCCACATCTTCAGGAATCTTGGGAGGAACTAAGTTATCATGTGCTTCAAGAATTGTCTAGATAGAAAACTGTAAGCTTTCTAGATTTAAGCCTTCAGAATTTGAGTTAGGCCAGTTTGTGGGAAAAGGATTTATGAAAGGGAGTTTGTAAGTCCCTTTGCTTGAAGAAGCTTCTTCGGCTGACCTCCTTAAATCTATAACTTGATTTGACAATTTCTGAATGACCTTGAGTAAACTTTCTAGATCTAAACCATCTGATTGAGTTTCGGTTTGGGGAGGTCTAGGTAGAATTTCTATTTTCTTCTTGGAAGATGAGCTAATCTTTGCCTCGTTACAGATATTGTCCTTTAGGCTGAGAATATCTTTCTCAATATGGCTGGCCTCCTCAAAGGCTTCCTATTATGTTTCTTTCTTAGACCTTTTCACCCAGATTTCTATGTTTTGTTGTAGGGATTTTGTCTAGTATGCGATGATAAGATTTTTCAGCAGGCATTGAATCTGTGGGGATTCAATTCTTTAATGTTATAAACCTTTGATTAAAGTCTTTTATTTTTTCCTTGGGGTTCATCTTTAAGCTAGAGAGTTCCATGACTAAGACTTTGGGACATTTGTCGTCTCCGAATTTCTCAAGGAAACAAGATTCGAATCTATCTGAAGATACAATGGTGTGGGGTTATTGGGAAAAGTACCAGGTAGAGGCATTGCCTTCAAATGTGTACGAAAAAATTCTACATACTATGTCTTCGTGTTCTATGCTTCAGAGTCTAATGGCTAGCATAAATTTTTTAATATGATCCTCAACAATCTGTTTGGAATCTGGATCGAATTTAGGGAGCTATTTATATGGATGTTTAGGCAAAGGATGTTGGGGTCTAGGTATGGCCACTACATCTTGATCGAGCCAAGGTCTGGTGGGATTATTTGGATTTTCCATAGGTGTGGGTGGTGTCAAAGGCTGAGATGAAGAACTGGCTTTGTATGATGACTCTTCTCCTGAAGAATAAGGATATGAAGGAGGTGGTGATGGTGGGATACTAGATCCTCTAGCTGCAGGAGTGAGGGTGTGATCTGGATCCACAGGGTTTAGGGTAAGACCGGTGCCTTCAAGTTGATCCCTAATATCAGAGAAGTCTAGTGGTTGATTCAATGGCCGACCTAGTTGTCTCATATGGGCCAAAGCACCGTGTGTCCTTAGAAGAGATTGGCGAACAATTTCTTGTACGTCGGCCCCTAGGGGGTTTGGTGTTACTGGTTCAACGATGATCCATGAATTTTTGTTTGATGTGGTTGTTGTTTGAGAGACAATGTTGTCGTCAGAACAACTTTGTGTTACCATAGGTGAGTGGGTAGGTGGGGGAGGCATCTTGCGACCTCCATGTGCCATCAATAGTGTCCAGGCCCTCCTTTTAGTGCCATTTGTTGACGGACGAAATTGACTACTCGTCAACTATAAGAGCCAGTCCGGTCCAGGGTTGTCTTATTAACCCAAGCCATTTGGATTGACTCACTCTGACAGGTTTAATGGCTCCATTGGTCAATCTAAAGTCCTAAAATAAATAAATAAATAAATAAAATAAACAAAATAACTTACTAATTACTAATCATTGGTACACACACACACACACACACACACACACACATATATAACTTATTTTAAATAATATTTACACACTGAACTGTTTATCTAATTCATATACATGTTATACAATTTATGAGTTTTAATCTGAACTCACTAAAATCAATGTAAAAATGGCTCTTTTTATGAAAGTAGATAAAGAAAGCAAAAATCACTATTTATTTTTGGTTTGGTTTTATCTTTATTGCATTTGTAAAATCAAAATCAAGCTACTATTGAAACAAAATATGTAAAGAGTGAAAACCAAACCATATGTAAGAGTTTCTATATTAACCAAGCAAATAAAAGGAATAGACTAACCTATTTATCACTTGAAGAGTATGCATCCGACGTCTGTAGAATCGTCCATTCAGTCTGTTCACATGAACAATCTGTAGTGTTCATTCACGCTATTTGGAATAAATGCCAGACAATATATTGACTACTGGATTTTAATAATAAAATGACAGGATGCAAATGATAACTACGATATTTGTGACTGCAAGAGATTATACATAAGATAAATCTGACAGTAATAAACTACTTTTAATCATTCAACAAGATTAAGATAAACCTTAATATTTGAATTGAATAATCAGTCACTATTTTCACATAACTGAAGCATGAAATTGTGGATTATATGAAATAAATTATCTCGACGACATGATAATCTATGAAGACAAAAGCTATCAATAATTATCGAATTATCAAGATACATAAACAATAGACAACAACAATGTTTATAGATAGCTAAAGCATAATTGTAAACATCTGTTCTATCCAAATTCGTGTAGAAGTTGTCCACAATTCACCCCAGGCCAAGAGGTCCTGATTACAAAAAATAATGGGTTTTTAAAGCCTTCAGAAAGGTAATTGTTTCCCTTCTAAGATCAGATATTGATTACAAAAATAAAAGGGGGATATAACCACCTAGATCATACTAAATCCTCTAAGATAAGAAAAGGTTTATTTCTGTTTATACAAAAATGTATCAAAGATATAGCTAACAAGTCTCAAATATGCTTCAAATCACTTGATAACTATGAATTCCTGGATATCCTGAAAAGAAAAGAAAAAAATAGAGAGATTTAGATATATTTTTTAACCATTAATTTGCAAATTTCGAATTAGAATAATTGGCTACAGAATCTGCTGATTATGTAGCTAGTTATTTTAGTGAAATGAAATCCAATTTATTGAATGAACAAACAAACTAATCTTAATAAACAACCCTATTTTAAGATAAAAATGAATCATACCTCTAACTGTAAAATCAAATCGTATCAGATGATCTTAGAATTCACTATTGTTGTTGCAGCCTTAACGTTTTTAAATGTTAAATTCCCCGTAGTCTTCATACGTTTCCCTTTTCTTTGAATGACAGACTAGAGCCTATGGTTTTCATTCATTAAGACACTGATATGATCAGTGAGAGCTTTAACATGTGACTGTGGGATAGGTATGTCGGTGTAGTATCTATCAATCCAGGATAGGCAAACTTCACACTTCGATTGTGCGACGGTCCATTGGGAATAATCACAATTGTGAACCAGGGCATATCCAACAAGGATTATAGATTTATTACCCAATTTAATACTAGGAAACCCTTCGATATGTTTCATACAAGGTGGTAAATCGTCCACAAAGTTGTAAGGATGATCGAGCAGTTGTTGGGATGAAAGAGGGTCTTCCTAGGAGAGAAATCTATCAATTTTATAATCCAAAATCTCATCGATCTCGATCATCTTGATCAAGCTCGCATGAGGGTTCGACTTGTTTCGGAGCTTCCTTGAAATTAACCTTCCATCTCTTTTATTTTTAAAACTCAAATCAAGATCGCTTTTAGACTTCTTGCCTGTAGGTTTGTTCGAATTTTTGACAGAGTCATTAGGCTGTGTAGCTTGCCCATGGGGTTGTTTAGTAGCTTTTGGTTCGAGTTCAGGGTTGTTGTAGGTGGTCGCAAGACAGGCCTGAGTAGGTATGAGAGGCATTGTAGGTTAAACTATGGTTTCTTGAACGAAAAGTTTGTTGACCTCTTCCATATCGGGGTTAGAAAAATTGTTTTTGATTAAAAATGAATCCCAATTGTCATTCTGCAATTTCAATTGATGTAAAGAATCATTTCTATTAAGTTGTGATGGAAAAGGCTCGAATCTAAATGCTTCTTTTTGTACCTTTTGGCCATTTTGTAAAGACTCCTCCATAAATAATAAGGCATGTTTAAAGGGAACCCTATGAAAATGATGAGCAAACGCAAATGATAAAGAAACACAAGTGACAAACTGTTTCACTACAGCAAGAATATTGTGCCATTGGGCTTTTAGTAAGGAGACTGGCATACCTTTGTCACATCCTTTGATCTTCTGCGATGTAAAGAAGAGAGTCCATAGAACCTCCTCTACCTTAGAATTCTTGAACCACCTCTGACCGCTCGCAGGGAGTCATGTTGCATGGCTCAGAAATTCTTCTGTGAATTCAAGTTAAATGTCCCCTACCTTATCTCTACATCCATCGAATGAGAGAATGAATTCCTAAGCAGTCTATAGATTGAAACCCTTGAATTTTTCAATGAAAACGAGCCAACTGTTACCCTCAAGGTCTTCCCTGGAATCGTCACAAAGGAGCATGGCCTGAGTATCATCTGGTTCGAATCTAACAAGAGGGGCCATAGTGAATCAAAGGGATATCAACCAAACACAACGCGTAGGGAGGGTTTGTAAGAATAGACCAGAGCTATACCCCGAGCCTGAAAACCATCAATAGTGAATGATGTATGAGCAGAAAACTCATAATGAAAATATAGGCAATGAATTGAAATGAATGGGAGGGGCGTTGCAAATCCTAGGACCAAAATTTGACATGATTGGTTGACTACAATCGTATTGCCACCTCTCATAAAGTACAGCTACAAGGACCTCCAACTAGAGAGGCTGAGAGAGTTTTGAGGTGGGTGGAGGGGAACCTCACCGCTCTCACTCATTTAGTTCCCATGACTGAGATAGAGGATATCCCACCATTGATGCAATCTCACGTAGTTGGGGTGCCATAGACCTGGGTCCAACTCTTCCAGCGTTTGGCGAACATCGTTGTTCACTATGGCAGGGCCAACAGGCCCTGTGCTTAGCTAGGGTGGACCACTTATGTGCCGAGGGAACTCTTTTTGTATATTTTTGAGGGCATAAGACTTGTGATGTATATCGAACATGTACTTTTGAGGGATTTGTGCCCACCTTTGTACTCTGACACTTTTATATATATATATGTGTGTGTGTGTGTGTGTGTGTGTGTGTGTGTATTTACATCTTTTAATGTCTTGTGGATCACATTTTTTACAAATGTATGTACATATGTATGTGTGTGTTTCTTTTTATGTATGTGCAATATGCCAATCTAATACTTCATTAGCTACAGTATTTGTCATTTGATTTAATCTCCTAGGAACATGGATATATGTAATGTAATCAAAGCATCATTATAAGAAACATACCCTATGGAATTGTCGTTGTAGAGTAGGATCATAAATGTGGTAAAGCCCATTTAACTGGTACAAAACCAATTGAGCATCTAAGTACACCTAGAGGTGAGAGATACCATGCAACAAAATGTCATGAAGCATCATGATATGTACAAGAAGTCACCCAGGTGACCAACCTACGAGTAATACTTTTTTAGGTAGAGCCCATTTCTAGGCTCCACCAAATCATTTCCATAAAAGTCAGCCAGATGATAAGGGCCCTTATTTAACACCTCCTTCACTATGAAAGGTCTAAACCACATGGGTTTGAACTTGTCTGCCTCGAGGGAACCCTTATCTTGGTTGTAGACTAGGACAAGGTTACCTTCGGAGAAAATCCAAGGATAAATAGACCGATCATATTTACACTTGACTCATTGCTTGTGAGCCTCATTAGCCAAGTTTCATCACAACATTGCTCATCGAGCTGCTCGAGATATAATAAGTGTTCCTCAAGCGGTGAAGTGTCTGGCAATAACTTTATCGCCAACTTTAGAGATGGGATCTGGCACTCTATTGGCAAGACTTCTCCCATCCCGTAAACAACTTGAAAATGTGAAAAACCAGTGGCAGTCTTTACAAAAATTTGGTAGGTCCATAATGCCAAGTACAACATCAAATGCCAATTTGACTTGGAAGAATTGATTGTTTGTTGCAGAATAGTCTTGAGGGATTTATTGACATCTTCCACCTCACCATTCATTTGTGGGTAGCAGGGCGATGAATTCTCTTTCCTCAACCCAAGATTTGATGTTAACTCGAAAATCATTTTGTTCTAAAAGTGACTGCCATGCACAATGACAATCTCCTTCGGGATGTCAAACCTTACTACTATCTAGTTAAAAATAAAGAGATATGTTGCTTCTCCATCATTGTTAAATGTTTGCATAGCCTCAACCCACTTTGTGAAGTAGTCTACCGCTAGAATGATATAACGATGCCCCCTGGCTGAAGCCAAGTGGCATGTAGTATAATCAATCCCCCACTTGGTGAAAGGACCGACAACAATGATGGGAAACATGGGAGCAATATGTTCCCTCATCTTCTGAGAGAAGATCTGACATGGGTTGCACTTCTTGACTGACTCAACACAATCCTTGATTAATGTAGGCCAAAATTAATCAACTCGTAGAATCTTTTGTGTTGCTTCAAACCCAGAAAAATGAGCACCACATGCTCCAGTGTGGGGTTCATTAAGAATGAGTTCCACTTCTTCATGAATGAGGCACCAATGAAGAAATAAGTCTACACCTCGACGATATAAAGTGTCATTGAGTATGAGATAGATTCGTGCCTGATGGCATATACATCGACGCTCATCGCGAGAAGCAGAGGCAGGGAACTTCAAATTCTGGACATAGACTAGTATATCTCCATAATAGGGGTCTGAATATGAAAGAAGGAAAACATCTCCTTTAATCGGTGATTCTTCGGGTGTAACATGACCTGATTCAACCGAAATTTCTGAGATAATTTCAAAAAGGACTAGCGACTTTTTGGATTTCGTGGAAACAAAATCCAAGTCAAATTCCTGGAGTATTACAATCCATCTACTGATCTTTCCGCCGATGACACGTTGTGTCAACACATACTGAAATTGATTCCCAACTGCAATGATGGTGGTCTTGCGAAGTAGGATATAATGACAGAACCATTGGACAACATGGGAGTAGTTGCGTTCCGGCCCAACCAGGCCTCGACTCATGTAATAAATCACATGCTCCTCCATCAGATCATCCTCTTGAACCAAGACCATGTCGATGGCCAACTCTGCAGTGGCCAAGTACAATAAGAGATATTTATTATAATTGGGTGATTGAAGTAGAGGGGAAGATGTAAGGGCACATTTCAACTCTTCAAAAGAGCGTTGATCGGCTTCATCCCAATAGAAAGGGACTCTTTTTTTCAGTAAATGCATGAACTCTTTAGTGACCTCGACATAGTTTGCAATAAAACACCGAAGAAAGTTCACTTTCCCCTATAAGCTCTGAAGATGAGGGAGGAAACTGAACTATCACCTCAAACTTAAAAGGATCGACCATAATCCCTATTTTTGAAACTATGAAACCTAAAAGATGACCCGACATCACGAAAAAACTACACTTGTTGGGATTCAAGCGAATCTAATATTAGCGACATCATTCAAATATTATTCGGAGGTGCATGGGATGATCAAATGTCTTACGAGATTGTGATTCTAGATCATCAAGATAAGCCTGGACTATATTTTTGAGATCGTGGAAAGAAAAAGACATGTCCCACTGAAAAGTTCCTCCAACATTCTTCAGGGGAAAAGGCATCTTATGATAAGCAAGTGTGCCCAATGGACAGATAAAAGTTGTTTTATGTTAGTCCTCGGGTTTGATCTGAATCTGGTTATATCCCGAGAAAACATCCATGAATGAAAATACCTCACATCCTATACATTGATCGAGAATATGATCAATGAATGAGGTGGGGAAATTATCCTTTAGACAGGCCTTGTTCAAGTCATGAAATTCCATGCACACTTGAATCATACCCTATTTTTTGTTAAACAAAATTAGATTTGACACCCATTTCGTTAATTGTACGAGACAGATGAAACCAACTTTAAGCAGTTTCTCCACTTCAACCTTGATAGTTGTCACTTTTTGAGGATTCACCAGACGAAGCTTCTGTCGGATCGACTTGGCATTAGGATAAGTCATTATCTCATGTTCGACAATTCTTGGATCAATTCCTAGCATTTCCTCATAAGACCAGGCAAAAATGTCGTGGAATTATTTAAATAAATATGTATAGATCTGAATCTCATTGGGGGAGAAATCGACTCTGACAAAGACATTCTCCACGACACCAGTGGTTCTGGAGATGTTGATAGGTATCATTTCATCAATAGTTTCCATATTACCCTCAGCATAAACTGCATGTGTAGCTAGAGGATTAATAGGACAAGACCTATCTCCAGTCATAGTCAACATGAATTCACCTACCTCTATTCTTCTCAACTCCGGGAGAAATTAAGATTTGTGATGGAGATCATCCCAGGGTCTATTCGGACTAGTCAATGCCTCTATAATTGCCTCATCAGAGGGGAAGACCAAGTATAAATAATAGGTGGTGGTGAGGGAACCTTGATCCCAAATAGGCTCAAGAACTGGATCTAACTCCTATGCAGGAGTCCAGTCGGGGTCGGTCGAAGCTAGATGGAAAATAGTGTACGCAACTTCTGTCGCGGACAAGGGCATGGCCATGCTAGAATGACCTATCTCTTCCATCATGGCCAATGGGGAAGGAAGAGTTCATGGATCGTTAAAGTAAGTTGTATGGAATGATGACACTTGAAAAATATTAGCCCTAGGTTGGTCGGGGACAGTCGATATGAGATGAAATCGCTAGAAGGAGGCGGGTAATCGAAGGTACCCATAAAAGGTGGGCATAAACCAACCCCTATGTTGATGAAGCTAGGCTAAGGGTTATCAATCATCGATACTATGGATGTCCCCGATGAAGGGTCAAGATGGGAGAAGTACAACTGATCAATGGATACGATCTGACCCTCATGTGGAAACAATAAGACCCAGAAAACTGTGGAAACCACTGCATGCATATCATAGTTCCAAATCCTTCCTAATAGAGTATTGTAGTAGGAAGGTGCATCAACCACTTCAACTTTGACGCACATGATCTTCCCTCCTAACTGCATGGGGAAAGAAGGGATGATACCATGTGGTCTGAAAGAACGATCATCGAAAGCAATAAGAAGAGTAGATGATGGAGACAAAATAGGTTGGCCAATGGCCTTCCAACATGCCAATGACATCGCGCATGTGAAGGCTCCCTCATCAACCACCGTGCAAAAAATATTCTGGGTAAATTTTTTTGTGGTGGTGTAAGCCACTACTATCTGAAACACAACGTGGTATGGGAGACGAGGTTTCAAGTCAATCGTATCAAGAATGATCGTTCCCGGATTACAAGTCTCAGAAGATCCCAAAGAAGATAACATAGCCTTTCTCTATGAAGGGAAGCTTTGGAGGACCTCCAGAGAGGACATCGTGCAAGGGGTTTGTAACAAATCCTCCACCACAAAGTAGTTCTGGGAAGCCCTCACATTTGGATTATGTGAATCTTTATTGAACGCCCCTTTCGAGATGTGTGTCATTTTTTCGCCCATCATCTTCTCAATTTGGAGAGGAACATATGGGTTTACAGATTCTTTATCCTTTTTAGTCGATTATGGCTTTCCGTAGTCATGTGCCCTAGTTTCTATGAAAGCATCACCTTTCAACATATAAACATTCGCAACTGAGGGATTAGTAGAAGATGAAGGGGGTCCTTGACTGCCCCCATCCATGCTCATAGAGGCTTGAGTCAAAAGTTTCCCATGAGTAAATGGGTTCGTTAACACATCAGGTTGATTCTATGCCAATAACTTTTGGGCCTCCATAAGTTGAGGGCACAAGAGAGTCGGTTGGTCTTCCGTGCAAAGGTTACACGAATACTTCGAATTTCATTTCTCTTTGTTTCCCCCACCAACATTGTTTGTGGGTTTCGTATCCCCTTTACCCTTCTTGTTTCATTGTTTTTTATTTCCCCTGGGCTGTTGGTTAGCCTTTGGATTCATCAATTTCACACTCTATACATCCGATGTTTGGGTAGGGGGAGCAACTGAAATGGAGATTTGGTTGACCATTGTTTGCTGTATCGCCAATTGTTGCAATTGATTTGATAGTTGATCAATGGGATTTTCTTGTTATTAACCAACTATAACATTGATGCAGGAGCATTGTATAAAGCCCAAGTGCATTCCTAAAACCGAGGAGATAGTTGGACGTGCAGATGCAATTAAATACATTTTTTGTGAAAACATTGTGAATTTTCAAAATCTGAAACATTAATGTAATGGATGGGAGGAAGTGCAGTTGCATTTATGCCTCGAAGATCCAAACTGATTTTGGATCATATGTTCCTATCCACCGGATGTAATAGGCATTTATGTGTGTTTAATGCAAGTAGGTAGATTTAATTTAATAGATTAGATAGTTTAGGATCATAGGAGGGAAAATGGATGATAGACACCCTCAACCCTTGTATCATTGTAACATAATTCAGATTTCGTAAGCTGTAGAGTTGCAAAGGAGAACACAAAATTTTATGCATTCTAGTTGTTGTTATTTACCATGTATAGGAGCATTGGAATTTATTGAAGAAAGCTTTGATTCCAATCTATGTGTTTGTTATGGTTGTTGGAACCACCTATTGATAGGTATGTTGTAGGCTAGTTTATATTCTCTATGTGCATTTTATTTCCATGAAATCTATGTGTGTATGCTCTAGAATTCTATGTTGAATGTTTGAATTCTGGACAAGGGGAGAATGAGTTTAAGTTCTTTCTCTTTATGATAACTCCTGCAAAGAGTGCAGTGGAGGGTCTGCAAGGAGTGCGTCGCCCAGGCTATGAGTTTCATCTCAGAACTCTCAGAGGAGATTCAAGTTGTCTTTATAGGTAGAAGTGCTAGCAAGGCACAGAGTCGTGCAAGGTGTGCACATCCTGAGTGAAGAAGGTGGAAGGACTTTTGTTGCAAGAGGTGGACAGAGTCGAAGACCCAAATAACCAGAGGTTATTTGAAAATTTTCCGCAAGGAGTGCATGCAAAGACGCTTTTGGAAGCCTTTAGTTCGCAAGAAAAATCTCAGAAGGAATAGAACCTATGAATCATTCAAAGGGAGGTGGAGGTCGAAATCATATCACAGAAGTCAAGTTCAGGAGGGACGATGCTACGTCAATTGACAAGAAGTCCTCGTGGAGTTGAAAATAGACGGTGGAATCGATTGAAGGAGAAGTGTTGAAGTTCCATGGACTGTTGGATCTGATAGACCAATAGAGGGATTAAGATTGAGTGTCTTGCAACACCCATAAGTTCATAAGGAGTGGTGACCGTTAGATCCGGATCAATGAATACCGTTGATCTCGTATGCGAATTCGCGTATCAAAATTTGTGGAATGGAGTGACTAGTGGTTTGGGTCGAGTGTTGTGGATTTTTGATTGATGAAATCTTGATACAATGAGGGTCATTGGATCGAGGGAGGCACACAACCATCGATCTCGTCAAAGGCACGATTTCAGAGTTAGGGATTTGCAGAGGGAGAGGAAAGACGAAGACTCATGCAAACAGGTGGCAAGGACACACCCTGTAAGAGGAGTAAATAGAGGTGATAGATGGCATGTGCCCGTCGCTTTAGGTGAAGTCAACCTTCATTTACATATCACATTTTGGGGATTCACAAGGGAAGAGCACAAGAAGTTGGTGCTCCAACACGTTAAGTCATGAGTTGCAAAAGGTTCTTGCATAAGGCTTGGTTGTGGTCCTATTGGAAAAGGGGTTGGAGAGGGGCTTACACCTTAATCCCATTCACAATTTCACATTTCAGTTATTTCCAAGAGCAGTGGAATTGCATTCAAAGTGCCCAACTCATGAGACCCGAAATCCTTTGCAGGTCTAAACAAGGAGTTCAATTAACCCTTGTTGAGTTTTAGAGAAGATCTTGTGTGGATATTGGCCTGAGGGAAGGAGTTATGCACCAGTTGTGGTATCAGAGCCCATAACAAATTATTTTCTTTCTACAACAGAGAGGAAAGGAGGAATTTTATATCCATGCCATCGAGAAGAAGAGAAAGGCCCATACTTGATCCAACAGTGGAAAGAGAAATGCATGAATTACGTGCCAGACTTAATGCTATGGAGATAGAACAGAGGTGAACAATTGATGCTGGGGATATCAGCAAAGATGAAAGTTTAAATGAAACTGGAAATGAAGGAGAAGAAGTTGCAGAAGAATGCCTATTCAGGGTTGTTGCAAGGATAAGTGCTAGGGAAAAAATGGACATTCCAATGTACAAAGGAAACCTAGACGTTGAAGATTTTCTAGACTGGATTAGAGCTCTAGACAAACACTTCGACTATGAGGATGTTGAGGAAGACAAGAAAGTCAAACATGCCATTACTAGACTTAAAGGGCATGCAACACTGTGGTGGAATGAACTGCAGGTTGACAGACATTGCAAGGGCAAGAAGAAAATCAAGAGCTGGGACAGAATGGTTCCAAAAATGAAAGCCAAGTTTATACCGAGGGATTATCAAATAAATTTGTTTCAGAGGATGCAGAATTTGAGACAGAAGTTGATGTCAATGAAATAATACATTGAAGAGTTCTATAGGATAAACATCAGAGCAGGTCATTGAGAAAGTGATGATGATAAAGTTGCCAGGTATATGAATGGTCTATGATATGACATTCAGGATGAGATGAGTATGATAACCATCTAAATCGTAGAATATTCTTATAAGATGGCTCTAAAACCTGAAGAGAAGTTCAGCTGAAAGCAAGGCAAAAAAGGCCAAGGTAGAAGTCAAAGAAAAGGCAAGACAATTGCCCAGGACAGATTTCAAAAGCCTAAATAAGAGGGGAAGAAACCTCGAACTCAACCTGAGAGAGGAGGGAGCTCACAGGGGAGGCAGTATGCTGATAGAAATACTTTTCCTCGAGCCAAAGGAAGAGGAAGAGTCAGAGGAGGTGAAGTGAAATGCTTTGTCTATGGGAAAATCGGACATAAATCCTATGAGTGTCCATATAGGAAGAAATATGGTGGTGAAACTCATATTGTCGAAGCTCAATAATGGAATGTTGAGGCAGAGGACACTGAGGTGAGAAGATATTTGATGATGCATAAAGTTCTCTTGAAACCAGAGAAGGAGCCATAGAACCCAGCCCAAAGAAACAGCTTGTTTCGGACTACTTTCAAAACCAAAGACAGGGTATGCAAGGTCATAGTGGATAGAGGTAGCACAGATAATCTTGTATCTATAAAAATGGTGTAAAAGTTGGAGCTGGAGACTATTGTGCATCCGAGCCCATACAAAGTTTCATGGCTACAAAAAGGACATCAAGTAAATGTCACTAAACAATGTTTAGTTGAATTTAAAATAGGAGGATATAAAGATGAGGTATTATGTGAAGTCATTCTCATGGATGTTTGTCATCTATTGCTAGGTAGACTGTGGCAATATGACAGAAATGTGGTGCATGATGGGAGAAAGAACACGTACACTCTGGAGAAAAATGGTAGGACGCACATGTTGTTGCCAATTAAGGATAAAGAGGTGAAAACAAAGATCAGCAACAATATACTTCTCATGAGTGGGAAGAAAATTCTTAAGGAATTCAAGAAGAAGGAAGACACACAATTGATTTTGGTTAGGAATCCCATAATTGTTTTGAACAACACTAGGATAGATGATTTGTCAGAATAAATCCATGAGTTACTCAGAGAGTTTGCTGATATAGTAGTGGATGAACTACCTTGTTGGTTGCCACCTATCAGGAGTATAACTCATCATATCGATCTTATACCTGGAGCCAGTTTTCCGAACAAAGAATCTTATAGGTTGACGTCGTAGGAGAATGAAGAAATTAAGAGACAACTCTGGGACTTAATTGACAAAGGATTGATTCAGGAGAGCTTGAGTCCATGCGCTGTTCCAATAGTGCTCATCCCAAGGAAGGATGGTGGTTGGAGAATGTGTACAGACTCAAGAGAAATCAACAAAATTACCATCAGGTACAGGTTCCCATTGCCAAGGATGGATGACTTAATGGATTTCTTGAGTGGAGCGAAGCTTTTTTCAAAGATTGATTTGAAAAGAGGATATCATCATATTTGAATGAGAGAAGGTAATGAATGGAAGACAACATTCAAGATGAATGAAGGGTTGTATGAATGGCAGTCATGCCATTTGTCTTCAAGAATGCACCCAATACTTTCATGAGGTTGATGAACAAAGTCCTTAAGGATTTCATTGGGAAATCCGTCATTGTATATCTTGATGATATATTAATTTTTAGCAAAACTGAAGAAGAGCATTTGAAGCATTTAGCTGCAGTGATGAGAAGGCTACTACAAGAGAAATTGTTGATCAAAATGAAGAAATCGTCATTTATGAGGACATAACTCATTTATTTGGTTTTTTTTATCTCTACAAATGAATTGAAAATGGATCCAAAAAAGATAAAGGCGATTAAGTATTGGCCATCACCGAAGAGCGTGTTTGAAGTTCAAATCTTCCATGGTTTGTCTATCTTCTATAGGAAATTAATCCAAAACTTCAGTGGAATTAATGAACCAATGATGGATACGGTGAAGAAAAGACATAAATGTTTTCACTGGACGGAGGAAGCGGAGAAGAGCTTCAACCTGCTGAAGAAGATCACTGAGCAACCAATTCTGGTTTTGCCAGATTTCAGCAAGACATTCCAGGTCAGGTGTGACTCGAGTGGATTTTCCATTGGAGTGGTCTTAAGCCAAGACAATAGGTCAGTTGCGTATTTCAGTGAAAAACTGAATGAAGCAAAGATTAAGTACTCCACATATGACAAAGAAGTCTACACGGTCATACAAGCGCTGAAGAAATGGAGGCACTATTTGGTTCCAAAAGAGTTCATTTTGTACAACAATAATCATTCTTTTCAATTCATGACTCGACAGGAGAAATTGAACCAAAAAAATTCTAAATGGGTTGAATATATGCATAATTTTACTTTTGTGATTAAGCATATTTCTGGAAATGCTAACAAAGTTGTTGACGCTTTGAGCAGGAAATGTTTGATGATGCAGGAATTTAGAGTTAAGACTTTGGGTTTTGATAACCTCAAAGAAATGTACGGGGTTGATCCAGATTTCAAAGAGGCTTATGAAGCGTCTGAGAATACAATTCTCAGGGATAGAAGCCAATGGCCAGAGTACATGATCTAGGATGGACTATTGTTCAAGGGAAATCAACTATATATTCTGAAATGCTCCATGAGGGAAAATTTGTTGAAATAAAATCACAATGGAGGATTGGTTAGACACTTCAATCATGAAAAAACGTTATCAAAGTTGAATGGCTCATATTACTGTCTAGGGATGAGGAGAGATGTGAAGAAATTTGTGGACAGGTGCAGAATTTGTCCGCACACAAAGGGAAAAATGCAGAACCTAGGGTTATATCAGCCATTACCCATACCCGAAAGGTTGTGGGATGCAGGGAGCATGGATTTTATATTATGACTTCCAAGGACACACAGGGGATATGATTCAATCTTTGTAGTGGTAGACATATTTTCAAAGATGACACATTTCATACCATGCCAAAAAACCAGTGACACAACTCATATTGCGAACCTATTTTTCAAGGAAGTCGTCAGACTTCACGGATTGCCAAGGAGTATCATTTTTGATCGAGATACCAAGTTCACAGGAAATTTCTAGAGGACCTTATGGAATAAGTTGGGGATGAATTTGTCTTTTATCTCAACATATCATCCTCAGACGAATGGACAGACAGAGGTCATGAACAGGAGATTGGGAGATTTATTAAGGAGCTTAGTAACTGAACACCACAGTCGATGGGATCACATTCTGCCACAGGTGGAATTCTCTTACAATGATTCACTCAATAGAAGCACAGGGCAAATTCCATTCCAAATTATATATGGAATGTAGCCAAGGGGAGTCCCTAAATTGAATGATTCAGAACAAGCTGAATTCAAGAGTGTTAGTGTAGAGGACTTTGCAGAAGGAATGAAGGAGCTTCATAGCAAAATCAATTAGAGATTGCATAATTCGAGTCAAGAGTATAAGCATAGATTAGATCAACATAGGCGAGAACTTCAATTTTAAGGTGGTGATTTGATTCTTGTGCATTTGAGGAAGTAAAGGTTCCCAAGCGGAACATACAACAAGCTGAAGATGAAGAAAATTGTATTGTGGAAGGTCATAAGAAAATTTGGTGCAAACTCGTATGAGATTGAATTACCCAATGGGGTCGGAATTTCACCGATATTCAATATCATGGATTTGTACCCTTACAGAGCTAAAGAAGCAGGAGTAGAAAATGAACAAGAAAAAATTCCATGGACGAAACAAATGCTTGTAGCTGAAAAGCCACAGATGGAAGGCATAATTGACAGGAGGATTAGCAGAAAGACCAAGAGAAAAGAGTATTATGAATACTTGGTCAAGTGGAAAGGACATCTAATTGAAGATGCCAGCTGGGAGAATGAAGAAGAAATTCAAAGACATGGACAAATCGTGCAAGATCTCATGAATAGGAGTTCATGAAAATTTTCAAGAAAGGGAGTATGATGCAGGAGCATCATATAAATCCCAAGTGCTTGCCTAAAACTGAGGAGATAATTGGACGTTCAGATGCAATTAAATACATTTTTGTGAAAACGTTGTGAATTTTCAAAATCTGAAACATTAATGTAATGGATGGGAAGAAAGTACAGTTGCATTTATGCCTTGAAGATCCCAACAGATTTTGGAGCATATGTTCCTATCAGTGAAATTTAATAGGCATTTATGTATGTTTAATGCAAGTAGGTAAATTAAATTTAATAGATTAGACAGTTTAGGAGCATAGGAGGGAAAACGAATGATAGACACCCTCAACACTTGTATCATTGTAACATAATTCAAATTTCGTAAGTTGTAGAGTTGCAGAGGAGAACACATAATTTTATCCATTCTAGTTGTTGTTATTTACCATGTATAGGAGCACTGGAATTAATAGAAGAAAGCTTTGATTCCAATCTATGTGTTTGTTATGGTTTCTTGAACCACCTATTGAATGGTATGTTGCAGGCTAGTTTATATTCTCTTTGTGCATTTTATTTCCATGAAATCTGTGTGTGTATGCTCTAGAATTCTAAGTTGAATGTTTGAATTCTGGACAAGGGGAGAATGAGTTTTAGTTGTTTCACTTTTTGAGAACTCCTACAAAGAGTGCAGTGGAGGGTCCGCAAGGAGTGTGTCGACCAGGCTATGAGTTTCATATTAGAACTCTCAGAGGAGATTCAAGTTGTCTTTACAGGAAGAAGTGCTAGCCAGGCACAGAGCTATGCAAGGTGTGCGCAGGCTGAGTGAAGAAGGTGGAAGGATTGTTGTTTCAAGAGGTGCACAGAGTCAAAGACCCAAATAACCAGAGGTTATTTGAAAATTTGCCACAAGGAGTGCACGTAGAGACCCTTTTGGAAGCATTTAATTTGTAAGATAAAGATCAGAAGTAATAGAACCTATGAGGCATTCAAAAGGAGGCAGAGATCAAAATCATCTCACATAAGTCAAGTTCAAGAGGGAGGATGCTACATCAATTGACAAGAAGTCCTCGTGGAGTTGAAAACAAATGGTGGAATTGCTTCAAGGAGAAGTTTCGAAGTTCTATGGACCATTGGATCTGATAGACCAACAGAGGGATTAATACTGAGTGTATTGCAACACCCATAAGTTCATAAGGAGAGGTGGCCGTTAGATCTAGATCAACGAAGACCATTTATCTCATATGTGAATTCTCATATCAGAATTAGGGAATGGAGTGACCAGTGGTTTGGGTCGAGTGTTGTGGGTTTTTGATTGATGAAATCCTAATACAACAAGGGAAATTAGATCGAGGTAGGCACATAGTCGTCGATCTTGTCGAAGGCATGATTTCAGAGTCGGGGATTTGTAAAGGGAGAGAAACGGTTGTTCATTGTTCTCTCAAGTTGCGAAAGCCAAAGACTCGTGTGAATAGGTGGCAAGGACCCAGTCTGTAAGTGGAGTAAATAGAGGTGACAAGTGGTGTGCACCCGTCTCTTTAGGTGAAGTCAACCTTCATTGACATATCACATTTCGGGGATTCACAAGGGAAGAGAATGAGAAGTTGGCGCTCCAACTTGCAAAGTCAAGAGTTACGAAAGGTGCTTGCGTAAGGATTTGTTGTGGTCCTATTGGAAAAGCGTATAGAGAGGGGATTACACCTTAAACCCATTTGCAATTTCGTATTTCAGTTATTTCCAAGAGCAGTGGCATTGCATTCGAGGTGCTCAACTCACGAGACCCAAAATCCTTTGTGGGTCTAAACAAGGAGTTCAATTAACCCTTTTCGAGGTTTAGAGAATATACTATGGGGATCTTGGTATGAGGGAAGGAGGTCTGCACCAACCATCAACATGTGGTCCAAACTTGTGTCTGGCCTTGTCAAGGATGGACTGTGGTGCATCTGGTAAAACCTCATAGAGTAAACCAGACTGAGAGTATATCAGTTGAAGATGTTGAGTTCTCGTTTTCACCTCTTCCTCTAAAGACACTCTCGACGTTGCAACGTCCTTAGTTAACTGAGGTACCAAAGACTTAAGGAACCACTCAAGAAGGAAATTCGATGGGGTTGGTACTTTTATCAAACTCTTTCGACACTGCGATGTGATCCGAGATATGATCAGCCTTCTTTTTCTCAAAGTTGGTCAGCAATTCAGTGTCAGCATCGTATCTCACAAGTTGTTGAAAATGGTTCATCAAAACCATCACCAAATTGCTAAAGCAAGACTATGTTGAGTGTTCTAGCTCGATGTACCATTTCACAACACTCCCGATAAGAGTGCGTTGAAACAGGTGCAACTGTACAGAGTCATATCCTAGTGAGTTCGATGATCACCATAGGTGGAAAGTGGTCACGTGATAACCTGGATCTTCGTTAGGCTTACCTTTGAACTTCAGAATGTCCGAGGGTAACTTAGCTGGCATGGGAGGCCAATGTGGATCATAACAGATTAGGTAGTTTAACAACCTTGACAATTCTAGAAAATGTAATGTTTTCCTAAATGGTAGTTTGGGCTATTGACTATGTACAGGGAGAAAGGAACTTGGTTGCCAAGAAAAGTTAGGCTGGTGACTAGGGTTCTAGTAAATAGCATGGCCTTGGCCAAGGGATGGATATTGTGTTTGTTGGGACATCATCGGCTGATTCCTGTAATTGGATGTTGAGGGTTGGGAGGGGATTGCTCCCTGCGTTGTGTTCCAAAGATTCTGGAAAGGGTTTCCCCCTGCTGATCTGATGGGCATAGGTACTGATTCTTTCCTGGGGTTCCATTTACCATGGAAGGGGTTTCCCCTGGTCGTCATCCTTGATGAGGGAAATGATCCCTGCCATAGATTCAAAGTCCTTGTGAGGAAAAGACTCCTATGTTTTCCCCCTATGTAGGAATAGTAACCTGCAAAGGATTCTGTTGTCCAAAACCAAGGTTTCCCCCGACCGAGATGGAAACTGACGAGAAAGAGTTATTACCAAACGTGTCGAACAAAGAGAATGACATTGAACCCACTGGTGTTGTGTAAGAAGAAGGTCCTTGACTTCCTGCTCGAAATAAGATGTAGTTCATGTTTGGCCTGATGGATGGTTGGGGAGCACTACTGAGCGAGGGGGACGAAGGAGGTATGTGACCCCCTCTGTAAGGGATAGAATTATAGGGGGATGAGGTGCCCCCCATGGAACCTTGCAAATAATCGTTTGAGATCCCTCCCCCTAGATCCATGGTCTGTAGGGTGGAGTAGGTGAGGACAAAGTTCGTATCAAATCTAGGCATCCTGTAATAAAATGGAGGGCCCGTCGCACTCTATGTGAATGGAGCAGTGATCACTGCCATAGACAGAATCAGACCACTGCATGAAGTAGAGGTGGTTGAGACCATGGTGGTTCAGAATGACAATGGTGGGTTAGGAGGTGAAATTCCCTCTGTGGTGGCAACCCTTGAGGGAGTGTGAGGACTCCCAGATGATGTAGCAGCATTTTCTCTCATCGCTACTCGTAATAATATATGATGCTCATGATGTGTTACCCTTGGAGGTACAACTTGTATCAAAAGTGGCGCCGACAAGTCAGTGATCAGAGAGTTAAAAGGTTTGAGAGCTTCAACTCCAATCTGATAAATGGTTAGTTCCTCTGGATTCGAGTGTTCTCCTTTTGGGGATGACTCAGGCACAGTTTCATGCAGCCTGGTCACTTCAAATGACTCTTGTTGTTCAATTATTCGTTGTAAGAGTGGCGGTGGTGGCTCCAATGTAATTAGCGATAGGCCCTGAAGCGTTCGCGGATGGAAGATCTCTTGATCTTCCACTTTGTGAAAATATCAACGACATAGTAGGGATTTTACTAACGTTTGAAAACTAAGCACACACTAGAAATGTTCCTATGAGATAAACCAAGAAAACCAATATTTAGTTAGAAGAAGAGTTACGCAAACCAACACTAGAGAAACTTACCGGTGCAATCACAACTTGAATACAGAAGCACCCTCTGGGTATACTCTACAAATCATGGCCCAACGTCTTCCCTAGGTATCGCAGTATACCCCTGCAGTCACCTGTGTAAGTTACTAGATAAAGGAAACTAAATTTCCATCTCATGAACAGTCACTAGGCGGGTACAGTTGACAGTCGGATGGACCCCAATGAGAAGGGTATCAAGCTCGAAACCTATTGAGGGTATCAAAAGCAAGTGGTTTGGAAGACAAATGAGGACCTTGAACAGATTTGAGATCCATGAAGCTCCGTAGGAAAATGAAAACCATAGTATCCCACAACAAGTCCTCTATATGTGTTCCCCACTATGCTTGGTCTAGCTTTGGAGGGGTTATCTCCACTAACTTTTCTCATGCGATCTCATTTTTATCCTTTGTGTTAGAGGGCGGTGCCAGATAAATTTCATGTTTACTAGACTTTTTACACTCCCTAGCTTTGACTCAAATGTTTGTTTATAAGCCTTGAAGAGTTTCCTCACCAACCTAATTCAAGGCTCTATCCTAGACTAGTTGATTGACCCTACAAACATAAAGTCTATTTGATTTTAAATTAGCGTTAATTTTAAGTGGCTTGTTTTAATTCAAAGAAACAACAATGAAACTAGTGGTGTGTTTTGAGAGACGAAGGAGAAATAAAAGAAAATGAAATCAACATTACTTCTAGTTAACAATAAAGATTTTCAACTAACTCTTTAACCAACTTTTCATAACTAAATTTTTCTAAGATCTTTTAAAGGAAATCCTAAAACGAAATTTTGCTCGACTATGAGCTACTTAATGTTCTAATAAATCAGTAAAGAAATTAAGAAAATAAGTATTTTTCCTAACAAGAAAAATAACTAACCCAACTACTTAACCAAACTATGAAAAACAAATCTTTTTTTTTTTAATTTTGAAATGCTTCAAACAAGAAAACTCGAAATAAATCTTTTTTCTTTTTCTTTAAAGCAAGCAAAAGAGAAAAAGTAAAAAAAAAAGACAAGACCGAAACTGACCTCTGGCCCACTGCAGATCGCAGGAAGTCACTGAAGACATCAAATAGGCTGATCAAAGACTCATAGACTCGTCTAAAACCCTTTCAAAGAAAAAACAAGAAATATTTAAAACTATAAGCGAACTGACGTCAAACCCAGGCTATGACTGTAACAACAGAGACACTGTACTTAATTAAGAAACCCCTGAGAAGTATGACATCAATCAAGGAATAGGTTGACTTCCTCTTCTTAGAGAAAACAATTCTTGACACAGGCATGCTACTCACACTTAAGCAGCCTAAAAGTCTCCTACTGTCTAAAAGTCTAAAAGTCTCCTACTTTTCTAACAACCCCAAACACACTGTAGACTCATATATGAAAGACAAAGTGAGAAAGATGAGGTAACTATACCTTTTACTCTACATTCGGGGTCTATCCTCTTGTGCTTGATAACTCCTCTAACTGCAAACCTCCTCCCAAGGTTGATCTACATTCACAAAGAGATAAACATGAAACTACAAACATGCATATCATATATAAATCATGGGTTAGATATTAGAATAAATCATAAATCAAATACAAACATTTGACACATCATATTTCAGGACAGGAAAAGTATTTATTTTATTGATATCACAATGTTTACTTACAACAAGATCGGCGACTGCTCCACGAACTTGGTCCAGACTCCTCTTCACCAAGCTCCAACTACACTTCCATGTATCTTTCTCCTCTCAACCTCTCTCTAGGGAAATGGAATAGGCTTATGATGGAGGAAAAAGGTCAAAATGGGAAATTCTGAGGAAAATCTCACAAGGTGGCTGCAATTTCTTGGGGCAAGGAGGGGATGTGAAACGGGTATAGTTTCACTGTTCTTATGCATGGATTTGGAATGTGACCCCAACACCTCCTTTTATATGAAAAAAGGATGGTTATTCATTTGGGTGATAGACTATAGGCAATGGATCAGTTGTGAAACTACCCAATAACCCGTAACCTCAATGAATTCCTTGTAACTTTTTTATTTTTGCAACATTTGTGAGTATACGTGGGCTATAATAGTGTAGCTAGTGTATGCACATGGGATGTAGTGGTGCAGCAAGCATACATACGCGGGCAGTAATGGTGCAGGGTGCATACATCTTCAACAATAGTTTTTTTAAGAAGAGCAGCTCAGTGATGGCTTGGAAAAAATGGCAAGTAAGAGGGCCTGATGCCATGTATGCACGTGTAGAGAAATTTAGGGTTATAACAATGGGTAAAAATTCCCTCTTCGATTATCATTCCTTATTCCATCACAAACCTCCTTAATTTTCAAGCTCTCAATATCAATGAAAATAAATTACAAGGCAACATTTTCGGGTGTTGTAGCCACAACAACCCCCCTCCCCCCATATCTTAATCCCTCACTAAATAAAAAAATGGGGCCCCCACCTGTCCTTATTTGCTAACTCTTGACCTTACCTACAATTGTGTGTCACCTAATCTCCCTTGTCTTACTTAGATAAAAAGAGGAATTATAATCCATCTTGTTGAATATAGCACTGATGTCTCTTTTCAAATTAGTATCAAAACCTTTAAAGTGCCCCAGTCGAATGATGTGCTAGTACTCTAACATTATATTAATCATGTACCATATTTCCAATAGGATGTCCGAAGTTGAATAAGTAGCATATATAGTATGGTGATGCATCTCAGGTAACTAATAAAATCCATTGCTTCTTTTACATAGAACAATTTAAAGCTAATATGTTAAATCTATAGCTAGGAGGGAGTGTAATTTCCTCCCCCAATATAGAGATGTTCATTCTTGGTGATTCAATGTTTAGAATTTAAAATAATTTCCTCCAAATGAATTCATCTTGTTCTTCTCTCATGTTATAGTATTGATCTCCCCTAGAGTTGACTGATTGATGGTTATCTCTAATGTAGTTGAATTTTACTAGCCTATACATATCTAATCATAAAAATCACAAGTATCATTCACTCAATATATAAATACCCCTAATTATATATTAACAAACAATAGGGATGGGAGGGGATGTTTATTCAGAAATCTCGTTTACCAACCCACACTCCCTAAAGATACAGGATAAGTCAAACATATCACACATTTTATTATTACCCCTTACCTACATAACAACCAAAAAATCTCACTGCATTTTTACACAACGATTTCTAAAAGAGACCAAGATTATACTCTCCTATGTCTCTAATTAACATAAACATGAAAAGATCCTGTGGTGTGACATATCGATGGGAACCCATGTTGATGAGCTAGTTTCAGTTGGATTAATTGGATTGAAAACAAATGGGAATTAGTTTAATTTTTATAACATATGTGGTCACATTTTTCCATGATTGTGCAGAAATGACAAGGCCTCCTTCATTTCTCAGTAACATGACGCATTCCACTGCAATTTTTTTTTTTAAATCACTAATAGGATGTAAAGGAGTAAACCCCGTAGATTGAAGGAAAACAAGATCACCTATGAAGGAATGAAATTATTCTAATCAACACTACACAAGTCCTCCCATCGAATCAGAAGGACCATTAAAAGGGATATTTCTTTGAATCATTTCTATTATCTTACACCCATGGGAATGCATTCATTTTCTAAAACTCTATATCATTTTAATGTGCATCACCGCGATCTACATATCCATGAATATTATCATGACATCACACTCGTGCATGCCCTTACAGAAAATATAAAGAATCCTAAGCCATAAGCTTCTAAGGACCTGCTATCCCACATGCTGCATGAATATACCCATGGGGGGCACCATCGTGGACTCCACCCTTTGCGGTATTCAAGGATGTAGAATTATCCACCACAAAGTTTTTTTTTCCCTAGAAACCTATTTCACCTTCATGTTGCACATAATAAATGCAAAGTCACCACAAAATATATCCAAGACTGTGTTGCGATAGAAACCTTCCCAAGGTCGTGCTGGGAAGGAAAGCTTGTAAGGATGATTTTTCAAAGACTCACCCACAGATTGCATGCCTAGACCAATTTGGAGACTCTTCATGGGAAATCACTCGCGAGACTTTTTTAACCTAAAAACATTCACACCTAACAACCCCATAACTCCAATACCTCGTAGCCTGTCAAATCTCCAAATGAACTCCCTATGTATAACCTATGGTTACGTATCCATCAACCTTCTCCCATCCTACAAATATGCTGACACATATACACACTAAAAAATTGTATATTGATCACAAATCATTGTACTTCTCCTATACGCGTATCACCGAACATGACCTCTCACACATAGAAGATCCATGCGTAATAGAAACTGTACAATAAATTACATGGAATTTTAGATAATCATAGGGCATATTTAGCTCGAATTAGTTATTATTGTATGATGGATAATAACTTCTTTGGATTTTCAGGTTTTGAAAGACTAATGAAGAAAAAATCCAAGCAAGCAAGTGTCGATCATTACACTCAATATTTAAAAAAAAAACAACCATATCCCTGCTCACACGAAGAATATAGGATACACATATTGAATGACATAGAAAATATGAAAAGGTATAGGGGACATGTAGATCACTGGATCATTCCATATTGTATGGACCTCATGGGATTAATGACGATGACATTGGTTCTAAATGATAAGAGCCAAGAATAAAATCGTTAACGACTTCCTTTCCTCATCATCATACCTCAGCAAGGACCAATTGATAAGTCATAAGAGGAAGGAAGGAATAGGAAAAATTCCATTATTTATAAAAGAGATGGGTAGAGAGCGAGCTATATTAGTTGCGACAATATGGATGATCCACTCCTTCATCTAGTTATTCCCACCAGAAGGAAATATTAGGTTTCGGAAAAATCAAACCAGCAAGGATCTTCACTTGTTTTCAGAAGAAGTAGAGTACCTGTCACCAGAGAAAGTAGGAAGAAGATCAAAATATGGCAGTTATACATAGTTCAATCTAATTTCCATCTAAATCAAAATGAATATCCAAGTCAGAACCTTGCTACATGAAAGAAATCGACATTCATAGTTCGACAACTATTCTTGTTTCCAAAAGGATAAGGCTAGGGAGAATGATTTCAACTGGTTCCCCTGAACTCTCATCACAGGTTCATAGTCAATGAAAAATTTCGCCTGTAGTTGGCCAATATCTAGACCAAATTTTCAAGGGGAAATCCCTTCACCCCAAAATATTTATAGTTTTTGACCTTCCTGAGGAGCGCCATAGTAGGAAGGAATATTATGTGATGATTTATTTTGGATCCAGAAAATACAAATGTAATGGTAATGAGAAGAGTATGGAAGTTGTAACCAAACAATCATGTAATTATGAATTCCAATAGTCCACCCTTAGGTATATAGGAAATACAATGTAGTAGAAAGAGAGGGAGGGATGGAAAGCCTAAATTGGGTATTTTATAATTCTTTATTGGACTCAAAGGTGGATAGGAAAGCTCTCTTATTATTGTTTCATACCTGAAAATGAATTATTTCTTCGAAGGGGGGTAATAAAAAGAACCTTCATGGTTTATTTATTCAATAGTGAACTATTGTTGATCGTTTTCTGCAAATGTTTTAGTTTGTCATTATTGTCAATTTCCATTTTTAGGAAATTATTATAAACGAATTATGAATTCAATTATAGGATCATTCTTATTAACATCTATATGTGAACAAGTATGTAATATGATTCGATTCTATAAAATTGGAACTGCTTATGTTTTTCACATTAAATTATAGACCTATAATTGATCCTTCTAATTTTAGATAGGACTACAACTACTCTTTATGAATAGGATTGCACTTTCATAGTATAATAGATATGCATTTAGAATTTAGCCTAGATTCGATGGAATGTCTATCTATAGGAAGCAATTCATTTAGTTAGTGACATTCAGGCCCATATATCGGTGGAGGATGCTATTCAACCAAGAGTGGGACTAATTTGAGCCCTTCCATTGGGAAATTCTCCCTCATGTCGACATTGGGAATTTTTCCCCTGTCAACAAAATGGCACTAGAAGGAGGGATAAAAGTCAAGATAATCCCTTGGAGTCTATTTTGATAGTCTTTACCAACTAGTTTCCATGGATCCTTCCTGAATCCTTTTATGGAGATGCATTCCTAGTCATGTACCTCCCAACACTCCTTGAAATATGATAGATCTCTTTCCATGAGTCAAATTCGAAGGTGAGGAACAAGCATATTCCTCTAAGAATATTGTTTAGCTTCATATAAACTATTATCCTCACAATATTCATCACAAAGGCACTATTTTATATTGTTTAACCTTAATTTCTAAGGATGGGTCAAAGTCTGGTGTGAAACCTTCCCACTGCTTCCATCCATACACGAGAATAATTTACACATGACTTTCTGGATGTTTTTGCTAATTATAATTATGTTGATTTGCCTCAAGAATTACTCAACCTAAGGAAGGAACCAAATGGATCCTTGGTGTAACACCCTGTTTCCCCCAGTTTGTAAAAATAACTATATTGGCCAAGAACTATGGCAAACTCAAAGATATGAATGTTTGATTTGACGGACCTTTGTATAAAAGGTCGATGAATGTAAATTATGTTATGAATATGTGTTGCATGACTGTTGGGAGGGGGATGTGATAAAAGAGACCACGATGGCTAATGAGAGGTGGTGGAAGGGACCTGGAATGGTTGTGTTAACTTCCACCGAGTCAATACCATACTCGTTTTTACTTGCTCAAAGACCAAAGCATCTCTCTAACCCTGGAATGGATTTTCCATCAGATTGGTAGGTGGGGAGGCTCCTCAAGAGTAAATGAGAGGATGGGGGTGAACTGCCCATCCATAAAATCTCTCAGACCTGACCACAGATGGGGAAATTCGCTGCACACGCAATCTTGCAGAGAAAAAGGCAAGAGAGGAAGTGTGGTAAATGGTAGAGAGAGAGCACACGCAATAGGGATCGCGGAAGAGAACTAGAGAAACTATGGAAACACAAGGAGTTTTGAACATAGGAGAAGGTAGTAACCTTCGTCCTAGATTATTTTTCTGTATCAGGAGAAGGAGAGTAACCTTTGTCCTTGACTTCCATTGAGCTAGAAGTAGGGGACTGAATCTCAAAGCACCATGGTCTAGCTTGGGGGTGGCTAGTGGTAAATCCGTTTTGAGTCACTGAGCCTACGGTTGGCTGGAAACGAGAACCCCTCTCAGTAGTTGCATCATGCCTGGCGGATCTTATAAGTGTTTTATGCCTTGTATTTTGAATTGAATATCATGAATACATGCTCATGTTTATATTCCCATAATGATTTCTATGTGGAATGATTACCTGGTGTTTTAGACTGAAAATAATGGATGCATGTGTATACTTACATGCCATAGTTGGTTTCTGTAGAAATGATTAAGTCTGGGGAATGAGTTCACTCCATCGAGAATCGTCTTGTTTTCTTGATTCTCGTAATACTCTGGGAAGGCTCCTCGAGAGTACTCTTCCCCGAGAATTACCCCATAAACCTTGGAACCATACTAAACCTTTACCCAGAGACTTGACTAAGATTAGGGACAACTGCCCAAGAACCGTCTGAAGGTTCATGCGATCCAGGTCTCGAAACCTTATGCAAGAAAGAGTAGCTCTCTAAGGTCTCAGACTCGTGGGAGTTTGAATCTCTGAGAGCTTGAATTTCATGATTCTAGCTCAGAAAGGATAGCGAGTCCAATTATTGAAAGAGAATACCCAATCGTTTGGTAGACGAATGGTCAGAATCCTTAAGGAAATACCCTAGATCTATCAAGACCGATGGATCTAGAGGAGGAGTGGAGGCATTAACACCTTGACCCTTTCAACCTTCGCAAGTAGCGATGGGATTCAGGATCGTAGATCCAAGGATCTAATGGAGCTTTGTTGAACGTCGATATTAACCTTTGCATAGGTAGGAGAGTGGACTTGAAAACATCCTGAATGTCCTGAAGTATTTGGAACCGTCCATTGTCACAGGATGCATGGAAGTCGGGTAGCATTTCACTGACTCGCAACTTGGAGTGGTCAAGGGTAGGACTGCATGAACTCACGATTCAAGAAATTGCAATGTGATCGTGGTCATTGGATCCAAGCCACGTGAGAACCGTTGGATCAAAACCTTTGCGTGGTATCGTGTATGAGGGGTTCAAAGGTTGAAAGAATTTATTTTCAACTGTAGATGTCACGAGATGTCGAGCATCGAGGGCTCGTGCGAACATGTGGCACATCCGTTAGGTGGGGACTGCTTGGTTGACAGGTGGCGTAACAACAAGCGCCCATAGAAAGGTGGAAGCGGGTGACAGGTGGTGGACACATGTCGCCTAGGAAAGAGTCAACCCATTGTTGACTTATCGTGTTTCGGGGACTCGTAAAGGAGGAGCACGAGGACTCAACACTCCAACTCGTGAGGTTGTGATATGTGAGTAATGATAATGTTTAGCCTAGCCTACGGTTACATGTAGCAGGTGCCAGTGAGGAGGGAGCCATACCCGTGTCGCATCTCGGGTATCGACGTTTGGAGAAAGAGAAGTCGAGAACCTTGACTCTCCAACTCGTGAGTTGCTAAAGGAACTTGCGCTAAGGCTAGGTTGTGGTCACTTGGAGGAGGATAAGGGAAGGGATGGTATGCGCTAGGCCTCGTAGAAATTCAGGGATTTTGTCCCTCGAAGAAAAGACAAAAAAAAAAATTAGTCGTCATAGTGGGTGTGTGACAAATTGGTATCAGAGCATGGTTACAACAATTGGCTTGCTTGGGATCATGAATGAGTTGCGAAGAAACTCCATTTCAATTACTCTTAAAATGAGTAACCCTCTATCTTAACCCCCTTTATCAAAAGTCAAAGTTAAGAATGAAAATTCCTATTGTGTGTATCCATTTGAAAAATATGAATTATGCACTGGTTATGAATGAATATAAATATTGACTAACAACAAGTGTTTTTCCTACACATAAGCGGACAATCAACCATGGGAAACTGCAGACGCATAGAATGGTGACGCACCACGAAGTGGGGGATGGCTCCCACAATAGAGATGAAGAGTCTAATGAAAGGAGAGCGACAGAGACCCCTCCAGATCTCGTTGAGACTATGAGGAGCCTCATGGTCGAACTACAGAGCTGCAAGGATGACAATGAGAGGTTGATAAAAGAGCAAGAGAAGCAAATGGAAATTAATGCAGTCTTGCTGCAGAGTTTATCTGACATACAAAGACAATTGCAGCATGGACCTGACACCAGTCACGCGGACCAACAACAGACAAAGAAAAGTCGAAGTCCACCTGAGATACAAAAATGTGGTCTTTTAGGTGGCCACACTGGGAAGAGCACCTCGAGAAAGGTCCACCTCAGCGATAAGGGACAAGCATCGGATGATTCCTCTGGAAAGGAAACTAGCAACTCAAAGGGATCTTCTAGTAGCAAAACTAGTTCTTTTTCCTGAAGAAAACGAAAGAAGTGAAACCATTCCAAAAGTCATAATCTAGAATAATTCAAGAAGGCCAAGCCACCCTCTTTTGACAGTGAAATAAAGAAGGGGGAGGAAGCGGAGGCCTGGCTACTTGGACTAAAGAAGTATTTCAGAGTCCATGACTTCTCAGAAACCTTGAAGGCCCGAGTAGCTACTTTCAACTTGAATGGAAAGGCTTCCATTTGGTGGGAAGACCTTAAGAATGTAAAATGGATTCACAAAGAGGACCTATCTTGGGAACGGTTTGAGAAATACTTCAGGAGGAAGTATCTGTCGAAAAAGTATTTCAACGAAAAGACTAAAGAATTATATGAAATCAAGCTGGGGTAACTCACCATAGAGTAATATGTCAGCAGATTCCTCAAGTTGTTGAGGTACGTACCCTATATAAAAGTAGAAAAGGAAAAGGTGCAACAATTCATCAGTGGACGACCTAAGGACTATCAGAATAGGATTGAGTTTGACGAGCCAAAGACCCTAGAAGACACTATCCGTAAGGCAAGATATTGTTATGAACATCTTGGGCATTGGACAGAACCTCGCGAAGGCTAGAAGAAGAAGAATAGTTCATGAATCCATAAAAATGGGTTTAAATCCCCAATATTTAAAAACTATAAAAGGGACTCAAGGATGAGCTTCCCAACCCAAAGTGTACATCAACAGAATTTCCCCTCTCAGAGCAGAAATAAACCTTTTGGATCTACCCCAGAAAATATTGATAACCCAAAGAGAGAGCCCTTGAAATGTTGGGGTTATGGAGAAGAACATCTACTGAGGGACTGCCCGCACCGACAACATAACAGTCAGATAATTTACAACGTTCAAGAAGCTACCACCGTCAATGACGTGGCTACAATTGTGCCACAAATTTATGCAGATCAGTGGTGGAGATGGAGGGTATGATCACCAACCATCTAGTGTCTATTCTAATTGACCCTGGTTCAAATTTGAGTTATATATCTCCTAAGGTTGTTGATAAGTGTAAATTACAGCCACATAAACACCCCAAGCCATGGTTGGTACAGTTAGCCACTAGCACAGAAAAAAAGGTAGCAGAGGTCATACTAGCTTGCCAATTCACTATGGGTGAATTCCCCACCCAAGAAACCCTTAACATACTAACCCTAGGATCGTATGACTGGTTGATTGGTATGGACTAGCTAGCCACATATAAAGCCAGACTGGACTGTTACCATAAAACCTTAGAATTTGTAAGTGAAGAGGGAAGAAGGATAACCCTTCAAGGGATCCAAAAACCTGTCTCGGTGAGATGAATATCAGCCCTTCAAATGATAAAGAATTGTAGAAAGGGATGTCCACTATATGCGATACAGGTGTTGGAATCAGTTGAAGATGACAAACCAAGCCTCGAAGACCACCCCACACTAAGAGAATATAGAGATGTATTTTCGGAAGAGGTACCAGGTCTACCTCTGAGAAGGGACATTGACTTCTTGATAGAACTTGCACCAGGAATGGTGCCAGTGTCTAGGACACCCTACAGGATGAGCGCACCCAAGATAGTTGAGCTTAAATTACAAATAAAAAAATTGATCGACAAAGGCTATATCCGGCCCAACATGCCTCCATGGGGAGCACCAATCCTATTTGTAAAAAAGAAAGACGGTACCCTCCGACTATGCATAGATTATAGACAACTCAATAAGCTAACCATAAAGAACAAGTACCTGTTACCCAGGATCGATGACCTGTTCGATCAATTGGGAGGTGCTTCCATCTTCTCAAAGATTGACTTGAGATATGGATACCATCAAGTCCGAATCAAGGGTGAATTCCGAATCTGGATACTATGAGTTTTTGGTAGTACTATTTGGATTAACCAATGCCCCTGCCACTTTTATGTGCTTGATGAACAATGTGCTCAGCAAATTCCTAGACAAATTTGTACTGGTTTGTTTTGATGATATATTGATTTACTCCAAGAATAGAGAGGAACATGAGGAACATCTTAGACTTTTTCTTCAAGTGATAAGAGAACATCATCTCTATGCCAAATTTTGCAAGTGTGACTTTTTCCATAAGAAAATACATTACTTGGTCCATATCATATCTGAAGAAGGAGTAGAAGTAGACCCTGACAGGATCAAGTCTATCATGGAATGGCCTACCCCAAAGGACGTTTTAGATATCAGATCCTTTATGGGCTTAGCAGGATACTATAGGATATTTATAAAAGGATTCTCCAAGATTGGTTGTCCAATCATTTCCCTCCAGAATAAGGGAGCTAAATTCATGTGGACACAAGAATGTGAAGAAAGATTTCAATCCCTAAAACATCTACTGACCCACACACCTATGTTGAATATCACCAATCCCGAAGATGACTTCCTCGTGTGCACAGATTCTTGCAAGGAAGGGCTTGGAGGAGCCCTTATGCAAGGAGGAAGTGTTGTCTGCTATGAATCCTGAAAATTGAAAGAGCACGAAGTCAACTATGTGACCCATGATCTAGAACTAGCTACCATAGTGCACGCCTTAAACATGTGGAGGCCCTACCTCCTGGGAAGAAAATTTGTACTGATGACAGACCACTGTGGATTGCGATATCTGTTTGACCAACCAAAGCTCAATGCCAAAAAAGCTAGGTGGATGGCCTTCCTTATCAAGTTTGATTTTGAAATCAAACATATTAAAGGAAAGGAAAATAAGTTGGTTGATGGCCTTAGCAGAAGTATGAAAACAATTCACTTGATAGTGGTGAGCACCTGTGATACAAATGTCAAGGAAAGAGTCAGGAATGCAGAAGAAATAGATACATTCTTCCAGACCGTGACCTCATACCTAGAGAAAGAACCCACAGGGATAAAGTATGAAGGCTACCAGATGATAGATGGAGGTCTGCTAACTTACAAAAATAGATTGTATATTCCAGATTGTGATGACATGAAGAGGTTCATAATGGATGAACTACATAAAACACCATATACTGGTCATCCAGGATACCAAAAGATGATCACGCCAACCAAGAAACAATTCTGTTGGCCTGGATTGAAGAAAGACAAAGCTGAGTACTTAGCCAAATGTATAGAATGCCAACAGGTTAAAGCAAAACACCGACACCCAGCAGGATTATTACAACCTCTACCAATCCCAGAATGGAAATGGTAAACCATCTCCATGGATTTCATCACCGGATTACCAACCTTGACCAAACATAATGACGCCATCATGGTACTGGTGGATAAATTGAGCAAGTCCACTCATTTTATCCTGGTCAAGTTGACTTGCAAGGAAATAGACATCACCAATGTATTCATGAAGGAGATATTTAGACTACATGGTATGCCTAAAGAGATTGTGTATGACAGAGACACAAAATTTACTTCCAACTTTTGAAAATCCTTGATGGTTGGTTTAGAGACCAAATTACTGTTTAGCATAGCCTATAATCCTCAAAACGATGGGCAAACAGAAAGAGTGAACCAAATATTATAAGAGATGCTAAGGATTCATGTAATGCATCAACCCAAAAAGTCGGATGATTACCTGCCACTGGTGGAATTCGCCTACAACAACGGCTACCAAGAATCCCTGAAGATGAGTCCTCTCGAAGTCCTCTATGGTAGGTCGTGCAATACTCCAGTCAGTTGGATTAATCCCGTAAACATAATTACTATTGGACTTGACATGTTGAAAGAAATGGAACAACAAGTGATTCAGATAAAACAAAATCTAAAGGTCACTCAGAATAGACAGAAAACTTAAGACGACCGAAAGAGAACTCCAAGAGAATTCAAGACGAGAGACCACGTATATCTCAGAGTTAGGCCCAGGAAGAGTTCCCTGAGGATGGGATCTTGTGCCAAGTTGGCACCTTGGTATTGTGGACCCTTTGAAGTTCTAGATAGAGTGGGACTTGTAGCCTATAGGCTAGCACTTCCTCCCACAGTAAAAACACATAATGTTTTCCATGTTTCATTATTGAAGAAATATGTACACGATTCTAATCATATAATTGACTAGTCTGTGATGCAGATGGAAATGGAGGGAGAATTCCTACCAGAACCTCAATGCATACTGGACAGAAAGGAAACCCCACTCAGAAACTGAATCATTTCACAGGTCAAGGTGCAGTGGAAACATTTTGGCCCAGATGAGGCTACATGGGAAATGGAAGATGACATGAAACAGGAATATCTGATTTTGTTTACTTATGTACATACATGTCATATTGATAGATAGAACATAAAGAACTATGTTCGTTTTAAGGGGGAGGGAATTGTAACACCCTATTTCCCCCAGTCTGTAAAAATAACTATATTGGCCAAGAACTATGGCAAAGTCAAAGATGTGAATGTTTGATTTGATGGACCTTTGTATAAAAGTTCGATGAATGTCAATTATGTTATGAATATGTGTTGCATGACTGCTGGGAGGGGGATGTGCTAAAAGAGACAACGATGGAAAATGAGAGGTGGAGGAAGGGACCTAGAATGGTTGCGTTAACTTCCACCGAGCCAGTACCGTACTGGTTTTTACTTGCTCAAAGACCAAAGCAACTCTCTGACCCTGGAATGGATTTTTCGTCAGATTGGTAGGTGGGGAGGCTCCTCAAGAGTTAATGAGGGGATGGGGGTGAATCTCCCATCCGTAAAATCTCTTAGACCTGACCACAGACATGGAAATTTGTGTCACATGCAATCTGGCAGAGAAAAAGGCAAGAGAGGAAGTATGGGAAAGGGTAGAGAGAGAGCGCACGTGACAGGGATCACAGAAGAGAACTGGGGAAAATCTGGAAACACAGGGAGTTATAAACATAGGATAAGAAGAGTAACCTTTTTCCTGGATTATTTTTCTATATCAGAAGAAGGAGAGTAACCTTCGTCCTTGACTTCCATTGAGCTCGAAGTAGGAGACTGAATCTCAAAGCATCATGGTCTAGCTCGGGGGTGGCTAGCGGTAAATCCATTTGGATTCACTGAACCTATGGTTGGGTGGAAACGAGCACCCCTCTCAGCAGTTGCATTACGCCTGGTGGATCTGATAAGTATTTTATGCCTTGTATTTTGAATTGAATATCATGAATACATGCTCATGTTTATATGCCCATAATGATTTCTGTGTGGAATGATTGTGTGGTGTTTTAGACTGAAAATAATGGATGTATGTGTATACTTACATGCGATAGTTGGTTTCTGTACAAATGATTAAGTATGGGGCATGAGTTCCTTCCACCGAGAATCGTCTTGTTTTCTTGATTCTTGTAATACTCTGGGAAGGCTCCTCGAGAGTACTCTTCCTAGGGAATTACCCCAAAAACCTTGGAATCATACCAAACCTTTACCTAGAGACTCAACTAAGATCAGGGACAACTACCCAAAAACCATCTGAAGGTTCATGCGATCCAGGTCTGGAAATCTTATGCAAGAAAGAGTAGATCTCTAAGGTCTCGGAGTCATGGGAGTTTGAAGCTCTGAGACGTTGAATTTCATGATTCGAGATCAGAAAGGATAGAGAATCCAATTATTGAAAGAGAATACCCCATTGTTTGGTAGACGAATAGTCGTAATCCTTTCGGAAATACCCCAGATCTGTCAAGACCGATGGATCTAGAGGAGGAGTGCAGGCATTAACACCTTGACCCTTTCAGCCTTCGAAAGTAGCGATGGGATCCAAGACCGTATATCCAAGGATCTGACGAAGCTCTATTGACTGTTGATATTAACCTTTGCATAGACAGGAGACTGGACTCGACAACGTCCTAAAAGTCCCAAAGTATTCGGAACCGTCCATCGGCACAGGATGTGTGGCAGTCAGGTATCATTTCGTTGACTCGTGACTTGGAGTGGTCAAGGGTAGGACTGCATGAACTCATGATTCACGAAACTGCGACATGATCATGGTTGTTGGATCCAAGCCATCGAAGAATCGTTTAATTAGAACCTCTGCATGGTATCATGTATCAGGGGTTCAAAGGTTGAAAGAATTTCTTTTCGACTGCAGAAGTCGCGGGGTGCCTAGCATCAAGGGATCATCCAAGCATGTGGCACATCCATTAGGTGGAGGCTGCATGGTTGACAGGTGGCCTGATAGCAAGCACCCAGAGAAAGGTGTAAGTGGGTGACAGGTGGTGGACACATGTCGCCTGGGAAAGAGTCAACCCATTATTGACTTATCGTGTTTCGGGGACTCTCAAAGGAGGAGCACGACGGCTCAACACTCCAACTCATGAAGTCACAAGATGTGAGTAGTGCTAGTGTTTATCCTAGCCTACGGTTACATGTAGCAGGTGCTAGCGAGGAGGGAGCCATACCCGTGTCGCATCTTGGGTATCGATGTTTGGAGAAAGAGAAGTCGAGAGCCTTGACTCTCCAACTCATGAGTTGTGAAAGGCGCTTATGCTAAGGCCAATTTTTGGTCACTTGGAGGAGGATAAGGGATGGGATGGTCTGTTCTAGGTCTCGTAGAAATTCAGGGATTCTATCCCTCGAAGAAAAGACAAAAAAAAATTTAGTCGCCGTAGTGGGTGTGTGACACTTGGATTTCCTCTCTCTGAGGTTTAAACATATTATATTTACTTTCTATCTTTAAGACATCCCTCCCGACGATGATTTTCTCCTGCAATTGTTGGCCCTTTCTAATGAACAAAACCAACGAGTGGTGGTTGAACCTCATATCAACATTAAGATTATTAATGACGATACTCCTACCCAGAATGAACATCACACGGTTGGAACTTTCTTTACCTTAGGACACCCTAACTTCTTAGGGTGTATCTTCCAGAAAGAATCCTACTCATCATATTACCCCTCCACACCCCCTTTTCTCTTAGATAACGAATATGAGATTCATGTTGACGATCTGAATTTTTCCTTTTCCATCGAGAACAATATAGGAGAAATAGGCACATCAAATGTTTGGACACTTTGGGTCACACAGATGGTTATCTCAAGATATTGTTACTCTGATTCATCTCAAAAATTGCCAGAGTAACAATAGGAAGTTATAAATAACCTCAAGGGAATTTGTTCCAACTCTATGATTTTGAAATCTTGATGCAAGAGCATCTCCCGAGACAAGCGAGCCAACATAGAAGACAAAGGATAGTTGGGCACACGCCAGCCCAAAATTTTGAAATTTCCTTGAATTTGATGCACCAAACATAAATGAGGTCATTTAATGAAGGCGCATTGGTAAAATGTAATCATACCTTGAGCGCCCTGCTCTCGTCTGAGATAGATAGAGGCATTTATAGTACTAAATGTAAGTAGGTAGAATTGAATATTAGATTAGACAATTCAAGAAGAAAGAGGGAGAACGATTATAGACACCCTCATTGTGCATTGTAACATAGTCCAGGAAGAGTTAGAAGAATCCAGAGCATAGGAGAGAAGCAGAGAACTGTAGAAGAACACCCATGTACAGATCTTGAATTAATAGAAGAAGTTGATTCAGATTCATGGTTGTTGTGTTATTCTCTGTGTATGTGTGTTGAATGCTATGCTCATGACTATTTACTTCCTGTTATGAAATTGCTATTATGTTGTGTGTATGATTTCATGTGCTGAGATTGAAATCTGAGAGGAAGTGGAATGAGTTACAATTTTTTCTCTATATGAGAAAGGATTCCTGCAAGGAGTGCAGTTGAAGTCGTCTGCAAGAAGTCCGTTGACAGAAGGCTCAGATAGTTTGCTCTTGTCCTCATTCACCCAGGAGTGAAATTAGGTTATACGAGCTGTGCAAGGAGTGCATAGGCTAAGGAGAGTCTCAGTCATGAAACTGAGTGAGGTCCTGAAGGACTGCTGCTACAGGTGTGTGCAGGGTCAAGAGAACTCAACACTTAGAAGTAGTTGAGAACTGTCGCAAGGAGTGCGTGCAAAGAACCTCTTTGAGGTTGAAAGTAATTGTGGAAAGCTCAGGAAGGACAAGCCTCTGAGTTGTTGAATATCAACATAGATAAGTGCGACTTGAAGTTGCAAGGATGTCGCAGGTTGGCGAGTGGCCGATCCAGTCTCGCAAGGAGACATTCAGTCACCCCGTGGATTTATGAAAGGAGGAACGGACGGACGAAATCGCTTGGGGAGGTTTTGCGAAGTTCCGTGGGCTGTTGGATCTCACAGAGGTGCGAGGAGGTTACAGCCACATCAGAGTCCAAGCTCGAAAGGCTGGTGAACCATTGGATTAGTAGTTGAACTCCCATCAATCATTAGATTTGGCAGGAGTTACATCGGGGTTAAGCCCTAGTGAGAAGAGGAGAGTCCCTAAAAAGTCCTCGGAATATTGAAGTTATCGGGAATTCTAGAAGTGAAGAAATCTTGTCGCTTGGAATCATGATCTGCGATATCCCGACAAGATCAGAACCGTCCATCAGTGAAACACGTGTCAGTATATTCCGAGGAGTCGGAGTTCAGAGCATCGGGGATTTCGAAGGAAAGAAACCCTTGCAGTTTGGAATTGCGATACCACGAAATCCTGACGAGGAGGAAGGTGTAATCATGCATCCAGCTGTCAGCACATCAGGAAAGAGGAGGGCATCGTAGTGGAAGCCAGCTGTCAGCCTGACGGAAAATCGGAAATCCCACAGGCAAGTGTTTTGCAACATTTGAAACCCTGTAGCCCCGACGGGGTAAGACCGTGGTCACAGGTTAACAGTCATATGAGCCAAGACCTCTAGCCAGGAGGGCTATCGTGAAAAAGGTGAGTCGGGGTTCGGGGAATCGCATGTCTAGGGGAAAATTGTATTTTGAAATCAAAAAGTCTGAAACCCCGATGGGATTTATAGCTACGGTCGCATAAAGAGAGGTCACGTGGATCAAGTGCTTAGTCTAGAGGGCTAATGAAGGTTGGAATTGCATCGGGATTTTGAAGTCCAAAACCCCGACGGAAGGAGTATAAGGTTGAGGTCTTATAGAGAGTGGTCACGTGGACTGAAAGCTGAGCCAGGTGGGGCTAAGGAAACAAGGGAGTGCATCAGAGATCGGGGATCGGTGATCCAAGTTTCTAGAACATCGCAGGTGTCAAAATCTCGATAGAGGGAATCCCGATCGTGAAGAGGTTAGTGGTGATTTCCCGATAGAGAAAAGGGAGATATCGAGAAGAGTTTTTGTGGGTGGAAAATTTCCCGATAGGGAAATAGAAGAACTTCAAGTTCTTCGGGCCGAGGAAGGAGAAGATGCTATGAGTGGACGTGCTCCGTGAAGGTGCGCCTGCATCAAGTGGTATCAAAGCTTAGAAAATCTTCTTTGCTTTCTGTAGCAGAGAAAAAGGAGAATTCACCATGCCGCCAAGGAGAAGGGGTAGACAATCACCCGATCCAGAGAAGGAAAGGGAAATGTCCAGAGAAAGAGGTAGGAAAGTGCAGAATCCACACATGGAGAGAGAAAAGCGAATCTTCGTGCCAGAATGGAGGACATGGAGATAAGAGAAAGGCGAAAAGCTGATGTAGGAGATATCAGTGAATCTGAAAATGAAGATGATGCTAGGCAGGGAGAAGAATAAATCCCAGCAGAGGATGCAACAAATGAGCGCTTACTCAAAGATGTTGCAAGAATGAGTACAAAGGTGAAAATGGACGTTCAAGTTTATGAGGGAAATTTGGATGGGGAAGAGCTTCTAGATTGGATTAGGGCTCTAGACACTTACTTCGATTATGAAGATATCGAAGAGGATAAGAAGGTCAGGCATGCCATCACGAGATTAAAAGGACATGCAGCCTTATGGTGGGATGAACTGCAAGCTCACAGGCATTGCCAAGGCAAGCAGAATATTAAGAGCGGGGACAGGATGATTGAAAAGATGAAGGCAAAATTCATTCCCAGGGATTATCAAATTTCTCTATTCAAGAGGATGCAGAACCTAAGACAGAAGCAAATGACAGTAAAGGAGTATACTAAGGAATTTTATAGACTGAATATCAGGGCAGGTCATCGCGAGAGCAATGAGGAAAAAGTGGCCAGGTATATGAATGGCCTGAGATATGAAATTTAGGATGAGATCAGCATGGCAACCATCCGAAGGGTGGAGGATGCTTATCAAATGGCTTTGAAAGCTGAAGAGAAGTTAAGCCGTAAGCAAGGTCAGCAAGGCTGAGGCAGAAGTCAGCCTAGAGGCAAATCAATTGCCCAGGAAATAACCCAGAAGCCCAGAGACGACTTGAAGAAGCCTCAGACTAGAACCGAGAGAGGTGGAATTTCACAGCGAGGGTGATATGTTGAACAAAGAGAACAACGTACTGAACAAAGAGGAGGTTATGATGATAACAACACCCTTCCTCGTACCAGAGGTAGAGGAAGAGGGAGAGGTGGAGTAATTACATGATTCACATGTGGAAAGAATGGGCACAGGTCGTTCGAGTGTCCAAAGAAAAAGAAAGAAACTAGAGAGACTCACATCGCCGAGGCACAGAGGCGAGATGTGGAGGTTGAATACGCTGAAGGTGGAAGATCGTTGGTGATGTGGAAAGTCCTTTTGATTCCAGAAAAGGAGACGGAGAATGCAGCGCAGAGGAACAATCTTTTTAGGATTGCTTGCAAGACCAAGGATAGAGTGTGCAAAGTCATTGTGGACAGTGGAAGCAGGGATAATCTCATTTCAACCGAGATAGTAGAGAAGATGGAGCTGGAGACGACTGATCATCCGAATCCATATAAAGTTTCATGGCTAGAGAAGGGACACTAGGTAAATTTCACTAAACAATGCTTAGTTGACATTGAAATAGGAGGATATAATGACAAGATTTTATGTGATGTTATTCCTATGGATGTTTGTCATCTATTTCTGGGTAGACCATGGAAATATGATAGAAATGTGATTCATGATGGGAGGATGAACACATATACCCTAGAGAAGAATGGGAGAATCCATATGTTGCATCCAATTGAGGATAAGGAGGAGAAACTGGAAGAAAGAAACACAATACTTCTTATGAGTGGGAAGGAACTTCTTACAGAAGTTAAGAAGAAGGAGGATCCATAATTCTTTGTGGTCAGAAAATCGAGAATTGTTCTGACTAGCACAAGAGTGGATGGTTTGCCAGAAGAAGTTCAGGAACTGCCAGAAGAGTTCGTTGATATTGTAGTGGACGAACTACCTCGTTCGTTGCCACCAATGAGGAGTGTGAGTCATCATATAGACCTCATACCAGGAGCTATTTTTCCAAGCAAAGCCGCGTACAGATTGACACTGCAAGAGAATGAAGAAGTTAAAAGATAGGTCCAGGAGTTGTTGGACAAAAGATTGGTCAAAGAAAGCTTGAGTCCGTGTGTTGTTCCGACGGTACTCAGTCCGAAGAAAGACGGAGGCTGGAGGGTGTGCACTGATTCAAGAGCCATTAACAAGATAACCATTAGGTACATATTTCCATTACCAAGGATGGATGATTTGATGGATTTCTTAAGTGGAGCAAAATTTTTTTCAAAAATTGATTTGAAGAGTGGATATCATCAGATTCGTATGAGAGAAGGTGATGAATGGAAAACAACATTCAAGACAAACGAAGGTTTGTATGAATGGCTTGTCATGCCGTTTGGCTTGACGAATGCACCAAGTAACTTTATGAGGTTGATGAATGAAGTCCTGAAGGAGTTCATCAGGAAATTTTTCATCGTGTATCTGGATGACATATTGGTTTTCAGCAAGACGAAGGCGAAACTACAGCAGGAGAAGTTGTTGATTAATATGAAGAAATCCTTGTTTATGAAGACAGAGCTCATTTATCTGGGTTTTGTTATATCTGCAAATCAGTTGAGGATGGATCCAGATAAGGTGGAGGTAATCAAGAATTGGCCGTCACCGAGGAACATTTTTTAGGTGAGAAATTTTCATGGTTTGGCTAGTTTCTGCCGAAAATTCATCAGGAATTTTAGTGGAATTAGCGCAGAAATGATGGATACAGTGAAGAAAAGACATAAATATTTTCAATGGACTGATGAGGCTGAGAAGAGTTTCAATTTGTTGAAACGGAAGATTACGGAACAACCAATTCTGGTGTTCCCGGATTTTCAAAAGACATTTCAGGTGAAATGTGATGCAAGAAGGTTTGCCATAGGAGCGGTGTTAAACCAGGAGGACAGACCAATTGCATATTTCAGTGAGAAGCTGAATGAGGCAAAAGAAAATTACTCCACGTATGATAAGGAATTCTATGCCATCATACAGGCATTGAAAAAATGGAGGCACTATTTGATTCCAAAGGAATTTGTTTTATATAGTGATAACCATGCATTACAGTTTGTGACTCAAAATGAAAAGTTGAATCAGAGGCATGTTAAATGGGTAGAATACATGCAAAATTTCACCTTTGTAATTAAGCATATTTTTGGTATTGCTAACAAAGTTGTTGATGCTTTGAGCAGGAAGTGTTTGTTGTTGCAGGAGTTCAAAGTCAAGACGTTAGGCTTTGATGATATCAGGAATATTTACGTAGATGATCCGGATTTTTGGGAAGCATATGAAGCAGCTGAGAATCCAGTTCTCAGAGACAAAAGCCCTTGGACAGACTATATGATCCAAGATGGATTATTGTTCAGAGGCAATCAATTGTGCATTCCAATTTGCTCCATGAGGGAGAATCTGTTAAAGGAGAAACACAACGGAGGATTGGTCGGGCACTTCGGTCATGATAAGACATTCGCGAAACTGAGTGAGTCATACTTTTGGCCAGGGATGTGGTCAGAGGTCAAGAAGTTTGTAGACAGATGCAGGATTTTCCAGCATTCAAAGGGAAGAAAGCAGAATGCAGGATTCTATCAACCATTGCCCATACCTGAGAAGCCGTGGGATGAAATTAGCATGCATTTCATATTGGGATTGCCAAGGACGCAAAGAGGATTTGATTCGAACTTTGTGGTAGTGGATAGATTTTCCAAGATGGCACATTTTATTCCATGTCAGAAAACCAGTGATGCGACTCACATCGCAAATCTGTTTTTCAAAGAAGTCGTTCGACTTCACAACTTGCCAAGGAGTATTGTTTCGGACAGAGACACAAAGTTCTTAGAACACTTTTGGAGGACATTATGGAAGAAGCTGGGGACTAACTTGATGTTTAGTTCTTCTTATCATCCTTAGATGGATGGACAAACATAAGTGGTCAATATAAGTATGGGATACTTGTTGAGAAGCTTGGTGACAGAGCACCATAGCAGTTGGGACAATATATTTTTGCAGGTAGAGTTTGCTTACAATGACTCTGTTAACAAGAGCACAAGGCAGAGTCCATTCCAGATTGTATATGGCACACAATCGAGAGGAGTTTCTGAACTGAGAGATTCAGAACTGACTACTACTAGGAGCACTAGTGCAGAAGAATTTGCTGAGACAATGAAAGAACTTCACAGCCAGGTGAAGGAACAACTGCTGAAATCAAGTCAGGAATACAAACGCAGAGCCGATAAGCATAGGAGACAACTTCAATTCGAAGTTGGTGATTTGGTCCTAGTGCATCTAAGGAAAGAAAGGTTCCCGAGAGGAACATACAATAAATTTAAGATGAAGAAAATCAGACCATGCAAGGTCTTGAAGAAGATGGGAGAAAATGCTTATGAGATCGAGTTACCGGATGGAATCAAAATTTCTCCGATATTCAACATCGCAGATTTGTATCCATACAAAGTTGGAGAAGCAGAAACTGATGAGAAACCAGAGGTCCAGTGGCAGAGGCAGATGTCGATTGCAGAGAAGCCACAGATGGAGTGTATACTGGACAAGAAAGTGAGCAACAAGACTAGGCGCAAGGAATACTATGAGTATCTGGTCAAATGGAAGGGCCATCCAGTTGAAGATGCCAGCTGGGAGACTGAAGGAGAAATTCTGAAGCATGGACATACTGTGTAGGAGCTCATGGATAGGGGCCCATGCAAATTTTCAAGAAAGGGAGTATCATGCAAAAGCATCTCCCGAGACAAGCGAGCCAGCGTAGAAGACAAAGGATAGCTGGGCACATGCCAACCCAAAATTTTGAAATTTCCTTGAAGTTGATGCACCAAACATAAATGAGGTCATTTAATGAAGGCACCTTGGTAAAATGTAATCAGACCTTGAGCGCCCCTCTCTCGTCTGAGATAGACAAAGGCATTTATAGTAGTAAATGTAAGTAGGTAGAATTGAATATTAGATTAGACAATTCTAGAATAAAGAGGGAGAACAGATATAGACACCCTCATTGTGCATTATAACATAGTCCAGGAAGAGTTAGAAGAATCCAGAGGATAGGAGAGAAGAAGAGAACTGTAGAAGAACACTCATGTACATATCTTGAATTAATAGAAGAAGTTGATTCAGATTCATGGCTGTTGTGTTATTCTCTGTGTATGTGTGTTGAATGCTATGCTCATGAGTATTTACTTCCTGTTATGCAATCGCTATTATGTTGTGTGTATGATTTCATGTGTTGAGATTGAAATCTGAGAGGAAGTGGAATGAGTTACAATTGTTTCTCTATCTGAGCAAGGATTCCTGCAAGGAGTGCAGTTGAAGTCGTCTGCAAGAAGTGCATTGACAGAAGGCTCAGATAGTTAGCTCTTGTCCTCATTCACCCAGGAGTGAAATTGGGTTATACGAGCCGTGCAAGGAGTGCGCAGGCTAAGGAGAGTCTCAGTCATGAAACTGAGTGAGGTATTGAAGGACTGCTGCTGCAGGTGTGCGTAGGGTCAAGAGAACTCAACACTTAGAAGTAGTTGAGAACTCTCGCAAGGAGTGCATGCAAAGAACCTCTTTGAGGTTGAAAGTAATTGTGGAAAGCTCAGGAAGGACATGCCTCCAAGTTGATGAAGATCAGCATAGATAAGTGCGACTTGAATTTGCAAGGACGTCACAGGTTGGCGAGTGGGCGAGCCAATATCACAAGGAGACATTCAATCACCCCGTCGATTTACAAAAAGGAGGAATGGACGGACGAAATCCCTTGAGGAGGTTTCACGAAGTTCCGTGGGTCGTTGGATCTCACGGAGATGCGAGGAGGTTACGGCCACATCAGAGTCCAAGCTCGAAAGGCTAGTGAACCATTGGATCAACAGTTGAATTCTCATCAACCATTAGATCTGCCAGGAGTTACACCGGGGTTAAGCCCTAGTGAGCAGAGGAGAGTCACTAAAAAGTCCTCAGGATATTGAAGTTATCAGGAATTCTGGAAGTGAAGAAATCTTACCACTTGGAATCGTGATCCTCGATATCTCAACAAGATCAGAAATGTCCATCAGTGAGACATGTGTCAGTATATTTCGAGGAGTCAGAGTTCAGAGCATCGGGGATTTCGAAGGAAAGAAACCCTTGCAGTTTGGAATCGCGATACCACAAAATCCCGACAAGGAGGAAGGTGTAGTCATGCAGCGAGCTGTCAGCACATCAGGAAAGAGGAGGGTGTCGTAGTGGAAGCCATATGTCAGCCTGACGGAGAATCGGAAATCCCACGGGCAAGTGTTTTGCAACATTTGAAACCCCGTAGCCCCGATGGGGTAAGACCGTGGTCATAGGTTAACAGTCATATGAGCCAAGACCTCTAGCCAGGAGGGCTATCATGAAAAAGGTGAGTCAGGTTTCGGGGAATCGCAAGTCCAGGGGACAATTGTATTTTGACATCGAAAAGTCCAAAACCCCGATGGGAGTTATAGCTACGGTCGCATAAAGAGAGGTCATGCAGATCAAGCGCTTAGTCTAGAGGGCTAACGGAGGTTGGAAGTGCATAGGGATTTTGAAGTCCAAAACCCCGACGGAAGGAGTATAAGGCTCAGGTCTTATAGAGAGTGGTCATGTGGATTGAAGGCTTAGCCAGGTGGGGCTAAGGAAACAAGGGAGCGCATCAGAGATCGGGGATCGGTGATCCAAGTTGCCAGAACATCGCAGGTGTCAAAATATCGATAAAGGGAACCCCGATCGTGAAGAGGCCAGTGTTGATTTCCCGATAGAGAAAAGGGAGATCTCGAGAAGAGTTTCTGTGTAAGGAAAAATTCTCGATAGGGAAATAGAAGAACTTCAAGTTCTTCGGGCCGAGGAAGGAGAAGATCCTGTGAGCAGACGTGCCCCGTGAAGGTGCACCTGCATCAAATCTCCTTCAACAACGAAAATTAGAGATTCCAATTCTATTTTTCAAGTCAATAACCTCGAGCCTCCCTCCCAATTTTTTTTTAACATCCCCTAGCCCAGTCGAGGGACATTACGGTGAAAAATATACATAAAAACGAAATTTCTACTATCTAATTTAATTATTCTACTATTAGTCGATTTCCTATAGCTTACAGCTACGAACTAGAGCATATTTAGCTATTGTCTACAACTATAAAATAGAAGCATCTATAGAATGTCAGTAATCAACATGAAATTCATCTAAACAACTCATTACAACATCATATAAATCATTCTTATTTACACAAAGTTGATTCACATCAAATAAACACATAAATTTACACAACAGTAAGATAAAACACTTATCTTATAAAAATGTTTGTGCAACAAGTTGCTTGGGATAGATGTTCCACCCAAACATAGATTGAATCTTCCAAATATCAACAGTCATTCACCCCCAAGCCAAGGCTAGTAATCTAGAAAAGAGGGTGGTCTCTCACAGTCCACTCACAACTCATAAAACTAACAAGCCAACTGATATTCTCATACAGTTATCCTGATTTTCAACCAGCTCTCTTCTTCTTGACCTGTCCAACCCAAAGAATGTACCCCTTCACTGATATCATCTCCTTGGGCATCCCATTCTTGTAAGTTTTAAACCTATGAAGTAAAGCAATGCCTATAGATTCTTAAGAAAAACAAAAATTAATCAATGGCTTATACACATAGTACACGAAGATTTACTCTGGAAACCCTTAGCCAGGAGAAAACTGGCCTTCCTTGGTGCCGCACCTTTCAACTCTTCATTGTATTAATTTCACCATTCACCATACAATATATAAAATGTTTTAGGTATTTCGTAGCTACCAAAACCCTAATTCCTTAATCCGATATTAATTTAGAAAAATGCTCAAAATAGCAAAACCCGTTAAAATAGAAAAAACTGTTCAAAAAAAAAATATGGGTGTTGCCCTGAATGTCGCGCGTAACCAAGGGGATCCAAACCTATCCCCCACTAGGACCCCCCCGGGAAAGAACCCAACAAGCATGACACAAAGATCAAAGTAATTTGGGATTGTCAGATGCAATTGTCGAATCTGACACGCCCACACACACACTTGCAAAGAATATAACACATAGCCAACATTCTCCCACTTGTTGTTTTATTTTCATACGGGGGTTCACATGCTTTCATAGTCAACAATCCATGGAAGCAATGCCCATTTTTACTCTACACCAGGATAACTTCTTTGTTCTCATAGACTTTATCAATGAATCTGTAACATTCTTCAAAGTGTCAACTCTTTCCAACAACACCTTCTTTTCTTCAACCATGTCTCTCACAAGGTGATATTGAACATCAATATGCTTTCTCTTCAAATGATAAGTAGGTTTCTTTGCCAGGGATATTTCACTTTGACTATCACACTCCAATCTCACTTCTTTTTTTACCAACCTAATACCTAAACACAATCTCTGTAACCATACTACTTCCTTGCTTGCATGAGTGGCTTCCATGTACTTAGCTTCTGTAGTTGAGAGTGCCACTACATCCTGTCTTTTTCTCATCCAATTGATTTCTCCTCCAAATAAATTAAACACATACCCACTTGTGGATCTTCTGCGATCTAGATATCCATCTGAGTCTGCATCAACAAACCCATGTATGTCCACCAATCTATCCAATCCTGGTCTTCGTTGATAGCACAATCCATAATTGGTAGTTCCACACAAATACCTAAAGACCCTCTTTACTTTTGTCGAATGCTCCTTCCCTGGTTTTGACATATACCTTCTTAAAACTCCCACTACATGTGTAATGTCTGGTCTAGTATAGATCATTGCATACATCAAACTGCCAACTGCACTAGCATACAGAACATGGGACATGTCCTCTTCTTCTTCCTATGTCTTGGGACACTGATTTTCATATAAATTTACGCCTATAGGAACAGGAACCTTGACCGGTTTACTTCCATGTATATTAAACCTCTGCAATATTGTCTCAACATATTTTCTCTCATTCAACTAGAGTTTCATGTTTGCATGATCTCTTTTAATTTCCATTCCCAGAATGAAGTTAGCAACACTGAGAACCTTCATGTCAAATTTGGAGGATAGCTGTGATTTCACCTCCTTGATAACATCCATGTTATTTCCTACCAACAACATGTGATCAAGATACAACACTATATAAATGAAGTGATTACCAATATTCTTGGAATATACACAGTGATCAACCCTGCTTCTCACAAATCGCAATACAAGGATGTATGTGTCAAAATTTTGGTACCACATCCTAGGTGATTGCTTCATACCATATAGCGACTTCTTTAGCTTACATACCATTTCTTTCTTTCCCTTCACTACAAAGCCTTCTGGCTGCTTCATGTAGATTTCTTCTTCTAGATCCCCATGTAGGAATTTTGTCTTCACGTCCATCTATTCCACTTTAATATCAAAAGAAACAACAATAGATAAAAGAAATGTAATAGAATTTAACTTGGAAAGAGGAGAAAAAATCTTACCAAAGTCAATTCCCTCTACCTGTGAATAACCTTTTTCTACTAACCGAGATTTGTATATCTCCACTTTCCCTTCTGCATTAAACTTCTTCTTAAACAACCATTTTCTACCAACATATTTTCTTCCAGCTGGCGACTCAACTATATCCCATGCCTCATTCTTATCCAACGCATCCATTTCTTCAATCATGGCTTTCTTCCAGAGTTTACTATCCTCTGAATTCACCGCTTCCCTGACAGTTGTGGGATCATCATAAATAATAGATAAACAAAAATTAGAATGAAAAATCAGGTGGAGTATACCTTTATGGTTTCCTTATTTCCCTCATTGATCTCCTCAATACTGGGGTATGAGGTTCTTCTTCTTCTGCTTCATCTTCTTCAAATGATTCATATTTTTCATCACCCAACTCAAGCTCTATTTTCACAGGTTCTTCTTTCCTTGCTAGGAATTCATTTTTGGAAACATCTTTTACCTCTTTGAAAACAACATCTTGACTGTAAACAGTCTTCTTAATTTCTGGGTTCCAAACCTTATAACTTTTCACACTATATTTATAACCCATAAAGATAGACTTTTCAGCTTTATTATCTAGCTTACTCCTATTTTCCTTTAGAACGTGTACATAAGAATCACAACCAAACACTCTGAGTTGTTCAAGAGAGGTTGTCTTACCAATCCATACCTCATCTATAGTTTTATCATCCAGTGTTGATGAGGGTGATCGATTTACCAGGTAACATGTTGTACCTACTACCTCTGCCCAGAATTTTTGTCCTAACTTGGCACCACTGACCATGCTCCTTGCTTTTTCCATTAGTGTCATGTTCATCCTTTATGCAACTCCATTCTACTAAAGTGTGTATGGAGTAGTCTTCTTCCTTGATATACCACACTTTACAGAATTCTTCGAATTCATTTCCGCAGAATTCTCCACCATTATCTGTCCTCAATACCTTTATTTTCTTCTCTGTCTGATTTTATACCATAGCCTTAAACTCTTTAAATTTAACAAATACCTCATATTTGTTTTTAAGAAAGTAAATACATGTGTTCCTTGAGAAATCATTTATGAATGAAACATAATGCACAAATTTACCTAGTGATGGAACAAGCACTGGTCCAAACACATCACTGTGTATCAACTCTGAGATCCCCTTTGCTCTTGTAGCACTAGATGGGAATCTTACACAATTATGTTTACCATATATGAAATGTTCACAAAAATTGAAAGCCAGAGTGCAATTAGACATACCTTTATCCATACCTTTACTGTGTAGTGTTTGAAGGCCCTTTTCTCCAATATGCCCCAGTCTTTGATGCCACAACATGGTCTTCTTTCCAGGGATAGTATTGGTCTTTCTTCTTTATTTGTCTTCTCAGGGACAACAAAATGATTACACCCATTAATATAATTTCTTCCCAACAACTTGTACATAGTTCCACACCGAACTCCCTTCATCAACACCATTTTGCCTCGTACCATCTTGAAAGTGCCCTTTCCAAATACAATATCCACTCCTACATCATCCAACTTGCTTATAGATATTAGTATCTTGGATAGTTTTGGAATGTGCATAACCCTAGAAAGAGTTCTAATCCTTCCATATTTTAGCAACAGCTTAATCCTTCCACATCCCATGATTTTGGTTGTCGAGTCATCTCCTAGGAATACATCACAACCATTGTATTTTTAATATTCACAAAACTACTCCATGTGAGGATTCATATGTTATGGCACACCTGAGTTGATCAAACATACATCACAGTCTGCATGTGTACCTATAGATTCCAGGTAAACATCGCCTCCTTCTTCATTGGAGGTTTTCTCCTCTGTGGAAGAGGTACTATCAGATCCCTTTGGTTTATCAACCTTCTTAGACTTGAAATATTTCTTATAATGCCCTTTTTTACCACACTTCCAACATTTCCTCAAATATTTTCATGGAGACTTAGATCTACC